>JACAXG010000014.1:2590777-3034156 GCA_018881555.1 Amblyornis subalaris
GGAAAGGAAAGGAAAGGAAAGGAAAGGAAAGGAAAGGAAAGGAAAGGAAAGGAAAGGAAAGGAAAGGAAAGGAAAGGAAAGGAAAGGAAAGGAAAYTGTCATGAGAAATGGAGCTTYTTGTGCCTTTCATCCTCTGTCCCTCCTTCCCTCCCCTTTTGCGCCGCAGGAAATATTGATTTGTGGGCAGGAGCAACGAGGGCTTTGCTTGTGCCCGTTCTGATCTCATCAGAGGTGAGTGGGAAAGGGCAATACTTGATGACATTTTTCCTGAGACCAGAAATCACTCTGGTATTTAAAAAAAACCCCAGCGTTATGCTGAAAAACGAAAATAGCTGTCATTGGGAATCAGTGTTACATTGGTGCTGCAAAAAATTCCTAAAAGGGGAGCTCTCAAAGAAGCCCTGTAAGTACCACATAAGCTGTTTAGTACTACTGAGAACAGCTTTATTTTATTTTTAAAACATGGTAGAGTTGCATATTACAGTGGAAGGGAAAGAGATGGGAATTTAATTGGYGGTGTAAAATTTATGGATTTCAAGTTTGATTCTGTAGTTCTGCCGCTGGAGAGCTCCAAGGCAACGTTCTGAAAAGCCATGTCAGCGGCCTGACCCCGGTGTCGGTGAGGGTAGAAATGACATTATTTAAGGTTTGTTGTAGGGCTGTTGCATTGTTTTACACTCCCCAGGCCTCCTGGGTTCTTACCTTATTAAAGTTCACGGCGAATAGACCATTCCAGGCGTGAGCTGGCTGTGTGCAGCGTGCTGGGCAGGGAATTGTTCATCTGTCAGCGGCTGGAGAGTGATCCCCATCAGACCTTGATGCTTGAGAGTTGTGACAGGACATGCTGGATAAATGGAAAAGCCTTGCTTACAGCAGGGGAGTGTTTGTTCTGTTTAAATGTCACAGTGGTGCCACTGGTATTCCCGGGTTTGGGAAGGTCAGGCTCTCACCTGCTCCTCGTGTGAACACAGCTCCAAAAGCCAAACCCAAGTGACAGCAGGCTCCAAACCTGCACRGTGCAGGACGTCATCTGCTCTGGGATTTCTTTCCAAACMCACTTAAAYTCCTCTCTGTGAGGGTGGGGAGGCCCTGGCATAGGTTGCCCAGAGAAGCTGTGGCTCCCCTGGATCCCTGGAATTGTCCAAGGCCAGGTTGGATGTGGCTTGGAGCAACCTGGGATAGTGGAAGGTGTCCCCAGCCCATGGCAGGGAGTGGGGCTGGATGAGCTTTAAGTTCCATTCCAACCCAAACTTATCATTTATTCTATGCTCCTTAGAAATCTSAGTTTTATATCTTAATCAGTTTCCTTCTTTATCAATAGTGACAAACTGAGGAAGTTTCCTTTGCTGGTCAGTCCCCAGGTGCCGTCAGAGTTGTTCCACRTCATTGGGTTTGATTTTCCAGGGAAGCACATCCCTGTCTGCGAGCAGATCGCAGTGTTGGGTTGGAGATTTTCCCTTTGTTTCAGCTAGGCTGAAACTTGGGCTGGTGCYCATCTTTGTGTGTGAACCCTCTCAAACATTTAATAATCATCCAAAAAAAAGAATTCAAAAATCAACAGGGAGAGTTTTATTGCTGCCTGGATCAGGAGATCCAGCACTCAAAAAAAACCCCAGTCAAGGTATTGGTGATTCCAAAGGCAGGTGCTGATCTAGCAGGGGTAGGATCTGCATCCCAATAACCTTGAGAAATTAGTGAAGAAGGGGAGATAAAGCCACGGTTAAGGAAAAATTCATTAGGTAACACTTTTGTTTCTGATGCATCGTTGGATGCAATTAAATTTTTGGCAGGAGCAGTGGTATTAAATGTTTTGTCCAGAAGGTTATTGTAGCTGGAATTGAGAGGCTGGACAGCCAAACAATGATTGTCATCAAAACATGAGGGAGAAAAGTTGGCTGTTGTTGTCTGAGCGAAGTGCAGGCAAAGAGCTGACTCCCAGTGGGAATCCGGGCTGGAGTCCTGTTGGAGTCGGTGTTCCCAATCCTGTCCTGTGTGAGGGTCTAAGAACCCAGAATTCTCCCAAAACCCCCCAAAATAAACCAGCCACAAAAATAAGAGAAAGGAAAACGTTATTTCCGCAGGCAATTAAATCACACCCTTTTTATAAAACATAAATTCTTCATTTCTTACTCCGACTGCAGCGACAGACACGTTAGGTAACAAATTATGCAGATTTGCATTTGGAGACTATTTTTTCCCCTYTTTTTCTACCACAGTTGTGTCTTTTAAAGCCAGCTCGTTCAAATGACAACTCTTTGAAGAGAGGATGTGTTTGTAACTGTCTCCCCCCTCTYTGAGCAGCCTGAGGAGCTGTTTGTGGCCCACCCAAAGAGCTGTGTCTCTGCGGGGATGGTTCAGTGCCCCTGCTCCTCGTGCAGCCGGGTGGAAGGGAGGTGAATTATGGAGCAGAGCTCCTTGTTCCGTGGTAAACCTCTCGAAAGGATGCTTGGCTGGGCAGTGTGGGCTTCTCTGGCCCTTGCAAGAAGAAAGTGTTTCTTGTGTTCTATTCGTGTCGAGTAATTCGTTTTGTTCACACCRAAGGATAACTAATCTGCTGTGGTTTATCTGAGTAAAGGGCCGAACAAAGACTTGTCTGTTTTGCAAGGAGAAGTCACAAAGCAAGACAAAKAAATACATCCTTCAGCTGAAACACAGCTTTGTTTAGAAGCTTCGGGACCTCTCATGGGTTTGATTTAAGGGTCCATCCGAGCCCCCTGCAGAGCTTTGGTGGAGAGCTGAGTTTAATAAAGCAAATCGGGGCAGTGTGCGGTGRTGGGAGGCTCTGAGCTTGATAAACAAGCTTTACTTGTCCTTTAGATGTGGCTTGTGAATAACATCTTGCTTTCCTTTCAGGGCAATAAAGAGAAGGTATCAAAGGTTCTGGGGCTTTCCCCTGGCTGCCAGCTCATTAACCAGCTTGGAACTCTCTGTGTCATGGGTTGGGGCTTCGCTGATCATATTTATCGAGGCACATCAGCAAAGGGGTTTGGGTTGGTTTATTTTTGGGCTTTTTACTCGCTGAATTAAGTCAGGTGGAAATGAGACGTGGCCTGGTTTGGATGGTCTGTTGGACAGCATTGTCACGTGTCACCAACTTGCTTTCAGTTTGCTCCCAAACTTKTTTTGGGAGAAGGAAACAATGAGCTGACTGTCATCTAATTGATGTCCTACCTCAGTCATTTACAGTCTAGTAAGGAACTTACCACAAAAAACACAATGTATAAAAAATGTTSCTTGCAGTTAAATCTCTCCTAAAAGGAGATATGACATCCATACCATCTTAGCAGCAGCCAAAAAAAAAAAAAAAATAGAAAAAAAAAATATATATATATAAAAACATACCTATTTCTTGGAAAGGTTATCTCTGCTGAAATGTTAATTAGATGTTGGTGCTGTTAAATATTAATACTCTAAAGTCCAGCAGCTACAACAACTCTTTATCTCAGTTTCATTGTAAATAATGATGTTTTTAATGCTATCTGTGTCCCAGAGATTATTGKGGATAAAGAAAATTTTCTTCTGGTTTCCTGCCTTTCAAGTTGCTGCTCCCAGGAAAAGCAGGCTCATAAGTTAGTGCTCGCTGTAGTAATAAATTTAAATTCTTGTAAGCATGAATGTAAACCCAGCGGTGCTGCTGCAGAAGCTCTTAATAAATTAAACACATTCATTGCACTTCACCAGATTATTAAAACACTTCAGTATTATTAGCTGGGTTGCCTGAGAGCAGTGGGCTTCTCTGCATGGAAATGTGAGCACTGAAAGGCTTCCAGGAAGTCCCAGCAGATGGAGGACTCTCAGTGGTTCCTCCAACTTATTCCTCGCTCCTTTCTGAATTCTCTGTGTAGCAGCCGGGGTTTTTCTTGAAATTAATAGTTTTAATTATGGCAAATGGCTTGAATGGCTTCTGTGTGAGGAAAGAATTAAAACTCTGGGACGGTTTAGTGCAGAGAGGGGACATAAAGAGGGCACACGATGGAGATATCCCAGTAATGAATTGCACACACAGAGAGTAAATCTGGCACTTCCACTTATCCTTTCTTATAATACAAGAACCAGGGGACTTGCAATGAAACCGAAAGGCAGCAGAATTAAAGCCATTAAAGAAAATAAGTATTTACACAAATGCATAATTAACCTGTGGAAATAATTCCCGCAAGGGTTCAGTGAAGCCAAGGGCCTGGTGGGGTTCGGGAAAGGACTAGATGTTTGTGTGGATGACGGGAACATCTGGAGTTGGGTTGGATGGCGTGGGAAGCGTAAAGGGACTGTGGGGGCCACAGGCAGGGACAGGGAGTGTGCAAAACCTCGGGAAAATGGCCCTGGCAACACAGACCCGGCACAGGGAGGGAGCAAATGACTGAGGGAGGGAGGAGCTTCCATAATTGGTCATTTCTCCCAGGTAAATGCCACTGTGTCACTTATTTTGGGAGGAGATTGCCATGGGACAGTGACAGTTGTCTCTCATGTTACCTCAACAGAGCCAAGCAAAGAGGTTTTAACATCAAGGGAAAACTGAATCAGAGCAAACTGATGGTTGCTATCCTGTACAGTTGTTATCACAGAGAAAGGAATAATAAATAAATATAATTCATCTTTGGGAAGCAAATCAGTTTTCCACGTCAGATGTGGTGGGAGCTGTGTTGTGGCAGCACTGCTGGTACTCAGTTCCTGTTCCTGCCGGTTGGCCCAGCCTGTGTTTCAGTGTATCCAGTTTTTCTGAGGTGCTAATACTTCAAATCCTGTAAGAACAGACTTTCTACAGACACACATTGTCCAYAGTCCATTGAGTTCCTAAAATAATCCGCGTTCGCTTTCCTTGGCAGGGATCTCTGCCAATATTCCGGAGACCAAGGCGATTGATGACCTACATGACATCATTATTAAGCCTATTTTCCCTTTGCTAATAATAATATTATCCAAGCTACGTTCCCAAAACCCTGTATCCAGCACATGCAGGGAATTGTTCCCTCCAAACACAGATGTGGAAACGCAGCAGACATATGGCAGGTTGGAGGTGGATTTCCAGTTCCATTTCGTTCATTAACCTTTTCAGGATCTCTGCCAAAAGGTGCCCAAGGTGTTTTGACCCCTCCCTGGATGGTCTCCATTAACCCACTTGTGTGAGAAGACTTTTTTTGGCTGATCACTGCTTTGAATCAAAGCAGGAATCRCACCTCAGCACGGATAGGCCTCCCAAAAGGCTTCTCCTTCGCGCTCAATTGATTTTGCAGCAGTCTTAAATGTTTCCCAGACCATTTATTTGCGACCTGCTTCGTTCTAGGTGATGTTTGAAAGCTCTGCAACACGACAGACGTGATCCGAAGTAGGTCAGTGGCTGCCCCACAGCTGGATGTCTGCACTGCAGTTTGTGTTACCCCTCAGGTAATATAGTTCCTGAATAACAGCAGGGTTTGTAAAGCAAGTATTTTAACTTAGAGTAACAAATTCCTTCTGTGCTGGAAGTTAAAGTCTGACTCACAAATTTAAAATAGTCTTGATTTTTAAAACTCTGCGGGTTTCACCAGTGTTTGTCTGTATTAGGGGTAGTCAGAAATGATATTTTCTTAGACCAAAAAGCTTTGTCTGAGCTTGAAACATGATGATTTTAGACATAATAAGGAAAACATACTAAGCGAAAAGTCCTTCCATACTCCTTGTATTTGACATGTGCATCTGTGACATTGGAATTGAACCTGTGAGGACCTTTCCAGCACAGAGCTCCCTCCTTTGCTTGCTGTCCTGGGCCTCCCACCCTCTCTCCAGGGGAGTGACTGGGCCATCTGCCCCCTCTGTAGTCCCTGCTGCAGGAATTCACTTCCATGTGTGGATTAGTCGCCTTTAAACTCCAGAACGTTCTCGTTGGCAGCTGCCAAGAGCACCCCAGAACCTCCTCCTGATGAGTTATATTTGTGCCGGGCTGACATTGTCTGAGGGAGCGTGCAGGGCTCCGAGCTCCTTCAGAGCTTTGTCTTCTTCAGACTCATCTTTAATGTGCTCTTTGTTCGAGAGCTCCCTTTGTAATGTAGTCGAAGCTGAATTATGAAAGGATCCTGATCTAAATGAGTCACCGTCCCGCTCGGAAGAATGTGACAAATATTAAATATTCTCGTGTCGCTCGCGGATCTGAAAGCAAATCCATTCTTCGCCTTCAGTGCTGCTCCTGCCTTTATGTTCCGATGATTCATTCCGTGAAGCGCCACGGTGCCAATTTCTGCCTTCTTCCCAAAGGCCCAACAGGTGCTTCTTGGACTTGCCTCATCTGGTAGGAACGGCTGTGGAGTCCAGCTGGAAATTTTCCATTCAGGAGCTGGGCACGTGGGCATTCTGCACCTGGGCCCAGCATTCCCGGCCCAGCCCAGCACGGAGCTGGACAGCTCCCTCCTCAGATCCACATCGTTGTCTGGGCAGGGTGGATTTACTGCACAGAGCCCCAGGGCACTTGTCCCACATTATGGAAGTGCAACTGCTCCTGCCCTGAGATGATGTTTGCTGTGGGAATGGAATTCAAAGCAGGTATGGGTCCAAAATTGTTCCCTTTTCTGAAGAGATCAACGCTTGGAAACAGTAACATCAACAGTTGTCCTCAGGCAGGAGTTGAGGAGTTTTTTGCAGCGCAGTGAAAGCTTATTTTAATAAGGTTACATTGTCCAAACACTCATCTTTTTGAACTAAAATGTTCTGCCAGATTGAGATGAATGAGTAAATTATTCAGAATACAGCACACGTACAAGTTCTGCTCTTTGGCAGGCAGTGGTTCCACGCATCTGAAGCCATCACATGCAGCAGAACTGTCCCCGTTTGGTGGGAAATGCCAAATGCCATTCGACAAATATTAATTTCATTTGATTCGATTGTAGCGCAGTATTTTATTTGCAAGATGTTCAGACCTAATTAAAAAAATATTTTTGATGTATTGGAATACCTTGGAAAACATCAGGCTCCTTTAATTGGAATCTGATAAACCAAGAACCCGGCGTAGTCAGCCCCAGTTTAATCTGATTCTGTAGAAGTAGAAATTGTTGTAATACTGAGTAAAGAAAAATTAAAAAAAAAAATTTGAGTGCATTTTCTATTCTGATCTCTTTGATTCGGTGACAATTTTAGTATTTTTAATTTGCTTCTGGAAAATGTGGGGGAAATTTAAAATTACTATTATTRTATTTTAGATTTCCCTCTAAAAAGAGAGAACAGTCTTATCAATTTACCCTCATTTTGTGACACTGATATTGTCACAAAAAATACAGTTTTTGCTATTGCTTACCATTGTAACAAGTCACCTCTTATTTAATAAAGCTGTTAGCACTTTGACTTATACAACATTTAAAGACTGCACAGGCAAAGTCTTGCCCAAAGACCTCTTTTCTCTTAGAAAAAGAGCTGTATAGAAGAGTTAGGAGAAGTTTTAAGAGTCAGGGCTGGAATGCACAGCAGGTGCTGGGGTGGTACCACTGCTTTGCAAGCTTCTTTACAATACAAACCCACTCCCAAGGTTAATTGGAAACAGGAACRTTTCACCGTGGGTTTAGCACTCCTGAAATGTGCTGATTCAGATGGGAACACTGACAGCCTTACTCCTATGGCTGATTATCCAGCCCTTAATTATTATATAAATCAATCCAGGATAAATAAGACCTTCTTGGTGTAATGGCTCTCTGCCATTTGTGATTAATATTTCATTAGGCACGGAGCCAYGAAAGCACTTAAGCAGGTGCTCAATTTTAGCCACTTTAGTCAATTATACTTGGAATTAGGCATATGTTCCCAGGCTTTGCTYGACTGGACCACTGTTCCCCAAAGCTGAGCTGACCTTTACCTTTGTCATTAACATCAGTGAACATTTTTTGTGCTTGTATCACTGAGGACTAAAAGTAAGAAACTCGCTTATTCCACTCACAGACTAAATGTTGTCACAGTTTCCAGGAGAGGGCCGACTCTGTCATCCTTTCTTACGGTTGAAAGGATGGTTTTCCCAAAAGCCTTGTTTTCCTTTGTATCCTTTGGCTCTCCAGGTGGCAATCACATTAATACTCTCTGAATTATCAGCCTTTAGAGACGCGAGCCAATGAAATGTGTGTGCCTGTTGACACAGGGTAAAGKTTGCTACATCTTTTTTTTTCCCTTATAGTAAACAAATTAAAATAATGTTGTCGCTTTTCCATAATCCAGCAGAAAAATCTCACCATTATCATCTTCATGTGCTGGTTTTTGCCTCACCAGYGGGTTTTTACACCTCTTTTAATGACTGATTTTTGATTTGCCAGTATTTTGAAAGATATCAGATAAAAATCAAAAGCCAGTAATTCCAACCTGAAGTCTGGAGCCAGTTTACTACACTTCTTCCAATGCTTTTGGGGTGGGATCTGTGGAATAGGGAATGAGGAAGGATGGATGTCATAGCCAGGGAAACATTCAGTTGTGAGACAAGCTTGTGAACAGAAAAGWCTTAAACTTATTTATGCTGACATTCAGTTCTGTTTCTTTGCTACCTTTCTCATTGCCGATGAATAATTTCCAAAGCCTCTGTTCTCATTACTGATCTAATTTTGACTTCTTTATGCTTTGGAAAATTCCAGTGTTGCCACATCTCAGTTTTCTTGATTTTCTCTCTTCTTTCCAGAACGTTGTAGCAAGGGCTTGTCCTCCATTTGTCCTTCCATACCCTATGCTCTTGTTCTGTMTCTGTTGTTCCAGAAGACGTAAAGGTGCCTTTCAGGAGACACTCATTATGGATATGGACCCTGATGTCCATTTCTAAAAGGAGTGAGGTCCCGAAAAAGAGCAGAATTGATTTGTAATTGTACTGCAGGGGGGAAAAGTGAAACAAAAGACACGGCTCGAGTTGCAAATGGACAATTTSCCCATTAGATGATTTCACTGTGGTCACAGACACGATGGTTCTCGATGGCCCAGGATGTATTTGCTGCAGCATTAGTGGGTTGGAATCTTTCTGGGAGGAGGAGGAAGATTCCTTTAAAGAACAGGAGTTGTCCAGTTTTATTTGTGAGTAGGAAAATCCCCAGAGAAGTTCAGGCGGATCTGAAGGAGTTACTGGTTTTCATCCCCTGGAGRAAGAAAAAGGGATTTATCTGCCATCCCCATTATTTGTAGCATATCTGGACCTTGGGTTCCCTACCATGTGCTGTAGACTTTGCAGTGTGAAATGAAAAATCAAAATACGTTTTTGGTCAACAAGGGAAACCTTCAGCTTTCATGGCAACGGTAAATATTGGAGAAATATCAATCACATTTTTCAAAAGTGTCAATCTACTGGAGGTTATATCCATGGTAGACAGGGCTGTGTAACTTTACTAAGTCATTGTTGAAAATGTATTTGATAACCATTATGGTTAATGTGACATYTAAAGAGTAGCCAGAGAGGCAGGAAGTGGGACCTGGATTAGGTGGTTTATTTTGATTTTATTTTTCCCTTCTGTCATTAAACTATAAGAAAAGAGTTTGACAAATTACTATAAGTTCCTGGGTTATATTTGAATTATGTGAGAGGTCACATTCACAAAATTTAGATTTCCCTGTGTGGGTCATGACAAAACTTCAATGTCTGATCGAGGTGGGTGACAGAAACAAAGCAGCCTGGCAAACATCTGGCATTTTGTGATTGCATTATTTGTCGTTGTATTATTTGTATGATGGCAAWGGAGGGGTTAAGAAGTAATTTTAAAGCTGCAGTTGAAGATATGAGCTGGTGTTTCCTCATTTAACATTTAACCATATAGCAGAGGCACCTTAACTGAATCCAGGCATCTGGAGAGCAGGAAAATCCTGCTGGATTCCAGCTCACCTTCAAAAACCATTCATAAATCCCTCTCCTGATAAAATCAGCTAGGAATTCATGAAAATCAATGGAAAAATGGAAATAATTAGCAAAAATAAGCCCCAAATTTCCCCTTGTAGTCAATAGAAGGCGGAGCTTTGAGCCGGCTCCAGTGTCCACAGGTGTCTGTTCCTGCTGGGGACATCGATCCTTTGATATTCCTGGCTCTTTGTCTTCCTTTTTCATCTCAGAACAAAGTGATGTGTTCTTCGACTTTGACCACAGAGACTGGCAATGGTACAGGAGGAATAATCTTACCTGTCCAAGGCCCATTAATACGCACAAAAATATGCTCCAAATGAGACATTTATACAAATCAATATACATTAAAATGTATGGCGAGCCAAGGCAAGCCAAGCAGAACTTGTTCTTTAGTCTTCATTAAAAATAAAAGATTAAAAATTTATCTCTTCCTTCCTAATGCACAAAGGTGTGGTGAAGGGAATGTGACCCGAAATTTTAATGGAACAGCACTTATATTTTATTATCTCTACAGAAGAGGATTTTCGAAGTGAAAAAAATTCCTAATGCACTTTAAAAAAGCAACAAACAAGCAAACAGAACTGCTTGTGGTTTGTTTTATGTTATAATAGAAAAGTATTTTTAGAGTGAGGCAGAGAGGCTGTGCTTGGGAAGAATTAGGATTTTTAATTGTGGGCAGGCTGAGCTGTGTCCCCACAGCAGCATTTCCCTTTTTATCCCTGCACCTGGAATGTGCTCCATTCCACACCTCGGACTCATTCAGTTACGAAAATTCAATGTGTGAATAGGGAATTTATTTTGATGGGAGGTGGAAAATAAAAGGAATTTAGGGCAGGATTGGGGATGCAGTGATAGCTTGGAAATAATCAGCAGCCTCAGTGAAATGAGGTGTTTGAGGTSTCTGCAAGTGTCCCARGGCCAGGCTGGATGGGGCTGGGAGCAACTTGGGATAGAGGAAGTGGGATAATGGCAGGGGTTTGGAGCTAGACAATCTTCAAGGTCCCTTCCAACCCAGGCCATTCTAGGATTCTATGAACAAAAGCAGAATTTTGGTTTCCATTCCTCCATCTGTACCATTTGGGTGACTTTTCCTTTTCCTTTTGTTCTCTGCTGTTCCCATGGCAGAGATGTGAGTTATTTCTGCCTGCCCTGTGTCACTGCAGTCCCTCATTGCCAGCACCCCTAGAGCACCAAAACCTGAAATTAATCCTTCTGTGGGCCCTACATGGAGCAGAAGAGGACTGAAACCTTCTCTTTATTTTATTTACAYGGAGTTTTTCAGCATATTTGGTGTTTTAGGTGTTTCTGACCTCACTTTTTCATCAGAGCATTGCATGAGCAGAGTGGAGTTGGGCTTTCAGATCCAGGCTCAAGGCCCTTTTGGATCTCAAAGCAAGCTGCTCCTCTTCCCCATTAGTCCATCACATTATTTCTTTTTTCAGGTGCACTTTTATCTTCTTTTCCATTTCTTAGGACTTGAAACAGTTTGTAGGAGTTTCAGGGCGAGCGTCAAGAATTCCATGTCAAAAGGGCATGAAATGCTCTGTAGTCCTAAGATAGAGCTGCTTTCCAAGGAGTTTTATTTTTTATAGAGATTTAGACTAAAGAGAAGAGGGGGCAGAGAAGTGATGCTGGCAGTTGGGATAAATCCTCGGGAACTCTGAGGATTAGAACTGATTACAATCCTCAGGAACTCCGCTTGTAACTTCCTCAGAAGTCATAATCCCACTGAGAGAACAGGAGGGCACAAGTAGGAGGAGAAGCGAAGTTTCCCTGGGTTTTTCAGGCAGAGAAACAATCTCAATTTCATCATAAAATTGAGCGAATTTACAGCTCCTTTGGGTCCTTAGGYTTTGCCTGATTGGAGCTTGATCCTTGGGGTTTGGGTGTCGAAGCAGAGACATCCAAGTATGGTCAGCCCCTGCTAGTCCTGCCTGCTTTGGATTTCCTCTGCTTTTCCATTTTAATTTCARGTTTCTTAATTTTAAATTCATTATTTGACRTAGGTTTTAGAAACACTAAGGATGTCCTAAAAGGGGATGTTTTGGCCATATTTTGCATACAAATGGGCAAAGCCATCAGCACCAACCTTCTTTTATGTGCTGGATTATTTTGCAAGGTTTTTCCACTGTCAACGACCCAGGCATTTGGGKTTTTTTTCCCCAGTAAAAGGCAGGCTTGGACTGTCCCTGYACTTCTTATGCTCTGAAAATGCTAACTAAAAGCTAAGTTAGTCTGGCTCTTAACAGGAAGCAGAATTGAGCTCAGCCTGTAAGGAAAATTGATGGAAAATATCTGCTCTGAAGTTTTGTGCCTCTGTGGCGCAGTGCCCAAGATGTCACTGTTTATACTGAGAACCCTGAGGAATCCCAGCTCCTCATCACTGAAGGCTGAGGAAAATCATCTCTTCCCTTCCCTCATGTTTTGGCCGAATGAATGAGACTCTTTGACCCAAATATTGTCTTTCCTCCAACTTATTCAGCTGCCCCCGAATGTCTGGAGAAATCCCAAGGAAGCAGTGAGTGTTTTCAAACTTCCAGTGATTCTCACTGCAAATGAAATGGAATAATTGAGGATTTATGCCTCACTTGGGTCATTGCACGTTGCTAATTCATTTTAGGGGTGAAGGTGCTCTGCRTGTGTGACTTTTATATCCCAAACCCCAAACTCAGCAGTTCTTTCCTCCCTGTGAGGGTTTCAGTGCAATGAGAAACCAACCCTGTGATTACACTGTGCTGCGGAATGCAGCACATCCCTTTATTTTGATTGTGCTGTCTGTCATTTTGATGGAGCTAAGAGATGGATTGTGGGATGAACACAAACCTTGGAAGCTTCAAAAATGCAGCCCCTTGCAGGAATTTTTCCRTAAATCTCAAGAACTCAGCTGGGCCCTTCGTTTCTCGAACCCAAACAAGCGATTATTCCTCCTGTTGATTCCCCCAGGAGTTGGGAAAGCTCAGTGAATGTAAACATTACTAAATGCCATGGAAATTACTCTGGATTCTTTGAAATCCGAAGAGATTCAAGACTATCAACATCTTTTAAGGGTTACAGAAGATGAATTTTGAGCAATTAAGCTGTGAGTAATCTGTTCTTCTTCAGAGTCARGAAGAAGGAAGTGTAGGTGAGGGCTTGCTGGGAACTAGAGCAAAAGGCAGGATGCRAAACCACGGAATTTCTCTTGGAATTTAGTGCTGAGAAAGGCAGGTTCTGTGGYTGAAAATAAAACTCAGGTGATTTGCATGAGACTTCAGAATTTGCTTTAAATACACCAATTTTTCGGGGTTTTTTACCAAAAGAAGACATGAAATATTTGATTTCTATAGTCCAACTGCTAATCTCTGCTTACCACTAAAGATTCAGCCCAGCAGAGGGATGATGCTTTGCTGTATATCTTGGAATTTTTTCTTTTAGTAGGGAATAGGATCCTTCTCAGTGCACAACTTGCTCAAACAGTGCTTCTGATTTAGTGCACGTGAAATATATATTTAAAAATATATATATGGGTTTGTTTCCTCAGAAAATCCATCCCCAAGGTGGCAAAAAATATAATTAGAGAGCCACCATTCCTTTCAAATTGTGGTGGTAAGTATAACCAATATCTGTGAACGTTAAGGGATGATCCCATTTTATTTTCCCCAATATGTAACATTTGGACACCATTAGGATGTTGATACTCTCAGCTCAATTACTGCAAATACTGGGCTAAGAAGCAATTTTCACACAAGATCAATTCTCAGAGCGCTGAGCGATCATTTGGTGTCAGGAATTTCTACTCAAGGATGCTCCTTGTTTATTGTTTTCCATAAAGGAGGCTCTGCATGAAGCACCGCATTAAAAAATAGTAGCATGGGAATGGGAAAAATTAATAGTCTTTTATATACATATTAGCAAACTGTGATCATATACATGTGGGGGCAAAATAAATATCAACATTACACTGCTCAGATGAAGTAAACACCATTTTAAGCATCGCCACGAAACGATTAGTGCAAAATGTGATGTGATTTTGCGGAATAGGGCAGCAGAAAAACCCTGAGACAGAGATGTTTTACCTCAATTCCTTCAGAGAGGCTCGAGGGCAGGAAGAACAGGGAACTAAACACAGCTTTTGCACACAAATAATTCCACTTTGAGGTAATGCAGGGGGAAGGAGGGATTGGAAAACATGGCACTTGTGTACAGATATTGTATTTCCTTGAAGTAAAAGGTTCCACATCATCCCAAGCCGTGGAAAAGCCCAGCACAGTTTGCTGAAAACATGAGTAGAAAAGACATTAAACTGATAAAGAGACTCTGTTCAATGTCAGTAAGGAAACTCATAGAACTTATTGCATATGGGGAAAAACCTAGTGCTCTCTATTACCCACTAAAATATAGGAAAAGTTACTATTAATGTGAAAGCCTGTATTGTTACGAGATAATAAAAATAAATCAGGAGTGTTAAGGCACAAATTTCTTTGTAGGTTTGTCAGGATTTGCTGTAGCTGGTAAGTTATAACTCCATTATGCAGTGCAGGGGGATGGTCCACTTGGAGAGTGCTGCACGCCAGTGCTTCCATTTACTCTCCACTTTAATACTCAGTCTGGCTGATTTAAAACACAGCTTAAGTTAATTAACTAGTCCAGCATTAAGATTATCTCCTGAGAGCCAAAAAGTTCCATTTTGGTGTTAATCACGGTGGAGCTACAGCTTTTTAATTTGATTTTTTGTTATTGGAGATTCAAGACCGGTGCAGCGCCCGGCAGTGCAGAGCATTCCCAAATTCTTCATTTAATCCAAACTTGTAATTACCTACAATTCACACTGAAGGCTAAATACATAGCAAACAATGGTGGCTGGACTGGGCTTAAATTGAAAACCAATCCCAAGGCAAACATTATTATTTACAGTTTAAAATAAAAGCCTGCGTTCAATACCATTATTCTGCTGTTTTCCTGCACTGTAATTTCTCCTGAAAGATTTTTGTGCTCTGTGATTTCCCAGTATTCATCCTCCTGCTTAGATTTTCCTCTAGATTAACCACACTGAGTTTGTTCTGATTTTTTTTTTTTTTTTTTTTTTGAGTAAATAGAAAGTTCTCTCTGAGTCCTGTGGTAAGAGGGATAAATGTGAGAGCTGGATTTCTTTCCCAGCACGAGGACCAGCTTTAAATATGTCACATTTATAATAGTGGGTAATAATATTTTAATATAACACAAAATCAGCCACTGAACACCTCCGAGAGACCTTGGTGGTGCTGCACTGATCCCACTGCCCCGGGCTGAGCAGCGCATCCAGCCTGCAGCCACATCTGGAATTCCACAGGCTCCTGCAGCCAGATCTGCTGGAATTCCACAGGCTCCGGTCTCCCAGTGGAAAACAGGAGTGCTGTGACCAGTTTTTGGCAGCAGAACGTTTGTTTGGAGCAGATGTTTGGGAATTGGTTGGTTGTTCTTCGGCCTCAGGGCAGATCCTGCTGCTTCTCTGCGCGCTCGCCGTTCCAGCAGGGATCTCTGTGGCATTTCAAAGCCATGCTTTGATTGCCTCCTATGATTTCACAGTTTGAAACACAACTTATTGTAATCTTGGCTTAACAGCCTCTCCCAGCCTGGTCAGGTTTCCAGCTGAGGAGCTCTCAGAAACCTCAGCTCCTGCTTTTCCGTCTCTGAGCGAAGCAAAAGATTTTGCCATCCTCGATTGCCAGATAAATGGCTCAGATATCGCTTTTTATGAGAGATTTCCCAGCTTTTTCCTGGAATCTTATCACCACATTCCCTCCGTTTCAAAGCTGCTGCGTTAGCTCATGCATTTTATTTTGCTCTGTGTTATCTGCTGGACACAATCTCTCCATTTCTCCCTGCTTTTGTTTAATTGTGATTTCGCATCTTTTGTGCCTCTGAGGTGCCTGCTGGGATTTTTTTTTTTCCCTCTAATCACAGAAAGATCTGATGGTTTTCAGGAGCACTGCTGCTCTTAAGAAATAGCTGGGAAGATGTGTTTGAATGTATATTTGCCACTTCTGGGGGTATTATTTTCCTGAATAACGATCCAGTCTTGCAGGGAGGGTGTTAAATTACAAACTGCCTGGAGTTTGTGAGCGCCTGTTTAATTGTTTGCAGTTTGTTGGGATATAAAACGCCTAAATACACGAAATGTTTAGGACAGAACATATTTTTCTTCTGCATTTACTCTCTGAAGGCAGGCCGGGGTGAAACTAGGGCTTTAATTCTTAGCCTAAAAGTGAGAGTTCATTTTAGACTGGAAAACTTGGTTTTTCCAAAAGAAGATAGACGTTTCCCACTGTGAGATATCGAAGGTTTGCACATTCCCTGCCTCATGGAAAATATCACTTTCTGCCTCAGACTTGCAAGCAGCCCTCAAGAATACTTTTTTTTTTTAATAGCTTATCCCTAAACTGAAAGTTGGGTGAAGTTCTGTAGATACCTCAGGAATCAGTTCAGAGCTCTGTCCATATTTCCAGACTTCAGAAGTTCAGTTTCTGCTGCTGGGCTCCTTTTTCCCACCAGTTTGCACATCCCTGTGGCTGAGTGGAATTTCAGAGCACAGAAACAAAATGTGAGGCTCTTTCAGGAGTCCTGGCTTGGTATTTCTGATAAAACTCTTCAAAAGTTGCCTTGCCTGGATACAGAATCCTGTTAGCCCAGAACGCGAATCCTGTTTTTTGTGAGCAGGAAAACTCTCAATGTTCTATAATGACTTGGAAACAGCTTTACAGGTGGCAGTTCCGTTTGTACAGAGAGATTTTGCAGGACCTGCTCTTGGCTCTTGCATCCGCTCCCTCAGGAAAACCTTTTTATCTGAATAAGATAAAAAAATATTTAGCAGCAGTGTGGACCTCCCCCAGCGTGAACCATTGCAAACATCAAGAGAAACACATTGAAACCAACACAAGGCCAGATTCAGAGTGTGACTCCTTTTTGGCAGCTACATTTTATTTTTATTCCCTTTTTCATTTTTCCTGAGGTTGCAGGCGCTTTGTGAGCGATGGACCGCACTGATTTAAGTTCTCCATCCCAGAAATAGGATGGGCACTGTAAAGAAGACAGTGATTGTGTTTTGGCAGTTTATTTTGCTTTATCCCCTTCCTCTGGACTGATAAACTCAAAACCAGGAGAGTTAGACCAGGAATGGTGGTTACTGGGAGGCTCCCTGGAGCAGATGTGCCTGGATCCTGATTTTTAGACATTGCAGAACTTAGTGAGTAGGTAAAACAAAGTTTGGTTGATGTGATTTAAGGAACCTGGACTGGATTTGTCACAGATTCCACTTTAATCTTGGGACCACTAAAATTGTGTGGGTTAATTTGATACCAATATTTAAGTGTTCTTTTAGAGYGCAGGATGAACAGTATAGACACTTCTCCCCTATTTGCCGGTTACAAACTGCAACCTGGCAGCATCGATGTCAACTCACAGGATGTTTTGTGGCATAACRTTCCCAATTCTGGGTTTAGAAGGAGATTTTCCTTGTTTTTCCATTTCAGCCATGCATGGGAACATGGGTTGAGGGAAGCAGTACTTGCTGCTGTCTACCAGGAGTTCTGTGTGGCTCGGGCAAGCAATCTGTGCCTTAGCAAGGAATATTTTTAGAATGAAATTYTGACTCTCCATAGTTTGCAATGAAGAGCAGCAATTCCTGGCGAGGGATTCTCTGTGCCTGTGCCCACGTGAGCATTCACATTCGGCACAATGGAAATGTTCAGGAAATATAATCCTTCCTTTTCACCAGCAGAACGGGAACAACAGAGGGGTCTTGTCTAGGACAAACACAGCATTTATTCAAGAACTCTCTCTCAATTATCATTTCAGTGTTGTTTGCATGAATTCTGCCTGCCTGCAAATAGGATTGGCAGTTCTGAGCCAGATTTTTAATTCAATAGGAATGAGAGTGGAGGTAGCCATGGTAGAATCACAGCTTTTTATTGGAGTAGAAAGTGTTGGAAGAGTTTTCACAGCCAAGCCAAACCATTTGTTTGCTGTTTTGTAGTCAACGTTTTACAGCCTTCTTTTAGTACAGGCTGCTCATTTAAAAGAGGGGGAAAACTGGTCATGGAAYGGATGCCAGTGGTTATCTGCTTCCCTGGAATGGGAAAGTAGCTTTATCTCCCTCACAAAAAKTTGGTGTGGAAGCCTTCAGACTGTGTGACAAAAATTGCCAAATRATTTAAATTTGAGGTGAAGGAGTAGAGAAATGTGGGCTGTTAGACTGGGAAGTTGGGTTGATGTTGCTCTTCCTCCAATTGTATCTTCCCAAAATAATAAGGGAAYAGAATGTTTCCTGAAATGAGAGTTCAGTGGGATGCACTGAGTTTGCTGTGGGGATTCACCAGAAACGGGCTCACTGATTTATAAATTRATTTCCCAGTCGTGTTAACTCTGAGGAAAATATTTGTAGATCAACTCCTGAAATATGTTCACCTGTGGATCACATTTGGGATCGATCACCTCCGAGGTAAAGGCAGTGCAGGTGAAACGTTAAACGAGGCAGGAGCAGGTGGTGTCACATTTTTTAYATCTTTATGGATTTGCTCAAACGATTTATCAGGATTTGTGCCTCAAAACCCCCACACGAGCAAGCTGGGGATGTCCTGGGCAGGGAGATGTTGGAATGAGACAGATGAGGCCACCAAAGGAAAGGTTGGAACCTTCCAGGCTGTTGAGACAAGAATCTGGGGGCTCCTTCTCAGCAGCCAGAGATTTTGTGTAAATTTTGTATGAATGCCTGGGCTGAGATGGATGTTTGAGGTACTTGGGGATTCGTGGATCTGAGGAACAGGGCCAGCCAAAGGCAAGGAACAGCTCTGGTGAGTTCTGGGATAACAGATCCCGAACGGAGCTGGGCTGGGTTGCTATTGCCTCTTCTGCTTTTTGGAGGGAGAGGATTTTAATCCCTTTAATCATATTGTGGAGGTTGGAACTAGAGCATATTTCAGGTCCCTTCCAAAGCAAACCAATCTGCGATTCTGTGAAATTCAGTGGTTCATTTTACGAGATTTTTATCGGACTATTTTTTTTTTCATTCCTCTTTAGTAGTGCCTGCATCACTCCTCACTCTTAGGATTCTTACACATTGTTTTCTGGGACAAAGTTATAATTGAATGGGATTKGGAAGAGAGGTTAAGGTATGGTTTACTCGTATGGTTTACACAGACAGCTGTGTTTATCTGTTTTTTTTAACAAAAGTACACTTGGAATTACTTTCACCTGCTGCTTTGGATCYGTGTTGAGGGCAGTGCAGTTGGAAATGAAGCAGGGAGAGGGAGGAATTCATGGAATAGTAGGAGCAAAGCAAATCCCATCTCTGATTCCTCCTGGGCCTGGGCTGCRTTGCTCCCTCACATGTTAATCCCACTCCAAATAATAATAAGGGATTGATAAATAGAAATGTGATTTGGGGAGCAAAGCAAAAACTATCATGTGATTGAAGAAAAATATACATCAAGTTTTGCCTGTTACTATTCATTGCCTTTCAACAAAGCCCCAAACTTTCAGGAAATTCTATTCTCGACCACAATAAGCCTAAAAAAAAGGATCATAAAAAAGTATCAGGTGTTGGCAAGTCTGTTGAGAAAGCAGGTGGCTGGTCCTAAATCTAATTCCTGGGTTTTTATGGCGTGGCAGTAAAAGAGGGAAGCAGGCAGCGTTGTTACCCACCGAGTCGGAATTAAATTCAGATTTGTTCCAGCGGGGCATTAATGGGGCTCCTGCGAGAGACAATCTCTGGCTTCGGGTTTGTTGCTGGGTGGAAAATCATCTGGATGGGTTGTTTTTTTTTTTTTTTTTGAGCTGTGACAATATGTTGCAATTTGAATTTTTACAGGTTAAATTCATTATGCCCACGAGCTCRTTTCCATAGGAGATGTCCCATCAATTATCTTTTTTTGTTAAGCCTTTTGATTTCCTTTGCCTTCGCTTCTCGTGTCTTTATGGTTCACATATATACATTATAATTACTCACTACTAAATGAAAAAGGCCAGGCAGCTCTGCTGATTTTACCTTCTGGAAAACACATTCTGGAAGGTAGAAAAGATCACTTCCAGTTTCTCGCTTACTTAACATGCTAAAGACAGAATTTTTAATCCAAAATATCAATTCCTCCAAAAAAGAAGGCCCAGCACAGAGATATGTCACAACATTCTGAGCCTGCTGCTTTCTTAAATTGTGTTTGAAATTCTTTAGTTATGGGTTTGCATAGAGTGAAACCCATTCACAGGTGTTCACAAAGTGTAAAGGATTGAAGTGGAATAATCAGAGCAGGAATATTCCCTACTGCTCCTGGCCCCAAAGCTCAGGTACAAATGGTGTTTCTGGGTTCCCTGAYTGACCCATGGGTATTTTCTCACCTTCTGCATCTTTTTCTTTTGTTAAATTGCTTAATTTCAATATATTTTGGAGTTTATCAGACGAATCTTTTAGCACARTGTCCATTTGGATCAAGGAGCAAATAGTAAAGGTTTGGCCATACAACTCCACAAAATTCTTTGTGGATTTCTGATCCTTGTAGCTATTTTTTAATATTTGGGCAAGAKTGAAGCCAGCAGTGTCCTTCAGCAGCTGGTCATTCATATTTTTAGCTTTGGCCTTCTTTAAGGTAGAATTACTTGAATTGCTCTCCCAAACATCCMGTTAATGACATGAGCATCTCCAATCATTCCTGTATTTTTGTCCTCACACTTCCCAGCTTTTAAACCTCTGAAAATAGCTCAGGAAAAAACCTCAGGAGTCAGGAGGGAACAGTAAAATGATGAATGTACTGTAAATTATATCAGCCCTACAGTAGCAGGGGGTGAGATGAGTGTAACCCTGCTGAATATTAACAKGGGGATAAATGGGGCATTTTTAGCTGGTATCCCATTTTAGTCAATCATTCTAATTTGAATTCTAGAATCCAAAGAAGACTTTGGACAGAAAAAAAAAAAAGACAAGTGAAAGCTTAATCATAGTATTATTTTAGGAAACAAATTCAGCCTGGATGCAGAGATGTGTCCTCACAAGGGTAACTGGACAGCACTTGTTCCATCCCCTCAGCAAACCTGACTGTGGTAAAATCATTTCCAAGTTTAAAATACAGAGCAAATGTGTATCAACCTATTACTTTATGCATTTAAAAAAAAAAAAAAATCTTGGTTTTTCTTTTCAATTTTACTGGTCAATGTGTAATTTGGGCCTAAATATGTTCAAAATGAAGATTCATTTTTTTGTTTCRTTGTTCTAAACTTCTGCAGTGGAAGGAAATAATTTCCTAATCCTAAACCAGGAAAAAAGAGGTAAGTGGATTTATCCTCAAAGACACTGCTTGACTTTCTGAGGAGATTAATGACTCTTATGTCTCAATTTCTGGTAGCAAAGCAGATGGAGAAGATAAAAGAACCTGTTACTTTGCTTTTCTTTCCTCTACTACAGAAATACTTTAAGTGGATAAACAAGTTCATTTGAACAGTCATGCAGTATTTATCTTTTTTTAAAAAGTGATGTTTTAAGAATTTTTACCTCATTRATAGAATTGTGATCTCTTTCCATTTCAATTCTGTTAAGCACTTTCCCRTTCTTAGATCTCAGACATTTATAAATTCGCACATTTTGGAGGATTTGGCATAAATGCCTGCCTGGTGTACTTCCTTATGCCCTGAACATCTGGCCTGATGTTCAAGCCCATTGGTTCTTTAATTCCAGYGTGGATTTCCAACACTTGGAGAGGAGGCAACTTCATCTGCAGTTTAGCGCCGCTCGTTTCAATCCCTGGCTTCGGATTGCAGGATGATTTGTGATAGGTGAAAAAAAAAATAGGATTAATAAGAATTTTTTAAAAAGGATCAATAAGAAAAATGAGGATTCATTAGAATTTGGGTGTTTTTTAGGGATTGTTTTGTCATTAGAGTGTGTGGCCGTTGTTTGTCCCCATCATTGTGGAGCCACTCTGGGCACGTCACCGCCGCTTGTGGCAGCCGAGACCTCCCAGTGCACTTGCAGGATTTGTTTTCCCTGGATAGGGATGGCATCCTGGCGGAGTTAGGTGCGGATTCCTCGCACACCCAGCACCCTGTGCGTGCACACCAGCGGCAGGAGGCCTCTCCGTTTGGGAACGTGAGGAATGGCTGAGCAGATGGCAGCTCGTACGTGCCGTGAGCTGATCTGCAGTGATTAAGACAAGTGTAAAATTGGATTGTGAGCATCTTAAAGAGTCACACAGCTCACTGGCTCCAGATTTCCTGGAAAATAACTGGAAGTTCTGCGACAATTTGTAAATCTGGCTGAAGGGAAAGCCATCGATAACCCTGGTGGCTGCCTCGCCCCGTGAGGGATGTGGATGGTGCAGCTTCCCGTGGTGGCAAAGGCCAGGAGTTACCAAAGAGCACTGAGAGGAGAACTTCTACCCAGCTAAAAATCAACTTTCAGATGATTTATTGTTTAAAAGTTTCGCTTTTGGTGTTATGTGGAAAAATAAATCGTTTAAAATGTTAGTGTCACATGAAAAATAAGTCACAGAATGAGGATTCAATCCGTATCTATAGTTTATAGTTTAAAAAGTTAATTATTGTGTATAAATATGATGATTTCATACCTGTAGGATTACACAGGAAGGACTGGGTGGATTGGCAGTATTTAGTTAAGTTTGCCTTTTGCTTTCAACATTACTTTTCCAACTCTGTGCACTCTTGAATTCATTTTCACTGCTTTATTGAGAGCTTCAGCTGCTTGCACCCATCAGAACTCGCCTAGAGGATTGCTGCTTAATTAGGATTGAATTACACGGCACAAACCAGCCTCAACCCCTAAATATCTGCATTTTTTGGTCCTTCAAGCCACTGCCAGGAGGGCTTTAGAGAGACTGGATGGAGCTGCAGCTCCTGCAGGGAAGACACTTAAAATTCTGCCCCAGGAGTGGCAGCGATTGCAGATTCCCCTCAGCTCTGCTGCTGGATATTCACGATGGATCCTCTCTGAACAAACACTTCCAGCAGGTATTATCCGGGGAATGCTGAAATAATATTGCACAGTCAACACAGATCTGAACTCCACCTTTTTTTTTTCCCCCAAGCCCAGAAATATAAATGTAGCCAGGCTGCAGTTAGGGAAGGAAATGAGGCAAACCACAAAAAACTTGTGTTGGTGCAAGTTTTTTGGATAACCATTTTCTGGTCTAAACAATTTCCTGTAATCCAAACTGCTGCAGGGCAGCTTGGGTGGCACCAGATTCCCAGTTTGGGAATGGGACAGCCCATGCCTGGGGCACTAGGAATCTCAGCAGTGCTCCAGGGACTGCTGAGGGGATGTGGGCTCAGAGGCGAAGTGCTGGTGGGGAATTTTAACTTCCAAAATGCTCTCAGAATTCCCAGAATTCAGTCAGGAGGGACTGGATCTCCATTTTAATGGTGCAGCTAAACCCCACCATTGTTGGCTTTACAGTACAAAGCCTAGAAATTCCAATTTTTTTGGTTTTTAGTAGTAATCTCGYTACAGTGATCTAAATTAAAACAGATTATGGGAATGCTGATGACGGGAATGCTGAGTCCACGACCCCATCTTGATGCCTGAACACTTCTGGAACCATCACCAKCTCAGGTCCTTGTCTGGTGGAATCTTGGAAACCTCCAGGAGTGGGGATGAGTTGCCAAGCAGCGTTTTTACACTAATAAGCAAAAACCCCAACCCAGACAAACTAACAAGTGCCACACAAATGTCTCAGTTAAATCATATTTTCATTTTCTATTTTAGCTGCTCTTTGTGGCCTTTGAAGGGATGTAGTGAAAGGGAAGCTGGCAGGGTTTGGCAGAAATAAATTCATTAAATCACGTCTCTAAAATTCTGCAGAAACAAGCAGATGATGGAATTGGTGTAGCCTGACGTGCCAGTAAATGAAATAATGGTCAAATACATGTATTTGAGAAAAATATTTAATTTCATTGTGCTGCCATCCTAACCAAGGCAGAATGGAATGAAGGAATGATCATCTGGAACATGTTATTCTGCATTTTACATTTATAAATGCTGTTGGCTGCGTGCTACACAACATTTACCTTCTTCACAAATGAGAATTTTAATAGAATGGTTTTATTTGGGAACGATATTTGCATATGCACTCATAATTTTTTTTTTTCTCCTGGAAGATAAATTATTCTCTTTAATACACAGGAGAAATGAGCTGACTTCCCACCAGCATCCAAAGAAATGGAGTTCAAAAGTCCTTGTGATGTAGAAGGAGATTTGCATCTCCACAGAAAATAGGAGGCTGTGAGTTTTTCCTTTGTTTAAAGCAGTTCTCTTTTTTCTTTGATTTCCTTACCTGTAATTTTATTTATTGAATTTTCAACTAATTTGGTTTCAAAGAAAGTGGAGCAAAGAGATGGAAAAAATATCGATATTTCTTGCCACCACGAAGCATCTTGCATCCAGGAGATATTTATGCTTGTAAAGAAGATAACATTGAGAATTTCTCTTTGGAGAGCCAGGAAATTATTCTTAAATATGGGAAAAAAACCCCCTCTTTGTAATGAGATGTATCTGTACATGTTGCATGGGATATTAGGCAATAATTTATACAGCCAGAAGTGTGTTCACCTATTTTCAGTTTATGAGCACAGATATACTGGGAACAAAGCTCTACCTTCTGAGAAGATAAGTGCTTTTTAGAGATCTCTGGGGTCTCTGGGGTTTTAATTAGGGATTTTTATAGCTTTTGTATACGAGCTTCTAAGACCTTTTTACTTCAAAATAAAATTCAGACTTTTTTGTGTCCTSCCTTGATCAATTTTAAGGCCAACAATAAAGGTGGAAAGAATTTGTTTCTAAATACTAATGAGTGCCTCTCTAAAAGGAGAAGCAACCTTTGACAGTGTACATGGGTAAGTGTAGAGATATCTATAGATTGCTATTTTATATATATATAAAAATAATTGTAGAGCGTTTTTAATTAAAGAAATCATTTAATTATGCTCCCAAATTTAGGCTCTGGCTGGCGAGCGCTGCATTGTGGGATTGTTGTTCCATGCAAGCCTTAGGATGTGARTGATGTGTGTGTTTATCTATAAATCCTGCTAAAATTTGACCTGTTTCCTGTGCTGTTGATTAAATCGTTGTGCTTCCTTCTTGCTGAGGTGGTGGTGGATTTAAAAAACCCCAAATCTGTGTGAGGACCTTGGAATTTTATCTATTAAAGTACAAAYGAAGGCCCAGCTTGCCCCCTGAATGATTCCCAAGCCTCATCCATCAGGGAGCAGCCYAGGCTGAGACTGGAAAATGAAGAACCTGCAGCAAAATGTGTAAATATAAACCCAGTGATTTATGGGAAGGGTTCAGTCTCTGCTGCCCTTCCCACCCGGAGAGCGTTGGGATGCGCCTGTGCCTTGGGAATGCTGATCTGCACTGGCAGCAAGAGAGGTGAGAGTGTCCTGGGCTGATCCCACGGCAGGAAAGGGGGAATTCCGCCCCTCTGCCCCGCTCAGGTCAGACCCCACCTGCACCCAGCCGTGGGCTTCCCAACACCAGAGGGATGTGGAGTCCAGAGAAGGCCRYGGGGATGCTCCAAGGGCTGGAGCCCCTCTGGAGCCAGGCTGGGAGAGCTGGGGGTGTTCACCTGGAGAAGCTCCAGGGAGACCTCAGAGCGTCTTCAGTGCCTAAAGGGGCTCCAGGAGAGCTGGAGAGGGACTTGGGACAGGGGATGGAGTGATAGGACAGGGGGAATGGCTTCCCACCGCCAGAGGGTAGGGATAGATGGGATATTGGGAAGGAAATCGTCCCCGTGAGGGTGGTGAGGCCCTGGCACAGGTTGCCCAGAGAAGCTGTGGCTGCCCCTGGATCCCTGGAAGTGTCCAAGGGCAGGTTGGACGTGGCTTGGAGCAACCTGGGATAGTGGAAGGTGTCCCTGCTGATGGCAGGGAGTGGAATGTGATCTTGAAGGTCCCTTCCAGCCCAAAGCTGGGATTCTGTGATGCCTCCATGACAGCCTTCCCACATCTGAGCCCCTATCAGGAGGTTCCCCATGCCGCTGCAGCATCTCCCTCCAGGAAGCTCTCAGTGCCCCACAGGCTGTGCAGGAAACAACTCTGGGACCCTTGGGAGTGCTCCCCTCCCATGGACTCTCCAGGAGCTCGGGAGATGCGGATCCAAACTGCCCCAGGCAGGGCAACTTCACTTCTCCTGAGTTTCAGATTCCCAGGTAGCTGCAACTTCCAGAAACTGCGGCTCTGCCTGGCACTCACAGAGATTCCAAGAGCCAGGGAGTGTGAGGAGAAACAAGACCTGGAGAGCAGGAGAGAGAATAAAGCCAGCAGACACCTCCTAACCGAGAATCCATTCCCTACAGAGGGTGCCAAGGGCCTGGTTTGGGCTGAAAAAAGCAGGAAAAGACGAGTAAAATGTAAATTATGAAGGGATTTGCTTAACAGGATGAAGAAGGTGATTTGGAAGTTGGGGTGGAGCAGTTGTCATTGGTTTCTGGGACTGTTGGGAGGAAAAGTGGAGGCTGTGTTGGAGGTACCTGCTCAGCCTGGACGAAACCACCCATTGGAACTGGATGGTCACTGTGGTAGCAGAACGTGAGTTCAGAAAAGGAGGAAAACTCTGGGCAGCAGAGAGGATAAAAGATATCGTAACCTGGAAGGACCTGCAAAGGAAGGGTGTCTTTCCATAAAAATCCCARGTTTAAAAAAAATTATTATAGAGGAGTCAAGGATATTTTAGTTTGATTATTCWGTGGGAACACAAAATAAAAAAGAAGTTGTAGTGACTATTTTTTAGAGAGAAATCAGCCCAAGCCCCCATGGAGGTGGCAGGGGGAGCCTCATCCATGAGGGAATTGCAGCTCTCAGATATTTGGGAGCGAAGGGATGCCCAGGCAGGCAGAGGTGGGTCAGGACCATYGCAACCCCAACCTGATGCCCTCCTGGCACCTTCTGGGCTCAATCCCAGCCCCTCTGAGCCAGCTCCAGAGCAGGACTCGAGGGCAGCTCTGCCCTCAGGAGCTCGTTCAGAGATTAAAAAGATGTAAAATCCGTTTTGGTGTGAATTATTTCTGGTGTTCAGTTTCCATGGCTGTGCTGAAGCCTTGCCTTCAGSTGGGGTTCCGCTGACGGCTCAGTCGGAAGCTTTCTGAGTCAGCAAAATGCGAATAAATAGTTGATGGCACCTCGCATAACGCATCTTTTATAAATGGGGTTTATCCCTGGGAAAGAGCACGAGTTGGCAGGCTCATTCAGAAGAGGTTTTTTTTTTAATTTTTGTCGAGTTTTTGTGCATCATGTGCCCAAAGAAAGCCCCGGGAGTGCGCGGGTTTGACTCAGCGCGTGACGCAAGAGGAAACAGATGGCGAATTCCTCCCAGATTTTAGGGTTGAGCCACGTCGGGTAGGAACCTGTAGGAAAACTTTTGGTTTTAAATATTAGTGACCTCACTTTTGAAACTGCTGGAAAAGGATGTTTTTCTCACGCTTTTAGTGCGTTATTTGGTGTGAGTACTTCAAAACAGCAAGTGTGTTCTTCTCTTTGTATTTGTATTTTGAACTTAAAAAAAAAGCTTAGTTCAATAATTTTAGTTTCAAAAAAATAATCCCAGATCCAACATTTCTGGTGTTCTTATGGCTATTATTGTAGGATTTTATTGCAGTTTTTACAATTTAGGGTATATGTTTGTGTCTTCCCTATTAAAGCCTTGTATACCAATATATAGGAATATATAAAAATACTTCTTAAAGGTTGGACTTAATGATTCTATAGTTTYATGATTCTAAATAAAGGCTCTGACGTGTTGTGGAAAAAACTTGGGATTTACAGGATAAACATATTGTGATGAATAGGGAAAAAAAAAAGAAAATGAGACTTAAATGAATGTTTTTTCTCCAAAAAGAGTTTTACACAACAATATTTATAGCTGAATTAGCGGAATGGTTGTGAAATAAAGACAAGAGCTATGGGCGRTACTTTCAGCCACAAATATGTGCCAGAACTCTTTCTGAAGACAAAAAATTTCTGTTATATACTATTGTTATATAATATATATACTCCTTTTATATAGTACATAATATTTTTTTATTCTATATTTACCAAGTATTCTCCCTGGCAGAAGCTGGGTTTACTTTCACAGAAGCCTTTGCAAGGATGAAGCCATTGGCCATAGGGAAAAAAAAAAGGTGAATATTCTTAAATATGGGAATAATTATTATTCTTAAAATATGGTTTTTTTCCAAGTGGGAATTAACTTGTGGGAAGATCTTTGCACGTGATGCTGTTTCTGCTGGGGAATTTGTACACTCTGAACTCCATCCTCCCTGGTTTTATGGCGTGGGAAGTCTGGGAATGCTGGCCACGAGTCTCTTCTTTCCCATTTTGTTTCCAACTTAAATTTTTTAAGCTTGGCAGGAGCTCTTAGTGAGGTGTCTGGGGGTGACCCAGACCCTTTGCAGACGCTGTGTGATTTGCACTCCATCCCTGACGGATCCGTGGCCATTCCTGCTCCACCCTCTGTTCTCCTGGACCGCTCCCATCCCTCGTGCCAGTGCCAACGTGGCTTTCACAAGGTCACTGCGTTTGCTCCAGAGGGGCTAAAAATTAAGGATTGAGGAAATTTAATGGAGAAACTTCTAAAATAATTTTGGTTTAATAAATCCCAAGAGTTTCCAGTTGGCTTTGGGCACATTCCCATCATCCTGGAAGCCGTGGAGTTCCTTTTATTGACTGGCAGGTGATACTGCAGCAGTCACTCAAGCGGCTGTTTGAAGATGCCTTGGATGATTTGTCTGTGCTGGGATGATTCATTGCTCCATTTTATTTCATAATAAAGAGCAAGTGAGAAGGATTCTTGCCTTCTCCTGCAGTTCTGGCTGCGCTGGCTTGCCCACCTGTATCCGGGACTTCTTTTATCCTGTCTTAAAGTTCAGAAGAAAAAATAATTGTGAAGTAACGCGAGAACTTTATAAAATAAATGTCTCTCATTCGTTTCTGGCTGTTGACTTTCTGCTGCCTGCAAGTTGTCTTCAATTCCTGGCTCTGTCTGAAGTAAGTTTTTGGCAGCTAAAAAGCAAATGTGGAGTAAAGTTACCAAAATCGTGCTTTGTCCAAACTTTGCAGTATTTGAACTGTTTCTCTGGAGTTTGTTTGTGYTTTCTATTTCATGCCACAGGATGGACTCTTTTTTGGGAAAAAAAACTGACTCCGAGAGAATTATGGAATCATAAAGACCTTTAAGGGCATCAGGTGCAACCTTTGGCACCGCCAAGGCCACCGTGTTCAGATTCCCTGACTTCCTTCAGCAGSGAACAGGGAAACACAACAAGAGGTTACAAGAACAACATCCAAAAGGTAAATATATTAATGGAATTTCTGGTCCAGAACAACTCATTACCTCTCAAAAAATATTGCTCTATATTGGGAAACAGGAAGCATGGTAAAATGGTGATGGATGTGAGACATTACATGGAATTCCACAYTTTTTCAGGTTTTGATTTATGGATGTTACTGATTTTATCAGACAGTCACGTGTTTGCAGAAATCCTGAGGTCTGGTTACCAAAGGTGGTGCTCCTGTACAACTCTAACTGAAGTCATAACCTYTCTGAAAATGGCCTTATAAATGATTTTCAGCGTTTTACCCAGAGTTATTAAAAGAACTCTTACAGCAAAAAAACCCCACATTGGTGTGTGTGCTTAGGACAGCCCCAAAGGCCATGAGTGTGGAGCAGTGTGGGATTAACATCATTAGATCACTTAATGCAGCATCAAAAGGAATATCAGAGGGCAGATTTAAAATGAAAYATTCACTCTGAGCTGTAGATAATTATATGGAAGTGAAAAATGCAGAGAAATGTGGGAATGCTGAGGAATGTGTGTGTGGACATCCATGTCTATCCATAGGGGAGGAGGTGTATTCTCAGCCTATTGGGATTTTTGCCTTTTTAATCAACTTGGCACTCTAAGTAAATCATAAAACATAAAAAAAAAACCCCTTTTGTTATTATGTAATCGAGCAGCCATGGCTTCAGTTTGATGCTTAAAATTAATTTATGCCATTTAGAAAATATTGTCTGGATTAGGATATTTTCAGCTTTAAATTATCACTGAAGCATCGTGTTTAATTCTAGTCACTGTTTTTAAAATATCTCTAGTTTTAAGTATATTTTCTCCATGCCAGTGTCCAAAAACTGGATGTTATCTCTTTCAGCTGGCCTGAATAATACATTTTCAATCTTGTTCACTGTTGTAGTTTCTGGTAGGCTTTTAAGTTTGTTTTGATTTGCACTGCAAGGAACTCTGTGACTCAAATACAGAATTTCTGAAGAGTCATTCTGAGAACTGCTCTTATTTGATGTTTTCTCTTGTCCTCTGGAGAAAAAATGAGAGGATGCTAATGGAAGTGGTTGAAAAAAATGGGATCTGTTGTAAAAGGAGGAGGGTGGCAATATCACAGAGAAGTTCTTGAGTGACATTTGACAAATAAATAGTTCACACTGCTCGACACCCGAGAGGATGAAGTGCAGTGARTACATTGAAGGATGAGCAATTTAAAAATAAACAAATTGAAAGCCTTTATCGGGTGAACATGATGGATAAACGTGCTGATACATCGCTCAAACTGGGACACGTGTGGGAGATAAACTACAGGGATCTTMGGGAAGGGGAGAAGGGGAAGAGAGAGCAAAGGAATACAGGCAAATACTGTAATTATCAATTTATTGGGGCTTAATAAATTACCTCTCTCCAGCTTAGGAATGTGCCCATGGATTTCCTTCTTCCTCTGGTTGGTTGTGCAGTGTTGGTTCGAAGTGCCTTGTGATGGTCCACCAAGACCCTCTCAGATGTGAGCCCTGGACAATCCCATCCCGCCCTGGACAATCCCATCCCTTCCTGGACAATTTCATCCAGGGAGAAAGTCGAGCTCACCCCATCATTTACCATCCTCATTCCTAACTTTTTGGAATGAACCATCCAGGACCCAAACTAAATGTTTTCTGTGTTTTCACCTTTCATTAATCAACCTCTSATCTTACAAAGAGAAACCTCGTTAGCTGGGCAATGATCTAATCTTTATAAACCTGAGTTTGATTGGTGTTAATTACACTTTTTTAGTCCTGTGCTTAATGAGCTCTGCCTTGCGTTCCTCGGCCTGGAATCATTGTCAGACTGATAATTAAATAATTCCTTTGTCATTCTGTTTATCTCTTTTATATGTTGACAAAACATTGCATATCTTTTAGTGATCCACAAAATTCCTGGTTGTTGAAGAAGCATTAAAAGTCAATGTTCATAAAAAACTTGTTGGAAGCCTTGGGAAGGAGCCTGTTTTGGCCCTCCTCGTTTAGGATGTCTGTATTTAATGGCTGTGCTTGGCACCTTCAGTTCATTTTCGAAAAGAAGKTGACTCATCATCTCATGAACAGAAAAAAATCACTTGTTTTTGGCAAAATAACAGGTAGGTTATCCACTACACAGTGAATTTATTTGAGTTAATTTTTCCCATTGTTTGGGTCCATCCTGTAGCATAAAATACAAGGCAAACTCCAGAAAAATGCTTCAAATACTGCAAAATTTGGATAAAGCAAGATTTTGGCAGCCCTATACCACATCTGCTTTTGAGATGCCAAAATAAATTGCTGTGCATTACGGAGTTTTCTGAACTTTAGCAAAGATRTTGTAGTTGTACTTAAAATGTTTTTTTAAAGCAGATGGTCAGAGGCTTAATCCCGTGACCCTTCCCTACCAGTTTTCCGCTGTTTCCAGCTTCTGCTTCAGCTTCATGACATTGGTCACCAGTTTCTTCTCACCGCCATGGTTGCTGTGTAACTGRTTTTGCTTCCCAAGAGCTTTTGCTTCCCAAGATTCTTCCTGTGTAATTTTTTCCAGTTTTAGTTGTATTTTTCCARTGTGGTCTATTTTCTTCATTACTGGGGCCCCTTGCAACTTCAGCCTAGGAGAGTGAACCACAGGCAGAGTTCATGGTTCAGGTTTCATTCACCATGGGCAGAGGCAGAACCCCTGAGGATCTCCCTGGGTTGCCTTGCTCCGGGTCTGTCCTTGTTCCTTTGTGCACAGGAAAAAAGAGAAGCGAAGGGAACATGACACATCCACAGCCAGGGAAAAGAGACTCTTCCCGGCACTTCCCAGACTCCTTTGTTCATCAGTCAGAGCTCTGACAAGCTGCTAACTCTCTYCAACATTCCCTCCATCTCCAGGCAAGAAAGGAATGACAAATCACTCCCAAGTTCAGGCAACAAGTTGATCAAAGACTCAGCAGTGAGAAYGCTGCTTTTCTTGGAGGTGGTGAGAATCCCGGCCTTCTCCCARAATATCTTGTCAGCTCGGCTTTGTTCAGGCATTCAGCCCCCCTGAAATCCAGGCGGTCCAAGGGACTGGCAGGCAGAAGCAAAGCCTCAAACACGAGTTTGTTTGACATCAAAGKCTCAGCTCCCACATCTGCCAGGGCACGCTGTGCTCGCCTCCCCCTCGCGCTGCTCCCGCCGCGCGCTGGGTCCCTGTCGCTCTCTGCAGCGATGCTCTGACTCAGYGCTGGTGACTTTGAAACTCCTAAAAACCCCAAACTTTACAGCCTTTCCCACTGCTTATAACTTGGTTTTTAATGGCTGTRTAGAGCCAGGTTTTGGCTACGTAAATTTAAAGTCACTGGAGTTGCAATCCACATTTAGGAGAAAACGGCTTTTTGACATCCCCTGGCAATGTTATTTTATGAGGATACTTTTTTCCTYGTTTGGTTTTTTTTTCCCTGCTGCTTGAGTCCCACAGTGGAGGAGACAGCAGTGGCATGAAAAGAGAAGGTAAAATGGGGAGAGCTGTTCAGTGATTCTGTGGAATAGAAAGATTACCTTGGAAAATTCACATACTAATCATAGCTCAGGGACACTCGGTGTTTTATKACTGTAGAACATGAAGTGAAAAAAAAGAAACCTTGTGCTCCAGTGATCACCCATTGCACTGTGTAAATACAGGATCCTGTATGTGAAAATTCTTGTTAGCAAATATTTGTGTAGGTTTCTTGTGGCAATGTAAGAAGACTTAAAAAATAACAAGTCTCTGGTAGCTAACAAAGCATTTACCTCCGTGTTTTTTATGGATTCCAATTGCAAGAGATTAGAAATGCGTGTACTGATATTTTTTACCCTGGAAAAGTGAAAATGCCTACTTGTGATTCCAAGGCAGAGATATTCCCGGAATAAAACCCTTGGTGTTGATGTGTTGAGCACCTGGGAGGTAAAGCAGTGTCACATTTTAATCTCCCCTTTTATTGCTGTGTAGAGCAGCTGGACTCACACTGGGAATTCTCCCTCTCCTTTCAGTGTTTGCCATTGTCTTGACTTGGAATATTCCCACACCAGGAGCTTGGCTGACCACAMAAACCACAATAACAACTCCCTTCTTTAAGGGAGTATTCCCTTTCCAGGGTAATCCTGGTGATTAAATCTGCCTGTGTTTTCCACATGAAATGAAGGAATAGTCAGTGTCATAAAAATCTGAAGAAGATCAACATCCAAACTGCAGTGAGCCACAGAACTGAAATCATGGACTCCTGGTGCTCTGTCTCCATCCCTGACCTTTCAGCATCAGTAAAAGTGCTGTGTTAGGAACTTGCCTATTTAAGCAATTTTAAACCACATTAGAACTTAATGAAATCTGGTCAGGCCACTTATTTTTTCGTGTATTTGCTGTGTATCTAATGCCATCTTAATTAATTTTACCCTTCSACTGAATAGGTAATGCAGTTAGGTGACCATGAGGTGTGACTTTGTGCCACAGCACAGCTCGTTTTTGTCTCACTGCCATTAAAGTTTGATGTGTGGAGGCTTAAATTTAGTCTTGTAACTCTTACGCACTGATGATGAATAATATAATTCTATTTTTTATATTAGAACAGATAACCATAACACATAATATGCATACTGATTAATTTGTTMATTTTATAACTTCACAGAATGCCCAAAATTCAGTTCGTAGTTTTAATGGCAGATACAGGAATTTAGTCAGCAGTGCTCAGTTCCTTGCAAAGCATTTATCCAGGGAAGTACAGCCACAACATCCTATCATTTATTAGACTTTGGGCAGCAGTAGCTTGGATATTAACTCTTTTTAAAGACATCCTATGTGCCCATGTGCTTGAAGATGAAAGTTCATTAACTGCATTGTAAACCAAGCTTGAATACTTTGAAAATCCAGTCCGGGGATATTTTTGTGTGTCACGGATTCATTATTTCAGTCTCTTTTTTCAGAACAAAGCAATGCAATAGTAAATCAGCATTTCCACAGACAGTTCTTGATGCTCTTGGCTGCATTTGCTGTTTTATCACATGAATCAAAGGTGTAGCAGCGAAACTCCAAGTGACAACTCGGGCTCATTCAGCTAAAAACCAATATACTGAAAAGAGAGGAGAAATCAAAGAGCAAATGGGGATGAATTKGACTGAAATAGCAGAACTCCATAAGGATCAGCCTGGTTTCTTATATATTGAGCAAACAGACATCCAGCTTTAGGAGCAGCAAAAACAGAGAGCACACAARCCAGTCTTTATGGAGATGTTAATGAAATATTTCTCAATTTTTAACTCCTCCACATGCAGCACAGGGTTGGAATTGGGTGAAGAGCACTTGAGAGCATCGTTCTGTGRCTGCTGACCCAGGTTCTTCCTTTGCAAAGGAAAATTACAGCTGTAACCAGCCGAAYATTGCCTGAGTATTCTCTACATCATTTTTATTTAAAATATTCTTTTCAGTTTACTATTCTCTCCTCTAYGGTCTGCAAGGCCCAAATCTGTCTGTAATTTCCCTGTTGTTTCAGGGATTTCTCTTTCCCTTCTCGCTGTATCCATGATCCATCTGTGTCCTCCTTTCCTGCYGGGATTTTGTAACGCTTCCCCATTTCCATTTCTCTCTTTCGGRTCAATCTCCACTTCTTTGAGCAGCAGCTTCCCTTACCTAGTGCAGGCCTCTCTCCGTGCAGGTAAAAGAATTTATCCTTCTAATAGACTTGCAAAATACTTTTATTTTCTAATCACGTGTTTAAGTRTTGCCAGTCCTAAAAAATAACTCAAGCACTGTATGAATATACAAGATGTTAATGGGTAATATTTATGAATTATCCTCAGTTTCCTGTGTACTAAGCCAAGTCCAATTTACTTAATTATTGGTTAAATCGTGCTCTGACTGTGCTACATTTAAAGAGGCAGAAGAAACTGAGTCTTTGATTAAACTTTGGTAATGACTAATTGCCACCCAAAGAGAAGGAAAATTCCGTGTTGGAGAAGTAACAAATTGGATTTTGCTGCTATAGTTTTGGTGTGTGGTGCACGCTTAATACTGTGAAATCACTGTGAAATTGCCATTATTATTCTTCAATGAGGTGCCCAGAAATTCTTTCATGCAATCTTTGCAGGTAATTCACTCCAGAGAAAAAGTAGGTGTTAGAACATGATACAGCGAAATTCCTGTAAAATCTGGTTTCCTGTTTCAGGCCACTCTTGTATTCCCAGGGCTTGGCGTGGCAGCTGAGGTTTGAGGTTTCTTGTTTTAAATAAAAGTGCACTTGACCAAGAAAAAAAATGTAGCAGCAACGATGTATATGAAATTGTCTTAATTTTACTGGAGCTACAGCAGCTTTTAACTCACACTTTTTGAGGCAGGTAATTTCCATTTAAATAAAGGTAAACTATTTCCTCTAAATTACTAACTGTGAACTGACAGTGGGAAAGAAAAATATCCAAAAAATAGAAAATTACAATTCTGATTCCATGAGGAAAGAATGAAAATTCTGGAAAACACGAGTTTGTTTCATTTGGAATGCACCAACTGTGGCTGCCCCATCCCTGGAAGTGTCCAAGGCCAGGCTGGACGGGGCTTGGAGCAGCCTGGGATAGTGGGAGGTGTCCCTGCCCATGGCAGGGGGTGGCACTGGATGACCTCTAAGGTCCTTTCCACCCAAACTATTCTGTGATTTTATGATTCTATGAAAATCAGCTTTTTAAGTGTGTCTTCAGCACGTGATCTCCCAGCTCACTGGAACACCTCAAATTGCACTTGCATTGCATTCCCTTGGGATGATTGATTGGTGCAATCTCTAGGCCTGCACTAGAAGCATAAATATATTATTTATTCTGGTTGAAAATACAATGTCCTCAAAAAATGAATAATACTTTTATTTCAATGTAAATAAAAGGTGTTTTGATCCTGATTGTGGCATTATGTCGCAACAGTCCTGCTAAAATCAAAGGATTTGCACCAGAGCAAAAACAGGGAAACAAGCCCATAAGGAGGTAAAAAAATTTTTGGATAAACTGAAAGAACAATAATTTATGGCMAAACAGAGCCTTGTGTGATAAATCGAAATTAACAGAGCTAAATATTRAATGAAATCAGATGTGTCCCAGCATTGTACCCTCAGGACTGTCAGGGGGTTTAACCACACCCAGCTGAGCCTTTTCCCTCCAGCCTTTCCCCGGCAGGGTCAGACATCSCTTTCCCAACCTTTCCGTGGGTTTGGGATGGTGGCACAAGCCCAGGAGTCTGCAGCCTCCCCTTCATCCCACCCTCCTTTCCATGCCCCGTGGGGTTTGCAGGCATCACCTTTGCTGCTGAGGTTACTAAAAGGATATTTTAATATCCTGGGAGTGGGACAGGTTCTTCCTGGAGCACATTTCATGGMGTGGCTTTGCTGTGGGGACACGGAGAGGGAAGTCACTCCTCATGTGGTGTTAACTGCAGGTTGCATTTTTGGAACAGCGAGTTTTAAGCCTGGATGYGCATTCCCAGTGCTGGAAATTCCTCGTGCTGGCAGGGGAAGCAGCCCCCAGCCCCCAAAGGAGCCATACCCAGCCCCGACCTCGTGACATCTTCCCCACTCCAAGGTCGTCAGGGGATTTTAGTGGGGAGCTGGTCCTGGAGCAGCCCCTGTGTTTGGACGTGGTGCTCCTGAAACAGAGGGAGCAGGATTCTAATCCTTGGAATTCCCGGGGTCTCAGTGTCTCTGATGTYTGTGGCTCGGGATGTCACAGGTTACAGGTGTACAGGGAGAGGGATCAATTCAGCATTCYTGGGAGTTTAAATACCTCTGGCTTCTCCTTCCCCTTGTCCCCTCAATTCCCTCCTCTCCATCCAGAGCCAGGTTTAACTGAGATGTTCAAGAATTATGGGGAATGGTTGAGGGCAGGAGGATTCCTCGGAGCCTGAGGTACAGTGCTAAGAAAGGAGAGGGAAGAATATGTTGCTATTTTTGCCTTCTTGTGCTTTATCTTTAAAAATTCACCAACAAAACAACCTCTGGTTCTGTTGAAACCGTTCTTGCTGGGGTGGCTTAAAGGTGAGGAGAAGAAGAGAACAATAATCTCTTCCTGGATGCCAGAAGAGGTGAAAATAAAACAATGGAATTTCTGCAGCTTCAGCAATATTGATAATTCCCTTCTCCAGCCCAAGGAGAGGGTGGAGCTTAGAAAGAAGTCGAATTTAAATTTACCAAGGGCTGCTTTCTGGGTAGAAATACTCAATGCTYCTGATTTTCTTTTGGTTTGTTGTAACTAATTAGTGCTTTTCAATGTAGGTATCAAATTTATATCACACTCCTGAATGTGCCTTTTCATGCACCTGTAATACACTTCAGTTGTATCTCTGAGGTGATTTCCATCTGTTATTGGAACGCTTCCAGGTGATCACATGATTTAGAGACACTAAGCTAGTTTAAACAACCAAAATCACACRATTTAAAGACACTAAAATTAAGACRCTTAAATAAACCCCAAGTTTACCAAGTGCCTGCTACCTCGAAGCAGCTCTCTAAAGCGATTTATGTTTCCCGTGTTTGCTCAGAAAAGCCRAAAGGAACGTGGTAGAGAGGATTTTATTTCAGCCTTCCTAATGATTCATAATTAACTCGGAGGGAAAACGATATTTTTAASTTCAGATTTGCATGGCACGTCAAAACCGATCACTTAGTTACGTTGGAGCCCTGTTATCAACGTTCCACGAAGACAGTGGCTATTTTTAGCCCTTGGTGTTCCACACCTGACTCCAGCCGTGGGAAGAGGGGTTGGAAGCAGCGGCTTTCCTATGGAAGGGGCACTGAGGTGTGGAGAAGGACAGAGGAGAACAGTTCAGTGCTGAATTCTTGTTTTCTTGGGAATTATGTGAACACAAGACATTTGCATTCTCTGGGTGTACTTTAATAACAAAATCGACAGGAAGAACACTAAAAARAACCCCAAACATAGTCTTAATTCCCTTACAGCCATCCATGGGGGAGGTTTGGGTTGGATATCAGGGAAAGGTTCTTCCCCCAGAGGGTGGTGGGCACTGAACAGGCTCCCCAGGGAATGTCACTGTTGGACAATGCTCCCAGGGATGCACAGTGGGGATTGTTGGGGTGTCTGTGCAGGCATTGGACTGGATGTTCCTTGTGGGTCCTTTCCAGCTCAGGATATTCCAGGATTCTTTGTTTCTGTGAGTTTTGGGTTYGGTTTCACCTCTTGGCTGCAGATCTGAGGCTCAGAACCGCCGTGGGGATCCATAAGGACAAGGAGTGGGAGTGAATCTCCCTGTCCCTTGTACCCAAACCTTACCAAAGGTAACCCTTCTGTAAAATAACCCCAAAGGTGGCAGAATGGGTCAGCTTTTGGTGCAGAGACCATCAGTTGCCTCTGCAAACCTGCACTTTTAGGTCAGGAGGATTTCAAWTCCTGTGCTTGAAACATGGGAGAGACATGGAGTTAATTTGTCACTCATTTGATTTATTTAACCCCACTGAAATGAACAGATTGAGCGCAGAGGAAGAGTGGAATAACRTGGGGTTTAATCAAACCATCTCTCATTTCTGCTTGAGCTCACTTCTGATTTTCTTTTTTAATCCTGGCTGCAGATAGTCTGCTAAAGTAATAAAAGGTTGTGGTGTTTAGCACGGAGTTGTTGAAAAAAATTAAATCCTGTCTGGATCATTGTGCACATTATTATTATTTTGAATATTACACGAGTGTCTCTCTTGATGCAAACAAATTAAATTGCTTTCATGTATATAAAATATAATTATACTCCACAAGGGATAGTGCAGTAAACACCATGTTTCAATGCTCCATATGCATTTAAACTATTGATTAAAGATGCAGATAATCTGTTTTGCACCATTTTGTCAAAATCACMTTTTTTTTTCCTAGGAATATGGGCCTGCTGCCTGTGCTCTGAGCTGCTGGCACACCAAGGGATTCAGCAGATTAAAACCACAGAACACAACTGGGGGCATTGTTGAAGTGTATTCCTTGAAATGGAGGCAACTCCTTCACAAAAAAATCTCCAAGAACTAAAGAAGGAATTTTCTGAAGTACCTTATTGTTAAAATCTGGACAACCAGAGGGAAAATGATKCTTTCTGTATCTTTAAAACACAAGCTGTGGTTGAGCTCAGGGGTTATGAACCAACGGGTCTTACCTCAGTATTTAGTGAATTAACTGAAAAATAACTACAGAGTATTAATGAGCATGATATCCTAAGGATAAATTGCAGCAGTCCCAAAAGRAAAATTTTCTTTCCTCCAGGGTGCCAGCAAAATAACAGATAACTAAGAAGTGATCCATATAATTTATTTTGGGTTTTWAAAAGCTGCAGTGGCTATTAAGCAAACTTAGGGTAATCACAGGGTAGGACATAATGAACTTTCATGGACTGGAGGCTGCTTAAGGGAGGAAACAAAGAATGGAAGAAATGCGATTTGCAAGTTAAAAATTGGACTGAAGACTTAATTCTGTTTTAACATCTGACGGAAGTTTCTGGCTTGGGTGATGTATTATCATATTTACACTCAGGATCCACAAAACTGGGCAGTGAAAGGTCCTTCCTATCAATCAAAACCAACTCCTCATTTTGTTTTTTAGCAGCTTTACTCAATTACCAATAACTGTCATTCCCAGGAAATCTAAGTAGCTGTAGAAGGGAAAAGTTTTTATTGCCTGATTGATGGATAACATTCTCAAGTCTGCAGTTTACAGTGCTACAGTCTAAAAAACCCACCTTTATTTATTTGATTTTAGTGGTAGGATGACAGCTGGTGTAATAATGAATTTGTGTTTGGATATGAAACTGTAATTAAAAAATCACAGATTTTATGGGAAAAGAAYTTATAGCAGATCATGGAGTCGCTGTTCCTGTCCAAATAGAAAATCCTYTGCTTTGTGCATTTCGTGGAGCTTGTCAGTGACAGCATCGAGCTTTAATGAGCTTTGTTTTCTCCAGTTTCATGGATTGTGCTGTTACAATCATCACACTTGGTCATATTTGAGCTCTTCCAGTGATCTGGAAAGGCACCAATGAACTGTTTCTCTGAGTCTGAACRCAGAGATGTGCTTCACATCCCAGGAATTCTTCCTTTCCCGGTCCCCAGGCTGCGTGAGCGCCTGCGAACCCACGCGCGTGCACACACGGACAGGGCAGTGCGGGGGGCAGGAGGGGTTCCACGTCTGGGATGCACATTCCAAGGGCTGCCAGCGGCTTGGGGAAGCTGCAGGACAGCTGTCAGATGGACAGAAACGGTGCATTAGGGCACGGAGTTTTCCAGAAAAAGCATTWTGAGTGAATATTGGGAAAGAAAAGCTCCCAAAGGCAGGGCGGTGAGAGACGTGGCAGTGGTTTTACTGASAGTGGTTGTAAAGATGCTGCTTCACTGCAGACTGGCAGAGCTGGGGAAGCATCCCCGAGGCAGMAGCAACAGCAAAGCTCATTTAACCCGCAACAGTGTCTTGAAATTTAAGCTCAATTAGGTTAATTGGTGAGACAGTTCGGGATAGGGAGCGCTTGGAATGTCTGCTTTGAGGCTTATCAGACCAGGCGAGTGTGCTCCGTGGGGCAGGAGCACCTGGCTGAATTTCTGCTGTCAGGACACTCCACATTTATGAATTTCAGTTCCTTAATGAGCTGCTCAAAACCCTTTTTAGGCTTCACAATGCCCTGTCCTAAACCCCTCCTTTGTTTCTAGACCTGCATTGTCCCAACTCTGYTATTCCTGACTCACCTGGGTCTTGGAGAGCCTGGATCACTGTAAAGGAATGGTTTAGGCTGGGACCTCAGTGACTTTGTAAAGCTGCAACTTTTGGTTTGGTCATTAGTATGGAAAGGATTCCTTCACCGTGTTAAACTCCACAAATTATTGATTTTTGTCAGAACTTTGAAGGTGCTTCTTGGGCTCGGAGATCTTTTGAAGTTTAGCGTCGGACAGCCCGAACTGCTGTTTGATATTGTGTGAAATTCTGTTTGTATCTGCCAGGGTTGAACGGAGGGTGAGGATGTTCTATCAGTGCCTCTCAGGATGCTTCTGTTTAATGATGCAAACTCTCTTTTATTTGATTAGGGACTCGGTGCTATCAGAACAGCCATGCAGATTTTATTACAGGTGTGCAGAGGCGCTGTTTTGTTCTGTTCCTCGGATGGATGGGCAGGTTTTGTTACACAAATCTATGTGAACACCTTTATTCCTCATTATTTTGCAAGGAGGCCACCCAGCGAGCTGTTTCAGTGGAACAACAACAAAAAAAAGGTGTTTACATGTACCCGGGGAGGATGGGTTGATGTCACAACAACAATAAAATATGCTGATGTTCATGAGATCCTTTTCGTGGTGTTCTGCTCCCCGTGAGATCCTGGTGATGAATAACCAGCTCCATATCTCAGACAGGTAAACACAAGCTGGGGCTGAATGGATATCAGGGGAAATCCTTCCTGTGTTTTCATGAGTCTTTGTGCAGGGGTGATGTTCTTGGATTGTTTTCCAGCAGGATTCTCTTCCTTCCAGCCCACTCCTTTCCATCATGCCCTTTCCTGAGCACGGCTCTGGGCTCAGCACGGGAAGGGAAGTGGCCCTGAGAGAGGCACTGGAAAGAATCATGGAATAATTCAGCTGTTCCAGTGCTCTGTCCCCCTCCATGGAATAAGTTCTTCCTTGTGTTGAGGTGGAACTTCTTGTGTTTAATTTCTGGTCATTGCTCCTCATCCTGTCGCTGAGCACCACTGAACAGAGCCTGGCACCCATCCTCTTGAGGCTACCTGGAGATATTTGTATGGATTGATGGGATCCCCTCTCAGCCTTCCCTTCTCCAGGATAATCAGGCCCAGCTTCCCCAGTCTCTCCTCATAAGAGATGCTCCAGACCCCTCATCATCATTGTGGCCTCCTCTGGATCCTCTCCAGCAGCTGCTTGGCATTCCTGAACTGTGGAGATGGGAATTAAACATGACCCACGCTCAGCAGGGCAGAGCAGAGGGGGAGCAGGCACAGAGTAGCTCAAAAAAGGGAGGTGAGGGAGCAGAATCTGATACAAAGGGAGAAAAAAACCCCAGAATTTCACAACAGGGAGAGATCCAGCCAAGGGTTATCCCAGCAGGGATCATGGAAAGATAGCTCTGCCCAGACTGGAAGGAACCGATACAGGAATAATGTTTGCAACGATATTTTTCATAATCAGAAAGCAACACTTTAGAACTGGGCACTCAGCTGCCACTTTCCATGGGAAAGATTGATGGTTGCAAGGATGCAGATGCAGGTTAATCACCAAATCATCCCAATTTTCAACACAGGCGTAATTCTGGAGGAGTGATAGATGCTTGCTGACACAGCTTTCCACGGGATCTTTGCAATACTAATTATTGCACTAAGCATTCGATGAGCAAGGCAATTTATCTCTTTATCTCACCCCCTAATATGGGCCTGAGTTCTGTCGCTGATGTGTAATCAATGAAATTATGGCATGTTGGAGCATAATGCAGTTATGTCTAAATAGGTATTTTAAGGACATGTGAAAATCAGTTGGAGTGGTGGAAGCCATTTACGAAGATCAGCTAATCGGGAAAACTTTACAAAACTTTATTTTCCCCTCTAATTTCATTGTACAGATATTTCCTCTCTTGTTTTTGCCAAGYCCTCACTTCAGTACAAAACCCTAGAGGAGATTAATTTGCTTTAATTCTGAGGTATCTACTAATAAATGGTGTAAAAGACACCATAAAGTGGAAAAAAAGACAGACCTGAGAGTATCTTCTTAGTAATGAGTCTGCCACTAACTGTGATTGTAGGACTGGATTAGGTTCCAGTGATGTCCTAGTTAAGTAAAATGTTAGGGATCATRAAGACTGCCTTGGTATTTGAGAATTTTCTGAAAAGAATTGTCCATTTTAAGCCCTAAGTTGTTTTCAGTTCTAGTTTAGGGATTACTAGATGGAGTTACACCAGCCTGGCAAAAATGCTGGAAAGTGGGTCAGTATTTTAGTCACAAAATGTTGAGAAACTGCCAGAAAATTTATGTGACTTTCTGTTTCATCCTACACCTGATAGTCCTAAGGCGCTTTTCCCTTTTTTTTTTTTCAGGGCTACTATTACACAAATAAGTGCTCTCTTTTAGTCGAAATTGATCTATTTTTCCACTGTGAAAGGAACAATAAAAACCAGACAAACCCAATTTTTGAGGTTTTTAGCGATGTGAGCTTCCTCTCAGATTCCGGAGTGCTGAGTCAAAACGAGATGTTCTCTTTCAAACCAGCTCAGGTTTTCCTGGGTGAACGGGATGTTTTCTTTTTTTAATYACATATTTAGCAATAAAAACTTTGCTTGTTGACTTACTGGGGCAATATTTGCAGCTCATAATGCCGAGGCTGGAGAAATCTCTCCTGTGCTTTTTTATCTGCTTGTTATCACGGCGTTTAGACTGTAAGTAATGAAAATGTTAATGTTTATGGATTTATTTGTTTACTTTCAGTTATCTGCTTGCAGTAATATTAGAATTTGGCTGTATTGTTCTGATGCTGTTGCATAACTTAGCCTGGAAATGAAAAAAAAAAAACAACTGCTTTTATGGGCGTTGTAGGATTATTCCTTGAATTATGTATTAATAACTTTACCTGAAGGTGAGGTTCTGCCACTTTAATWGCAAAAGGACAATGGTTGAAGCAAGGACTAGAATTTAKATGTCAAGTTGGTGTTCCCATGGTTCCTGGTGGATWATTAGTGCTGTTTGGAAGCAGTTGGAAGATACCGGACAGCAAAAAGTAGCTTTATTTTTTTTTGGCACATTAAAATTCTCCATATTCAGGATAGGGTTTTTTTGGGTAGTGGCCAAAAATAAACCTAAATTGGTGGAACCAGCCTGACAAGGAAAGTCCATATCAAACAATTCTTCTTTTTAACATTGAGTTTCCATCTTTAGCTGGGAAGAACGAAACAGAATTAAATGCAAAACAGAATTAAATGCAAAACGGACTTAAATGCAAACCAGAATGAAAACAACCCAACTAAAACACGACCAAGGGTTTCTGCAATGTGCAGAACAAGCAGAATTTACCTGTGGGGGAGTGTGGCAGAACCCTCAGTTGCTGCAGCACAGCTTTCCCCTCCGTGCAGCCTCCTCCAGAAGGGAAACTGCAATCCTGGGAGGCTTTGTGCTGGATGTTCACTTCCAGCCTGGGGAACAGATGGCGTTGGGCTACCTCTGACTAATTCCTTCCTCCTGATGCTGGGAGTGCAACAGATGGAACGGCTGGGAAAGGAGCTGCCTGGCACGGAGCAGACCCCTGAGCAAGTGTAAGGMGTTCTCTGCTTCCGTGTCTTTTCTGACTTATTAAATCCATCACCTCTCAGTCCTGGAAATCGGAGAGCACACCTTTAATTTGCTTTTTTAGTTGTAGACAGAGCGCCAGCAGTGATGCTGCATCTGTTCTGTCTGTCACGTGACGCTGCGTGTGAGGCTGTGGTGGGAAGAGGATGAGTCAGTTTGTGGTGCTGAATTTGGGTTTACTGACTTGGCAAAAGCAAAATGTTCATTGTTTGGGTGTAGATAAGGGCAGGGTAGGGTGTGAGCCCAAAGCTTTCTGCCGGGAACTTCTGGTTTGCTCCTTCGGGTCCACAAATGTCACAGCTGTAAAGAAAAGGAAAATGAAAGTCATAAAATATAAGGTCACCCTAAACATGCCAGATTTCCTGTATCTTCAGCCAACAGTAAATTTATGCCTTATAAAAACACACATTAAAAAACATCCATGTATATTAAATTTTCACCAATTTGTCCCAAATTCKTTTGAGAAGAAACAGTGTCCTACAAAGACATGCTGGGAAAAGGAGAATCCAAAACCTGATTTCCGTGGGAAACAGTTTGGACTTGTTTTACAGGGATGGAGAGAGGGATATGGAGAGCTGTTTTATTTTATTTTATCCTATTTACAGTTCTTAGAATTGAACTTTAACCAGGGAATGGAGACTCCATAAGGATATAAATAGATTTTGGAGAACTCTTCTGACAATTGCTTCATAACAGAGTGAAGGGAGGACAGAGAACACTTCCTGCTTTAAAATGTGAGGATAATTGGCTGGAAAAGGGATAAGAAATTAAAACCAACACATAAGGATACATCCAGTTGTTGAGATCTCGATTTAGGGAACTTGCTGCCTTCTAACAGCTGCTCCTGGAGGTTCTACAGGTCATCGTCAAAACTCCTCCCAGCCACCTGAAAATACGGAAAATATGGAAATCTGGAGCATTTAGGTCCTTGCCTCCCAGGATGGCAGTGGTCCATGGCAGCTCTGCTGATGGGAGGTGTTTTCTGGTGCTGAGGTCCCCCTGAATTCAGCTGCACTGAGGAATTACCTCCTCCATTAAACCCCCTTCCTAAATTAGCCCCTRATCTCGGATTAAAAACCTCCCAGGGCAATCTCTGGCTGCTATCAGCTCTGAAATCACACAATCCTGAGTTTAAATTCATTAAATCTTTGTGTGGAGAGGGGAGAGAGCCATCTGTAAGAAGCTGAAATTGCTGACATGATGCTCATAAGAGGTTTTTCCCAGAGGTTTTTATTGCAGTTACATAAGAAATCATAGACTTAGGAAGTTCAAAGAAAAACTTTCAAAATAGATCCTTTTTTTTTTTCCTTATATTTTTGAGCAGTGTAGCAGGAGACCATGAAGATATTTTGCTYATCATAATTAAAGCTGTGAAACCTTTAGGAAAATACGCCCAGGGAAAAGGGAAACTTCTTTATTTACGGGAAGTTGGGAGAATATTTTAAAACAGAGGAATGATAAAAAATCCAAGTTGAAGTGGCCACTGACTCTGGGAATCCTGGTGACTCCAGGCACTGGTTCCTTATATCCCAGTCTGTCCTCTGGCTCACACATCCATTAAAATCCCTGCTGGACCAATGCTCCAGTGCAATGTGGATAAATGCACTGAGAAATGATTTCTTCCACAATACACTACAAATGACATCCTGACCTCTGGAGCTGCAGATCCATTAATTTTAGGCAGAAAATCACAATTTCTGCTTTGAGAATACTGATTTCCCAAGGAAATACTGAAATGCCTTGTCATTAACACCTATTTAGACCCCTATAGCAAGGTACACCTGAGTTGTTTATACAAGATTAACTAACTAATGCCTTTTTAAAATGTTATTTTTGGACAGAGGAGGCCCTAAGAGCACCTTCACAATAACCACTGAACACCAGTTAATTTTTTTTTCCCCAGGCATCCCTAAATAAAACTCCTGGCCTAGGGCAAAAAAGTCCAATTTTCTCTGTTTCAGGGAAAAGTCTGAATACTCAATGAAGCTTGCACCGTGCCAACACACAGTCAAGATCAGTTAAGCAAAATCATGCAACAGTTGTATTTTTACTTCTATATTTTGGGTTTTTTTTCCCACTTTAGATATGGAAGCAACTTCACAGAGAAATCAGTAATAGTAAATATATTTTAAACAACAGTTGCAAGAGCAGCATTTTACAGGATCATGGAATCACGGAGTGATAGAGCTGGAGGGTTTTAATCTGGTGTAGACATCAACCCTTTTTGTCCCATGGACCAGCTGCTGGAGGGCTCTGTCCCTGSTGCTCCATACTCAGCAATCCTAAAGGGAATGCAGGGACATGATGGATTTAACCACAGACTCTAAACTACTTCTRCTAGAAGCAGCTCAATATTTATTCTTTTGTAACAATGAATTCTCTTTTATTCACGAAATTATTTGTAGCTCCATTCTGTAAATCTCAGGTAACTTAGTTTAAAGAATTAAGCAACTCAGTTTTAACCAGATCATTTTATTCCCCAACCAGTTTTAGTTTTCTCTAGTCCTAGTAAAAAAGTAAGAATTTTTAATTTTGTGTAGTTCTGGTGTTTATGAGGTTTTAAATGTGACAATGAGCAAAACCTCTTTAAACATGTGCTTGTTGAGTTATAATTGTGTTTATRTTGAGAGTTCAGCTTTAAAACACACACAACTGGAATGAGTGCCACAGGAATAACTTCAATAGTTGGTGTCAGTGACTATCAAGGACTGGCACAATTATTTCTTGGCACAAACTTTGGGACATGCTGAGGATCTGGAGAAGATGATCTGTTTGATGGATGAGTTATCTCAGCTCCAGGCCTGTGTTGTGCTCACATTTATAAAAGGGAGGAGGACTACTGACACCAGTGGGATTCTTCAAAGTGCCTGACGTTTGAGGAGGTGAAAAAGTCTTGGAGTAATTGGAATTGCAGTTAGCAATAGCGTGGATGTCCTGTCCCTCCTCCTGATGAGCCAGGATTTGAAGGACACTTTTCTTATCTGTGATCCCAATATTTATAAAAACCCTGCCTTTATCCATCCCAGCATCTCCACATCCCAACCTCGGTGGGACAGGGAAGGTTCTTTCTATTTCCTCTGTCCCACCTCCACGTGAGACTGCTCATGTGTGGAAAACAAGCCATGGATTTGGGGATCTTTCCCAGAGCTCCCACACCACTTGTACAAACCTCCCTCTACAATTCAGAGTTGTAAAACTAGAGAGGCCACAGTAGGGATGCCCAAGATCCTGAAGAACCCAAAACTGGCTGATTCCATCATATTTAGGGCATTAAACATTGGAGTAATTTTAATCCTCCCCCCAATAATTCATGGRGTGTATAAAAATAACAAATCAATAGTTCTGCAAAGTGAAACATGAGGATTTGGGAGGCCTGGGGTGTGATGTGAAGTGTCCTCTTGAGCAGAATTCCGAAGGTTTTCATGATTCATCCTAACAAAGGGGATCTGTAGTGACACCTCCTTGAAAAACCAACCTAAAAAAACCTGCACTACACTCTAATGTATTCCTTTAGCTACGTGTTTTTCATAAGAGATATTTTAGGAATACTGAGAGTATTAAAATCTACTTTAGGTACCTGTGCTAAATATGTTTAACGAGCTCTACTTGTTAAAATTCGTTTGTGACAGAGATGGGGAGGAAGAAAGGAAAAGGATCTGTTAATTCTGTAATGCTGCTGGAAAAAAATAAGGTGTTTTCATAGAGATTTTGTGATTGCTGAGAAAAATGTTGTCAATATCAGTATTTTTAAAAAAGATTTGGCAGAATATACAAGAATTACTGAAAAGTTAGGGAGAGTTTCTGTATAAATGGAGATGGTTTGGGGGGAAGGATTGGTATGTGAGTGTCACGTCTTTTACTGGGTCACAAATATTAACATGATAAAACCAGAATATTTTGTTTTGCACAGGATATCCTTATATTGAGGTGCAGCTGTACCTGTGAACTGAACAACCCCCAGATTGTGGAGATCCTTGTGGGCAGCACGGGGCTGGATCCGGGTAAGGACAGCTGGGCAGGCAAATTGCTGCATGAACCCTGCCAGCATCAACCACCCTGAAATACCTCCCTGTAATAGAGGGCAGGGCACCCTGACAAAATTGCTTTATCTTAATTTTTCGTACCCAATTTCTGCTCCTGACAGAAAAGAGAATTAGATGGCTGGATCCGAGGGGTTATAAAATAGAGATGTCACTGGTTTAGGGCCGCGTGGTGTAGTCTTTGTGCAGGTGTGCAGGTACAGAATTCATGCAAGATATAGTTGAGGCCATTGGCTAAATTTGCTTTAAATACAGTGTATTTATGCTGAAAAATGTGAATTCCTGTAGGAATGTGTACAGAGATGGGAAGAAGAGCACTTATTCGTGAGGTTTTGGTATTGAGAGTGGGAGCCTCTGTGCTCCTGGGGGGGTTTTAGTGACAGCAAATGTCACTGAGGCCTCTCCTGTTCAGAAGTAACTTCTTGGATCATGATCCAGATGGGTTGGGGGCTCCTGGGATCGTGCCCAGAATCCTCTTTTGCACCCTGAGCACAGGAGCTGAGGTCAGTGGTGAAGCCTGAAGCATCCCAGTGAAGTTGCAGTGTCGCGCTCAAGGGCGGCTCCAGAAAAACGAAAGGAATGTCACAGCACTCAGCATTCCCTTTTCCCACTTCAAATGCAAGAGCTGAGTAGATTAAAGGAGTTACTTCACTGAACCCAGCTCTGCTAACTCAGACTCAGATCTCTGCCTCACACTTGGATCTGAAAGTCACCGAGTTCTGTGTCTGGTGCCCTGTCAGCGATAATAAATGTTCCGCAAACCCTGACCTGCACCTTGCACGGCCTCGTTGCCTTGAGTGGGCTGATCAGATGTAATTAATTCACTCTGGAGCTGGTTAATGATGCATAAGAAGGAATAGGTTCGAGCTCAATCTCGTAGCTGCTTTGCCTCTGAAGTCTTAACAGGATTAAAGCACCATTAAAAAAATCCGAGTAGTTGTGTGAGCAGCGGAGCTGGCGGAGCCAGGGCTCCTATGGATTTGTGTCTCGTGCTTGATTGACTATTTAGCTGATTTATGTGGAGATTATGTTATCTCTGCATACACCTATAATCCCTTTCTGCTGCATATTTTGGCAGTTACATGCTGCTTGCTGCAGAAATTCCCCGGTAGGATCAATGGTTATTAGGGCAAAATTGTTCGAAACCTGTTTTTTTCTTTTACCTAACCCCCCCTGGCTTTAGAAAATTGAAACAGTTTAGTTTTTTCTTTGCATCTTTTGCTGCTGCATTTTGATGGGAAGGAGCACGGGGACATGGTTATGAGCTTGATAAAAACCCTGATACCATCAAATAAAGAAGACCAGAAAAAGTGAAATAAAGAGTAGGCTCTTCCATGTAATTCACAGGACTGCGAGAATAAAAAGAAACAATCACAGAGCAATCTTGAGAACTGCCAGAAGGATAACAGCATTATGGAGAAAATGTTTATGACTAAGATAAAATTGGTGGGAGTCGGAGCAAGGCTTTGGGCTGGAGAACCACGCTTTTATTTTTACAAAACCTATTATTTTATAAACCTCTGGGAAACAGTTGTGCTGAAATGGCAGAGTAAGATTTGAGGTCACCTGGCTCGTGAATAGGGAACAAGTGTAGGTGCTCTGCCTTTTCTCCCAGCTCCCCACAGTGCAACACTCACAGGGAAATGGTTCCTGGATTTGATGGAGCTCTCGGATTTGGGTCTGGGTGGCCCCTGGGCTCCGAAGCCATTATCAGAATAATTTATATGAGTTTTGTTCATTGAGGGAAGGAGGCTAAATCCATTCCCAAAGAATTTAAAAATATTTACTTTCACTTGTGCTCTTCAGCCTTCATTCTGGATCYGGTCCATGCAGAGGGATGRKACAARGGGGAATGGACTGTGACCCAGCAYGGCAAAAACCTTATTAAATCCTTGTGGSTTTGTCCATTGTAAAAGTAATGTGTGTGTCATTCGGGAGGATAATAAATCCTATTTTAAATGTCATGTCACTTAGCGCTCATTAAGTTTTAGAAAACTCAAACTGCTCAAATAGTTAAAAAAATAATTTAGGAAAATCAAGAAATGGGGAATTCAGGGATAAATCCATTACCTGGGAATGAAATTGGTATGTTTAATTTCACACAGAGGAGAAAAGGAATAGCATTTTTGTGTCTCTGTGTTCTTTGCAACCTTGTACAAATTCTGTATGATTTTTTTTTTTCCTGTGTTAAAAAGTCGTGGGGCGCTCCTGATTTTTTTGTAATTCTTGAACTACTCTTGAGCCCCACTTTTCATATCCAAGAATCCCAGGCCCTGCATATTCCATAACTCAGGAAAAGACACTCTCCAGGTGTAACCATAACTGCAGAGTTAATGATTTTAAAATAATTAYAAATTTATTTTATTGTGGATGGCATGGGCATTGCTATAACAGCAATACCTGCATTCAAACTACCTCAAAATAATTTGGGGACTATCATTTTTGCAGTTGTAGCTGAGATTAGAACAGACAGACCTTATTAAATTTAAAGTTATTTGTCCATTTTGCTGCTTCTGAGTCTGCACTACAGGAGGAGYTCACATTGGACAAATGCGCTTTGTGTTCAGCAGCAGGAAAATTCGTTACAGACAAAGTCAATAGAAATGGGTCATTTTAATCAAGTTGATGTATTTCTCCTCGGTTACTGTATCACAAATCAATAGGAGTAAATCCATAGCTAAGGGTGTAACTTGCAAGCTGTTGCAGAAGGGTCCAGTGACTTCTGTGTCTCAGGGTCTTGGAGGAGAACACAGAGAAAGAAAAATCAAAGTTTAATGTCTGAATCCTTCCAATGGGAAGACAACTTTCTTGTCAAATTCTGTGATTAATACAGAAAAGATCTATAGAATTTTGAATTTAAATGCTCARCGAAATTAATTTATTTTTTTCCCCCGATGTAAATATGTAAAATGAAATAATTTGTTCTATCCACATGAGATGAATTCTGAGAGAACAAGTCGAGAGTATTTATGTGGCTGATGCAAAGGATGAAACCTAAGGTGAGACTGAGGGAACAGAACTTGACTAAAATACAYCTCTAACAGAGAATTTCCCTAATTAAATTGAAAACTTGGCACCTTTGTCAGTCCTAAACGTTGAAAAGAGAATAATTTATGACTCGTGGCAATCCCTGTTTAACGGTACAAGACTCAGATAAAGCATTTCCTACACCTTGTGAGATCAAACCATCAGAACTAAGACCTGGAATTCTGAAAAACAAGGAACACAAAGTTATTTGAAGGTTGGCAGCTTCCAGTGAGGAAGATCAGGAGAGATCCATTCCATTGGGGTCTGTCCAGGAAGCACTGAATGAGTTGAATTTGTTGTTTATTGCTCATGTCTCTCCCTGTGGAAGTTTATAAAATAACAGCCACATTCCCAACTATCCCGAAAATACAGGAAAGCAAGATTTTATATGTTTTAAACATGAATCTTAAAGTCAAGTTTGTAAAATGGAACATCATCCCCTGGTTTCATTCATGGACTGCCTTTATTTAGGACACAAAGTGCAYGTGGACTTGGAGGATATGAGGTACTTTAGGATTTTTTACTCAATTCCTTGATACTGAGTGCCAAGAGAATCAGTTTCCATTTTGGTTTTGGAACTAAACTCCAAACAATTCCTTTACATTAGTAGGAATTTGTTCTTTTGGTGATAWATGAGCTCACTGAAGGAGCTCGCTCAGGAGTACTGAAGTCAGAAATTACTGCTGATAATTAAAAGAATAGACAAAGAAACATTGGGGGGAGAGTAAAAAAAGGCAGAAAAAAAATTCAATTGAATCAATTAGAAAATTACAGGCACCATGAATTGGTGGTGTTGGTTTAACTATTGAGTTCAAGAGATGACACACTTGTTTCTCATTAGCTGGCMAATATTTATGATTGAGATCGAGCTTTTTCTTCCTGTAAGAGAGAAAAATCTTAAGATCAATATTTTTCAGCTTCTAAGGGATGAAATTCTTGAGAGTCACAGATCTGTCTGYCTTTAAATCTATACAAAAATTTGAAAACTTCAGCCTCTCTTCTTCACCACCTATGAAAAATGTAATCCTGGACATGAAGCTCGAGGTGCTTTGTCTGACTCAGTACAAGGAATCACAATACATGGAAATATTTCTTGGCATTTCATGGAACAAGAAGCAGGTTTGGTCATTATTTGTGTGTCTGAGTATTGCCAAAATCTCACTTTTAGCATGAAATATGACACAGAGCAGGACCTGGCACTCCACAACTGGAAGAGTCACCAGCACCGGGGGAGTGCCRGGTGGGTTCCTGTGGGTTCCCCTGGAAATTATTCCCACTGCAGGAATGGATCCCATCCCGAGGGATCAGACAACAATCCCAGCGTCCATCCAGCCCTTTAATCCAGGTTCCCTGGCCAGGAGGGTCTAAGACAGGCAATGTTGTTTCCAGCCTGGTAAATCACGCGTGGGCAGAAATGAGCTCCCAGTTTCTCAGGAATTAATGGGAACSAAAGTGGCAGTGACTTGGCCAAACTCCAAGTGATTGGAAGGAGCAGRGGTTGGATAGGTGGGTGGCAATATTTCACTGGGGCTTTGGTACAAAGTCACTTCTGCTGCTGGGGTGGTAGTGCTTTTTACAAGGTTTTAATAAGGGGACGTCTGTGGCTGTAGCCTCAGTACAGTTCGTGTCCTTTATAGCATCAATAATTTACAATAATTTACTGGGGACCTGCAGAACAGAGACCAGTCCTAGTGGAAAACGACTTTATTGAAACACCTTCTGGGGCTGAGGATTCTTTTAAGTGTCTGGTTTCAGTGGAACACTAAATAACGGATCCATTATACTTTTATTATTGCACGAGAGAAAATCTTGTTCAACAGCCTTTTCGCTGGAGAGAGTCGTTGCATTTCACTTGCTTTTGTGTGAAGAGAACAATTTCTCATCTCTGGGCTGCTCCTGAAAAAATTCCCAGGGTGACTTGAACAGAAAAGCATTTAATAATTTACATAATATCTATTTTAAAACATGTGCCTGAAGAAGAGCTGATGTGTTGCTCAGATAGTGCTCAGCAAAAAGGCACAGACCCAGTTCTAAACTCGCTCACGTCCTCCACCCTCCCAAACCCAGAATCCTTCTGGGGATTTTAATAGAGTTAACTGGGCAGGACCAATGTTGTCACATCATCCTTGATTTTATCCTGCTTTCTGAAGGATAAGTGGTCACTCTCTGGGGCTTTTGTCTCTTCCTCTGTGTGAACTCCCTGCCTGCACCAGTTTTGGATCTCTTTATCAATGTTGTTTCAAAGAGAGAGAGAGAGAGATCAATTTTCTAATTCCAATTTTTCTAAAAATAAAAACCCAGAGAGGAGAGTGAAATCATGGAATCCCGGAATGGTTTGGGAATGGTTTGGAATGGTTTGGGAATGGTTTGGAATCCCAGAAGGGACTTTAAAATCCTCCAGTTCCATCCTCTTCCATGGGCAGGGACACTTTCCATTATCCCAGGCTGCTCCAAGCCCCGTCCAGCCTGGCCTTGGACACTTCCAGGGATGGGGCAGCCACAGCATTCCCGGAAAACAGATTCTTTCATAGATCCCATTGTGCTAAAGGCTGTGATTGTTCACCCTCTGTTGTTCATCAGATGATCCAGATGGGGAATCATTCCCAGACAAATATTTGGAGATTAATTTGTGTTTCTTCTACTGTTTATACTTCTTGCTTTAGGATTCTCTTAATAACTTGTATTTTTAAAAAAAGAGCAATGTGAGAAAAAAAGTAATGAGCAAAACACCTTCTGTACTCATCCTTATGAGCCTTATCCTCACTATTTGGCATATATTCTAATCTATTTTTGATATTTTTATCAACTTTGGCAATAATTCAGTTTTCTCTAGGCCCTACAGCCTTTCAGGAGGCTTTTTTTGGTGTTAATTCCCTCCGAAATCAGCTGAGTTTGGCTAGGGACTTCTGCAGCTTAGAGTCCCATTCCCACCCCAGTCTCCTGGAAATCTTTCCATTTCCATTGTTGTCTCGAGTCTCTTTCTACATCCCCATTGCACAAGTTAAATTAAGAACATAGGTCTAGCCCCAGTCATAATCAATTTTCTGATGATGTAGAGAAGGAAAAGAAGTGCTGGAGCATTAACAATTTTTTAAAAGCGCATTGGAATCATTATTCATTTATAGGGTTGCATTAATTTGTGAATAATGCAGCGCTGGAGATGGATGATTCAGAGCCGTGTAAAGTCTTTTGTAGTCGTTTAGAGCCTCATTATGTGGATCCATCGCTCACTGTTCCCACCCACAGACGCTTCTTGGAGCGATGAGGCAAAATCGTTGCGGTGCAGATAAAAGGGAGAGCCTGGCAAAACAAATACAACAACGGTTTTAATTAGGCTAATGTTCCCAAATTCCCACGAGGCTGGGAAAGTACACTTGGCAGCCACTTCGAGCACAAGTGGAGCAGGGCTCCCTTCTTCCCGGCTGGAATGAGGGGTTGGATCCAGCTGCAGCACCAAGCAGGGATCACGGCTCTTCCCAAGAAAGGTTCTCCAGCTGCAGGGAAAGTGGCAGATCCAGGTCGATGGAAGAATTTGCTGAGTTAGCACATGGGACACTAAAATGAGCAAAAAATGAACCCAAAACGAAGCAGCAAAGACAGAAAGGATAAAAACCAAGAGACACCTGCAGAGCCAGAAGCCACCAAGGGGGGATGGAGGTTGGGTCCAAACTGCTGACTCAGGCATGGCTTCGCTTTATTTCTATTTGATTTGCGGAAAGGGATTTTTTTTTTCCTATTTATTTCCCCAGATGATGACACCTATGCATTGATTTTTTTTTACTTCTTTGTTTTCTCTTTTGAAAACCTAATCTTTTGTAAGAGGTTTAGGGCTGAGTTATTAACGGGAAGATGAGCCTGTGGAGGGAGGCTGAGGTGCTTCATCAACCCCGAACAATGCATTTGGTTTCACTTCATTCCCCGCGGAAAAGATGAGAGGGACGAGCAAGTTCAGGTGAAGTACAACCAAGGGCTTTGATGAAAGGAAAGGAAAAAAAAAAATCTGCTAAATTTAATATGAAGATTGTTTCAGATCTTTATGAGTTATTTCAGGAGCCATCTTTTAACTTATAATTCGTATGCAGTTATCAGTTTTTACATTGAAACTGTGGGAAGTACACAGAGAATTTTTCCCGATATCCCATCTAATCCTGCCCTCTGCCAGTGGGAATCCATCCCCCCTTGTCCCGGCACTACACACTCTTGTAAATMATTTCTTTCCATTTTTCTTGGAATTTTTGGTGCCTCCAAGTGACTGCAATGCCAGGAATGTCCAGAGAGATTCAACTCTTCCCTTGGAGCTCTTGAAACTCTTGGAGCCGCTTCCTTGCCGTGACCTCTGAAGATGAGAGGAGATCAAGGCCACCAYGTGGGATGTGCAAAAAGCACAGTGCAGGCTCCCTGAGAAGAATTATTGAGACATTTGTTCTTATTCTTGTGCATACAAAGGGCTCACGTTGTTTATTTATTTATTTGCTTTAGATRTTTGGGCAGAAAGATGAAAAGATAAATTTCCTCCGCATTTATAATTAATTAATCTGAAATTAATCCAGCCCAGCTTGTGCATTCAGGAGAAGCATTGAAGGCTTTGYGTGGTGCTGGGCAGAGCCTCTTCCTCCTTCCCACAGCAAGACCCCAAGGRTGACATTTGGGATCACAGACAAAAWGGACAAAATAGGACAAAAATAGGACTGTACCTACTCAAGGGGCTGCCAGCTCCTTTGCAGAGTGATGGAGATGGCAGAAACTCTCTCTGCTAAGAATTCCTGTTCATTATTAGCCCTAGCTGCCACGTTTTCACTCCTGAGCAGGAGGGGACAAGCAGTCCCTGTGCACAGTGGCCTCTTGCACGCCTGTGAACAGGACAATTCCTCATGTTTTAGCCCCAAATTGCCACTGAGCGCTTCAACCCGTGGAGAACAGGGAATATGGAGCACTTTGCAACCCAGTGCTCCTCCCTCCCAGCTGTCAGGAGCTTTCAAAGATATTTTCTAGGTGGTTTCTGAACTCACCCTGCAGGGTGGGGTGGCTGCCTGTGGGGTTTGCACCAGTTCTCCCCATTATTGAGCCTGGCCATWGTAACTCAGCTCATTATTGCTCCTCCAGAATGAACCCACGAGTCAGAGGCGACCCATGAATATGTAAACGCTGCAGAAACCGTTAATAGCAGATAAATTTTGCAGCTCGGTGCTTGGCTTGGATTTTTGTGTGTCTCCAAACAGAGCCAGCAGATGGGTTTCCCCAAGGAAAGGCAGGTTATGGAGAAGTTATATTTCTATTACCCGGCATTTGCATGGAAATGATTKCTTCCTGTGGGGCTGGAGGGAGAGGGGGAGGGAGAAAAAGAGGGAATGCAGTGGTAGAACACCACGAGACCCTGATTATTTTTTAAASACGGAAAGGAGGACTTGTTATACCCACTTGTGGTGGCAATGATGGGGTCGTTAAGGATGTAATCACCTCGAAGATGTGCTTGCTATTTATCTGCCACTTACAAAAACTGGTAATGGTTTGTGGTACATTAAAAAAAATACAAAAAAAAMMCCCCAAACCAAAACCAACAAAAACACCAAAAAGAATCTATTTTCTTGTTCTTAGAAAAAGCCAAACTTACTCTTAAATGCTTGATGAAATGCTCAGGAGAGGAGCCAAGAGCAGAGCAAGAAASTTCCCCACTCGGGAGCTGCTGCTCTCCTGAGCATTGAGGTGTGTTAGCACGGAAACGCTGGGAGTTTCGCATGGAAACGGAATTCCATGGAAATTCAGTGAATTCACATGGAATTACAGTCATTAGACAAGTCTCTGACAAGGGTGGTTAGGCCCASAGATGCCAGCTGGGACTCTGGAAGTCCCTGTTGGAGCTCCTGGAAGGGAGCAGGGAGGCTGCGCGGGGCACTCGGCTGCTTTTGGGTGCCGAGTGGGCACTGGAGCAGGACGGAGCCCACGGAGCCAACACAGCCCCACCACGCCCATCCATGGCTCTGCGGTGCCCGGGAAGGGAYGGGGCTGAGCTCCTGCATCTTCTTCCGAGGGGTTTTGGAGTGTTCCAGAGGAAAAATAACACCGTGTCGCTCTGCTGGTCTTGCTAATGGATGTGCTTTAATGAGGGGTTTCAAGTCTCATAATTTAAACAGGCTGCATTAGATCTTATTTGTAATTGTTCCTGCTTTTTTCCTAACTGCTCCTTGCCCTCTGGAGAAGTGGAATGTCTTACAAACCCAGGGGGAGGCAGGAGCCGTGCCCGAGGGCGGTTGGAAGCCAGGCCAGGTGACTCAGCGCGGATGGTTTGGAATGGGAAAAGGAAAAATCCATAGATCATGTGAGTTTTGAGCTGTGCATTGTGCAAACAGGAGTCGAGCCCTTCATGGCCCTGGCACAGAAACATCTTCTCCTTCACTGGAGAGACTCAGAGGAGGATATTYTYATTACAATTTCGGTTGTGAGGACAGATTGCTTCCTCTTTTTCCATTCTCATCAAAGCCTCTGTCAAAAGGAAGCCGTTTGGAATTTTAATGCTTTATATTCCTTGTAATTCGMGATGTTGGGTCTGTAAGAACCTGACCTTTTCACTGCTCTGTGATGTGGCTGACTGATTTCTCCTCCCTCAAGTTGCCACCCATTTTTTTGCCASGTTGCAAAGAGAGGTAATTAAGGCAGATTTGCATGTCTGCTCATCATTCCTCTCCGCGGGGCAGGTCAGACGTGTCCCATCCTTGTGGTGACCATTAAGAGGTATTAATCACCCCGGGTGAACTCACAAAGCATCCTCTCCTTTTTTCGGTGTCCGTTGTTGTCAGGTGTGCTAAATGAGGAGAAAATATGCAGGGTACTTTAAATGAATGATCAAGACAGGAATTTGCTGTAGCAGAGGCTTTGCGTGGAGCCTGAGCGCTGGCTGCGATTTCAAAATCCATGGGCTCTCCACTCCAACAACAGATTCCCTCACTCTGCTGGGCGACTCACAGAGGAATTTAATGTGTTTTACAAACATCTCCTAACAGAGCTTTCCATTTATTAAAGCTGCTTTCGGTGATTCTCTGCTGTGGGTGGTTGCAAGGGCATTGTAGTGGCATTAAGGAAGTATCTCCGCTGACATATTGTCCTAACCTTTGAGTAGTGCCGAGGTGAAATCCTCTCCCTCGCTGACATTTAAATTAAAAACTATTTGCAGCGTGCATTCCTGAGTGAAAGTCCTGAAAAAAACCTATTCCTGGTTGGCTACACAGCACAGACTCCTGATAAAAATGTGCACCTAGAAAGGAGATTAAAGTTTACAGGCACCTATTTTTGAGCTTGCCACGTTTGTTGGATCTGGGTGCTCTAAGTTAATGTGAAGCACTACAAACATTCTGTGCGGACAGAGAGTTTATTCATATAGGGAAAAATCTGTTGTGAAGTTTAGTTCATCTTGCATTTGTCTGATACATCCTGTGTTCGGTGCTTTTCTTTTGGTAGAAATACACTCATGTAAAAGGGGTTCTGCCCCGTCTTTGAACAACCTTATTTCCTATTTCACATCCCAAAGGCATTTTAACTGTTTCTTTTTTAAATAATGATTCTGGTGCTAACTCATCTGTAGGAGAATAACAGAAATAAATTTTATCAGGGCAGCAGCACCTCTGGCACCTCTGGAGGAGGTCGAAAACCCAGTTCAGCCCCAGGGCAGGGGGTGACACCAACCTTTCCTGGTAGTTTTGGGAGAAATTTTGGTGTGTGGGCTGGCAAATGTGTTAAAAGCCATGTGTGGATGCCTTCACAGACTCACCTAATCTGAACCACCACCAAACTCTGCTTCGCTGGGGGTTTTGGTGGAGATGGATCATTTGAGCTTCAGCCTCATCCAACCTCATCTTCTGCCAGGATCCCATTACTACTTTTGTTTTCTTCTCACCAGTTTTAGGGCTTGGTAGAGAGGTAAATGAAGTATTTTGTGTAGTCTGATTGGATCCTGTGTTGTTCTGTCTGCAGCACCTGGAAAACTGAATTTATCCACATTTCACAATTATTTCACCTAGAAAGCCAATGTTCTCAATTATTCCTGCTCCATCTTTTCCCAGAGTGCTCTGAGGGTTTCCTTGAGGTGCTGCTGTCCAGGTTTGTGACTGTAAGTGAACAGCCTGTTTGTTGTTCTGTGCCTTCACCTGATGCATAAATCACCTGTGGATGGGTACTAGTCCTGGCACCAACATTTTATTGTCTATAAAACACTGGAAAAGCAACTTTTTCATATGCAGAGGCAGGAATATCTTGGGTGTTCCCTTGCCATGGGTTTGTAAAAGTCTCTCAGTGAGGAGACTGCATTTCAGGGCTCTTTGGGAAGCTGCAGGTGTGATGTGACATCTCTTTTCCCGTGACAGTCGATGTCACCAAAAGAGCTGTGTTGTCCCTGCACAGGCTCACAGRGCACTTTGGCTTCTGCCTGGCTGGTGACACTCCAAATACACACCATGGCACTTCAGCACCTGTGTAATGGTGTAAAAGTTAGGGAAAAAGGTGAAGTCTTGGAGTTTGGTCTTGAATCTGAAGGTTTTTAATCTCAACCGCTTCATTTTTTGTATTTATTTCACCATATAACTTCTGTTCAAAATTCACTGATGAAGCTCTGAGACAGATAACAAGAGCAATCAATCAGCTTGGCAGGCTGGGAATGAAGATGCTGTTTAGGAAGTGAAATGTTGAGGAGAACAAATAAGAAATTATTCAACAAACGCACGGATTTTTGTCACTGAAATAAAACAGTTCTGAGGGACCATCTACTTTGGACACATTTGGGTTGCGAAAGTTTCTTTTAATTCCTCTCTGACCTAAAGGGAGAGGAAAAACTGAATTAAAAGACCCTTTTGGATACGACTTTGGAGCTCAGAGATTTGTGTTGCCATCTAAGCCACCTCCTCAAGGTGAAAATCTGGAAATACTTCAGAAAGTGTTTCCAATCCAAGTTTTATTTGCTTAATTCCTCCTCTTCTCTCTGGTTGTTGAAGTGTTGATGAAACTCCTCTTTTTGTCAACCCAGTAAGGATGGTCCTTTGGGAATCTTGTGGGAAAAACTGCCTGGGTCACTGTGSGGTCTGAAAAYTCCCAAAGAATTTGGACACAGGAGATCTCTGGCTTCKGCTTTTGCTCTTCTTTTGTCACCTGCACTTGAGCTGAATCTTCCTGATAATTCGAGGTGCATCAGGAGAGATTTGTCTCAAAGTCAAGACTTACCATTWTCGTTTAACTCTCTTGAGCATCTAAAGAGACTTAAATTGAACTGCAGAGGGAAAACGCTGCTCTAGGCAAGGGGAGAGCATGAAATAGCACCTGGAAAAGGTGAACCTTGTGGCAGATGCAGTTTCAGAGACATACGAAGTGGCCCTGAGATTAAACTTTTTTGTCAAATCGAACACAATATGTGTTATTGAATCCCTGCTGGGGTGTAGCAGCAGCTTCCTGAAAAAAAACAGGATGAGATTTAGTGTTTCATTGGTTTACTTACAAATTTAAAGCAATTTATTGTTTAAATGGCTGCAGCAAACATCTCTTGTCCCCTGGCTGATGTAATTTCCTTAAATTGCTGCCTGTTTGTGGCAGACTCTGTCTTCACATTCTGCTTCCCAGTTCATATTTCAAACAGGAGATAACCCATATTTCCCCTGCCCCTTGCAAATGTGCTGCGTCTGGGTTCCYGTGAGCCCCAGCAAAGGCCCTTTCCCGTTGAAATGGATGAGGAAAGCCATCCCAGGAGATTTATTTCCCGTTTTTCTCATTTATTCCTGACATTCTGCCCGTTTGCCATGAGCTGCTGCACGTTTCAGGAGCAGCCAGTCTTGTGTGAGGACAAATTGTGCTGTTTGCTTCCGTCCTCGGAGGAGAGCGATGGGACAATGTCCGGGACAATAAGGAGAGCTGGTGCTGAGTATTCCCAGCCCAAGGCATACATCCCGAGGAAATGGCTCTCAGCTGGAATCAGGGGATGCCACGGAAGTAGGAGCTGATTTTTAGTCTGTTCTTTGTGTTCCTGAAGCGTCAGAGCCTGCCCGTGGAGGAGGCAAAGATCCCTGGGCATTGCTGTGCAARTGGTTCGCTGCTTTTGGGGGGGAAAAAGTGGCAAATGGAATTTTATTACATTTTTCAAATGCGCTGTTTGGGCTTTTTGTTTAAGGGGAGATGCCTCTGGTGGGAACCAAGAGGGAAACAACACATTTAAAAGGGATAGAACAACAGAGYTGTTTGAAATTGCAAATATGTCTGTGCTGTCAGAAGCTTCGCTCCCTGGTTTGGTCCCAAGCTCCAGTCCCCACACTTCTCTGAGAATATTTGTGATGATGCTCAGCAAGGCTTGGTTTGTTTCCAAAGTAAGTAAAATCCAGGATTTTTTCTTGTCTGTATTTTTATTGATGGCTCTGCACAGYGCTCCAAAGCTGACACTCCGTGAGGACCCTCTGTGCACCCTTGGAATATATGGAATGTATCCATGGACGTGCCACTGAGGTTATTTCAGTTTTAATTTCATTTTTAATGTCTCCCAAATGCTCTTTCCCTCCATTTCCTTGGCATGTGGCATAATTCCATTGGAACTGGTGGTGGCCACTGGTGGTAGCAGGTGAGAAATTTCCCATGTCCTTTTTTTTTTTTTWAAATTGAAGGAATAAATTGTGGTAGCTATAAAGACATTTCTTTTTGGACAATTTCTGTTTGTTTCTCTTCCCTTCAACTTCACAGGAACAACCTGTGTGGGAAATACAATTCTGTGCTTTCCACACAGTAAGCCTGATGTGGATTGCCTGGATTTGAGGACAGCCCAAGGAAATCCATTTCCTAAATCCAAATAGCCTTTCTGGATGAGTTGTGGTATCACCCTGGATCTCTGAGAGAAGTTTCAAAGTTGAGGGGCTGAGTTTTGCAGTGAAAAATATCAACTGGCTTTCCTGGGTGGGTACTGAAAGAGGAAAAATTCCTTGTAGTTAGTTCTGCAGAAGTGGAATTTACTGCCAGGGCAGCGGAGCAGGAGCCTTCAGGAAATGGTTTCTGTGCAATCCACGGCCCAGAATTTCATTACTAGCCTTGAAGAAAGTTACAGAAAATGTAAAAAGCAAATTCAAATTTATTTTTGAAGTTTCCAGAACTGCCTAAGTCCTAAGAGTTCACCACATCAGATGCTACGCTTTTGCCTCAACATTTAAAAAAGAAAAGGCTCCTGGAAAGTGGCAAAAGCAGAGTCTTTTAATTAAAGTTGTGAACTGTAATTATTTCAGTTCTCGCAGCATTTGRGAGAGAGCTGCGGTGTGATATTTCCATATGCACACATGCACATGGAGACATACACTCTTTACAATCCAGCTTTTTTTATTTCTTTATTTTTTGGGTTTCACCTCTGTCACCTGCATAATGTGGTCCCACAGCAATTTAAAAAATGGTCTTTGTGAGATCCTCAAAGGAATCTGTCCCAGTGACTCGGGAAGTTGAATCAGAACAGCATCAAAATGTGAAGGTTCTGGTGTGGAGTTGGGATTTTGATCTGCTGCAGGATTTATGGTGCTGCCTGGARGAGTTGGTGGCTCTCTGGAAACTCATCCTTCCTGGACAACTCTCCTGGTGTCCTGTCCCCCTTCTCAGTGTAAATACAATTGGGAAACTCAGTTTTATTTCCTTTTGGGTATTTTTGGCTTGAGGTGCTGCTTCTCCCAGTGAGCTTTAAGGAACTCTCCTGAGGTGTGGTTTGGGGCTTTGACCTGCTGTAAAATCCCAGTTCCTCATTTAAGGCCTAATTCACATATTAAACTCTCTTGCAGGCTTTAAGTCTGTTGCTTAATTTTTTTCTTGAGTGCACTCCATGAACTTGATTTTTATTTCATTTTAGGCTTTCAAAGTAATTGTACCACCCTGGAATATTTCTGTTTCCTAGGTTTGGTGACAGGTATTTATCACAGATATGTCAGGTACAATCACAGAGTAGTTTGGGGTGAAAGGGACCTTAAAGACAATCCCATTCCCCCCCTACTGTGGGCAGGGACACCTTCCACTATCCCAGGCTGCTCCAAGCCCCATCCAGCCTGGCCTTGGACACTTCCAGGGATCCAGGGGCAGCCACAGCTTCTCTGGGCAACCTGTGCCAGGGCCTCCCCACCCTCCCAGGGAAGGATTCCTTCCCAATRTCCCRTCTAWCCCTGCCCTCTGGCAGTGGGAAGCCATTCCCTGTGTCATTCCAGGTGCTTGTCCATGGTCTCTCTCCATGTTTCTTGTCAGCTCCCTTCAGGCACTGGAAGGCCACAGTTGGGTCAYCCCTGGTCTCTTTTCCAGGCTGAACMAYCCCAGCTCTCCCAGCCTTTGCTCCCAGCAGAGCTGCTCCATCCCTCTGCTCATCCTGGTGCCTCCTCTAGGATGTCTCCAGCAGCTCCAGGTCCTGTGCTGGGAGCCCCAGGCTGGGGCAGCTCTGCAGGTGAGGTCTCACCTGAGGGGATGCACAGGATCCCCTCCCTTGACCTRTTCCCAGATATTCCTGGCTTTGTGGTGTGTGGCTTGAAATGCCAGCTTGCTGGGATTTGTGCCTCCCAGGAAGGTGTTTAGGAATGCTGAGACACAGGGAGTTTCCCGGGAGGTGTGTGGCTGGGAGAAGCAGCTGCAGCYGCTGTGATCGAGCTGGCTTTGTTCGAGGCAGACAGGCAGGCAGGCTCCTTCCCAGCAAACTGCAAATTCCTCAGCAAATAGGTCACAGCATCTTACAAGGAGAGGAGATATCGAAAGGAAAGGGAAAAGAAAGAAAAAAAAAAACATTTCAGCTCTCAAACTGTGCCACCTCCATCTCTGTGACCACGGCAGAGAGGTGAGGGGGGACTTCAAAAATGCAGATTTACTCTCCACACTTCAGGGTCGCTCTGTAAAGATGGTTTTGTGAAGTGTATATATTCATATAAAAATAAATATGTATTGCAATGTTTAATATGTGTCTGTAGAATATAAGGTGCATAATAAATATGTAAATATGGTGTATATACAATTTTAATACACATGCCTAATACCAGAAAGTGAAGTGTCAGCATAGACCAGCAGCTGGTTTGCGTGGATTCCTGTTGACTTATTCGATATCAACTCCATAAAAACTAAGAAAATTAGACCAAAACGTAACTAAAAGTTTAATTTGAGGACTGGGCACACACATTACAATAAGATATGACCATTTAACTGTATTTTATCACATGATGRGCTGTAGTTTCTCACTTTTTCTTCTTTCAATAACTTGTGAAGTTCTGAAATGAAGCATTAACTGCTGCTGCCTTTGCCAGGGGAGCCCGAAATGCCTCCGACAGCTCCTGGCTTGTTTGCTGTCAGTCTAAACTATTTTCATTAGCTCCTGTAACAAAACAAAAATCTTAAAAATGTCTTCGTGTTTTACTCTTTAAGGAAGAAGTACTTTGAAATGAAACACGGGAAGGAAAAAATAGCAACGATTTTGCTTTGAAATGTTGAAACAAGAAAACTGCACTTTGATGTCTGCTCAAACTTTTTTCTCCTCAGAGGAGCCAATCTTGTGAATTAGATATAAATAGTTCTGGTGACCTGAATGTGCATTTTCCCACAAATGTGTTCTTACACCRGCACTTTGTCCATGTTCAGCAGGGTTAAGAATCCCACCCTGCCCAGAGGGAATGGCACAGAAGTTTAGGAGATGACAAATATTGCTGTTAATGGGTCAGATCTTTTAATATCTGTTTGTCTGAATATACCTGAAACACTAAATTTTGGTGTTCACTGCTTGTGAGTTGGTTTCCCATTGGTTTTAAACTTTAAATTTTTTTTTCAAGCTTTAAATTTGAAGTTATTTTGATGAGATCTCAGTAATCAAATCCTGAAAATTTCTGAATGTCCAAAAAGTATTCTTCATTCATCAGTGTGGGAAGTAATTGTATTTTCCCTTTACTTTTTAATTAATAAAATAAAACCTGCTGGATTTCTAATACAGTACTTCCACCAGAATAATTTTCCTGGATATTTTGTGCCCAAATTTTTCCTTTGCTGGTGATTTCTTTTCTGAAAGGTCCYAATTCTGAAATCAGATGTGTATTAATCCCTCTTTTCTGCCTCTCTTCTTCTCCCTTTCCCTTCTGCCATTCCCATTGGGAGATCAGTCCAGGCTGTTCAATTTGTGCACGAGTTTTCCCAGGACAAAAGRACCAACCAGCTCCATGGATAATGAGGATGTGAGTGTACCAGGGGGTACAAGGCCACCAGGATGGTAACAATTATCCCACTTCAATATGCACTAAGTCAAACAGGCTTCAAAGTGATTTAAAGTAGATATAAAATAAATTTACAGGAAAAAAAAAAATTATCGTATAGAGAAGATGCTGATTTTAAATGGTCTCTCCACTAAATACTTAGTGCAGGATTGATTGATCTTTGATTTTTAATTTGTTTTTAAACCCAACAATTATAAATATAAAACTAATAGTTGTTCTGCAGGAGGAATTGCTGCACCCAGTGGTTTCCTGCACCGTGGCTGCTCAGATGCACACTGTGATCCCTATTGGCACATCCTCTGTAGTTTCTGGAAAATCCTGTACATACAGCTCTGATTAAGGCTGCACATGCCAGGATAAAAGACTCATTTGTATTTCTGTGTATGAAAGCAAATCTCTCCTTTCAAAGCGAGATATCTGCTTGCTTTCTATTTTTTTTTCTTTTGGTTTCTCTATTTTCTTCTATTTTTAATAACGTTTTTGCCTTTCTATAATGTATGCATCTGACAACAATCTCTGGCTGAGGCTAATTTAGAGGGAAAGGCAGACATTGTTTATTTTTAGAGGCTTGATCTGAGTAAATGCTGAAAAACGTCTGGTAAGCCAAAGTTTGCTTTCCTCTTGCAGCATTTCTATTCTTGTGCTCTTTCGTAAGGTTCTGCCTCTCCTTGCTTGTTGTGAAGTCAACACACCTTGACACGCTGACAGCTCGCAGGGTTCTGTCGTTAAGGGGGGACACCAAATGACAAAAATACACACTTGGGTGTACCTTCCAGCCTCTCCTTATTACCCTCACAAAGCATATTTGGAATCTGTCGTGGATTGCACTGCAAGGTTTTGATCTGCTGGAGTTCTTTTCAATAGATGCAGAATTATTTCAGAAACAGATTCATCAAAATAGCCCCGACCGTGCAGAGCTCCWCGTGAAAATGTTGATTGGAGCTGACAAAAGGCAAGGGATGCCAGTGCAGGCAGCTCCAGGTTGGCACATTTTGTAGCACATCTGTTTGTGCAGCATCACCCATTTCTGGCCCCATAATACCTGTCCTGAATTGGAGAGGTATGAGGGGGAGTGACAGTGTTGGAATGACTCCAAAGAGCAGAATTTTAGACACTGAGGCCACATCTCGCATTTTTTTGAATCCAACTGCGTTGTCCAAATAGGAGAGTTATTAAAAAATATATATTTCCATTCAAATATTTCCCTTTACAGCTTTTTTTTGTGCTTCCGGGGGCCTCAGCAAAGCACATCCCACATTTTGTGTATGCAGAAATGGAGAGGACAGGGAGGGAGCACTCTGTTAATATTACTTATTATTTGCTATGTGCAAAAAATTTATTTCAAAGTGAATTGTAAGGAGTGGACGAAAATTTTGCTGCTTTATCCACTGTGTTTGGTGAYTTTGGCAATCACAGCCACTGTCTTCTGTTACCCTCTCCCTTTTCACAACTTATAACAGAAAAGGAATCCTAAATCCATTTGGGTGATGTCAGTGGGAGCTACTCAAAGTCACACATTTTAGTGCAAAAGTAAAGAGAATAAATAGGATTCTTTATCTCTATTCCTTTCCCATGTGGKTTTTTTTTTTATATATAATTTTGTTCAGAATATTATGCAGAGTTTAGGAAATTGCATCCAGGTGGGATCCACTCCATACTTGTGGTGTTGGAGTGGGGTGGCCCTGCGGGATGGGCAGAAGAGAAGCCACCAGCAGGGAGAGTGGGGCTTTGTGTTGATTTAGCCAGTGATCAGTTCTAGATTTGAAAATTCTCATCATACCTACACATAAATATGATAATCCTTTTCCCTCTTATTCGCTTTTATTTGTACACTCGTCGGTTAAATAATATTTTCACRTATTTAAACGACCTGTCAAACCCAAGCATTCACTTTTTGAAGCTCTCCCTGCAAAACCTGCTGCCTYAGGTTTTTCATTTCCTTGAAATGCCCTTTTTTTTTTTTCTTCTAACAGCAAGAATGAGCTAAAATGTTTATCAAGCCTTGCTCTTTTCCCTGAGAAACTCCAAATATAATTACATTCCGTAATTATCCGCCGCTGCCTGGAAGAGCCTCGTTCACCCTCTGGACCTGTTGTTCTGTTGCTGTTCCTTCGCGTGCGGCAAAATTCTCCTCAGCTGCCTTAAACAACATTAATCCCATCAAAAGTGACTGGGATAATGTCATCAGGCCTGACACGGTGTTCTCAGCACTCCCTGCTTGTGCTGAGGTGTAATGATGTCCTCTTAGCTGTAATTCAATTATGCCAAGAGGATTTTCTGGGTGTGAATAGAAAGGGAACATCGAGGTACAAGATTGTTTAATTTCGGCCTCAGCCTCGACCGCTGCTGGTGGGGGATTGTTCATCTCCACCTCGGTGTTCAGAGTGTTAGGAGAGCTCATCCCTCTCCAGATTCCATCCTAGAATGGTTCGGGCTGGAAGAGATCTTCAGGATTGTCCCATGGGCAGGGACACCTTCCACTATCCCAGGTYGCTCCAAGCCCTGTCCAACCTGACCTGGGACACTTGGGAATAATGAGGCATCTGCAGCTTCTTCTGAGCAGTCCTGCTTTGGGTTCACCCACCTTCTCATCCTGGAACGCATTCCTAAATCAGGATAAATGAGTGTTCTCTAATTCTGGCTGATTTCTTGCAGCTGGAGAGCCTGGGGTGCTTTGTTCAGCTTAAAGCTGTGTGAATAGCTAAAATGAGGTGAGGGGGACCCCAAAATGGGTTATTTCAGGAGAATCAGTGAACAGAATCATTGAATAATTAAGGTTGAAGGGGCTGATGTGGATCAGGACAAGTGGCTGGAACCTTCTCCTGTGGGTTGGAGCTGTGGAGGGAAGAGGAACGCTCCTGTGGGATCAGCTCTGGGAACATTTRCTGCCCCATCCCTGAAGACCACCTCTCCCCACCCTCAAAACAGAACTKCAGTTTATATTTGGCTCTGCTGTTCTAAAATTTCCTGTTATCTTGCTCCTGGGAGCAACGCCCCCAACTTCCCTGGGAGAAGATCCCCCAGTGGATCCGATGGGGGCAGCGGAAGCGCCATAATTTGGTCATCTGTTAATTTTATTAGCCTAGTAAATTATACTGCACCGAGCTGTTATTTATGGAGCACCGAGAGCAGTAACTGCTGGATCTGTTGCCTCTGGTTGCTTCATTATCTGTTTAAGATGCAAAGGAAACCACTCTGTTTGTGGCATTATCTTCGTCAGACTTTATTGCTTTTGTAGCCGGCACGAGCTTGAAATGTCCCACCACGTCTGTGTGAGCAATAATTCTCCACAGTTTTTTTTTTTTCCTATCCATCTACTTCTTTTGGGAAGTGCAGTGGGAGCGTGATAGCAGCAATCCTTGTACTTACTAAATCATTCATGTGATCGAAAATATTGTAGAAGGAACGTCTTCGTTTTTAAGGGAGCCTTTGTCTTTTTTTTTTTTTTTCCTGCAGTCAGCTCCTGTTTGAAAGCCTTTCAGGGAGGAAATGCACATTTGTGAGAAATTCCATCTGTTTGAACGCAGGTGCATCCGAAAAAAGAAAGAGGTGGCGAGATCCAGAGGTGACACAGAGTCATCCCCAGAATTCCAGGTGGAGCTGGGGGTTGAGTTCCTTCCTGTCCGTGGTGAGTCTTTGCGAGGGAAATGAGTCTGTACCCGATGGGTTCCCCTTCTCAAAGGCAAGAATTCCTGCTATAAATTTTGAATTTGCAGCGAAAGCAAACAAATTCCTGGGTGTGTGATAGGCCCTGCCCATCTCCCCTTTCAAAGACAGGTTTTTATCCACCTGATTTATTCAAGATCTACGTGAACTTTTGTGCGTGGCATTTAAAAACAACGTGCTGGAACCTCAATATCTTTCATTATTAATCGCCTCCCACAGAACTTCAGTGGGTTCTGAAATGGGTGAGGAAGGCTAAAAGAACGTCTGAAGTGTTCTGGTGTTTGAAAAAATATAAAGATTGACAAGGTGCGTTTGTACCTTGAGAGCCCCAACATTCCTTCCTCAGCTACGTGGACTTGCTCTCTGTTCTGATTTTCAGAATTGGGACTCGGTTTTTGCCTGCCAGCTTGATGTTTTCACCACCTCAGCCACTCCATAATTCTTTCCTTTCAGAATAGTTYATGAAAATGATGGAAAACAGTCAAACTCTTCCCATCTTACGGCTCTGCATAGGGAAAAACGATGAATATTTGATGATGATCTTTCTGCAGGAGACCAAACACAACTCTCTGCAAAGTGGAAATAAAAYGCAGCACGGCTGAGCCTGCGGAGGAAATGCCCAAAATTCGGCATGCAATTGTCTTKAATTTTAACCATTTGCTAAATTGTATCGTCATTATTCCAAACAACAAACCTGGACGCTCCATTCGTCATTTTTGCGTGCAAAATGCAACATCTGGCGGCGTTTTCCTTCGAGTTTCTCACTGTTCTTGGTGGCAAAATCCTCAAAACTCCTCAGCCCAGCCGYGGCCTTCGGAGATTGCAGACACAGAAAGAAAGTGTCAACTTTCCCCTAAACAAGGCAGATTTTATGGCACCTCTAACCAAGCCCATAAGGGTTGGCTGTAGCGTGAAACTCAGCACTAAAATTTCCATCAGTGCGTTTTGTTTTCTGTTATTGTCCTCAATGGTGATAAGTTCATGGAGGGTTGGTTTTATGGGAGAGAGAAATAAAAATGTGGGAGGGAATGCTGGAGCAGTGTTCTTGCGTGGAAAGGTACAATTTTGAGAGCCCCCTTGATACAGATAGACACGGAATTATTGCCRAGTTAAAGGGGAAAAAAAAGCAGCAGAGCATCTAATCCAGATGCTGTRGCATCTATGATTCTAATAAAAATATCTGGTAGGAGACTCTTTAATCTTAAATTTCTTTTAATGTGATTTGTAATAATTTCAGCTGAAAATTGTAGTATAAAACCTAAGGCTGTCTCRTGGTTGCATAGAGGATTTTTTAGCAAAGGGTTAATAAAATACCCATTTTTTTYCCAGATTTTGTGTCATTTGCACAAGGCAAAAACTCTTGGCAGCTCACATAGTGAGATTTTTATATATAAAGGTATATAATATATAGAGAGASCTCTATAGCAAGCATATCAAATAATTACTGATCTCACAATACTGAGATAAAGAAAAATGCCCATTTTTAGGAGAAAAACAATAGGATTTATTACTACTAAATCCAGTGAGCCAGCAGAATCACAGAATCATGGAATGGTTTGGATTGGAAGRGATCTTAAAACTCATCTCATTCCAACCCCYTGCCATGGGCAGGGACACCTTCCATAGACCAGGTTGCTCAGAGCTCTATCCAACGTGGCCTTGGACGCTTAAAAAGCCAAAATTCCTGGATTTTTCTCCAAGCAGAACTCCTGGAGRTGTTTTAGCTCTCAATTACACTGTCCTGAATCCAGAGTCTTTTGAGTTGCTGCGTGATGCCTCCAACACCTCACCCTCYCCACCTCCCATCCCGAAGCTATTCCCTGCTTGGCTGCAACACATTCAGCCCTGCTAAGCTGTTGAATAAGAATGAAACCACAGAGCAGTAAAAATATTGAAATTCCTGCCTTTCCAGCTTCCCTGGCTCTCTCTAAAGGCCCTTCAAACACAYCTTTGGCTGCTTCTCCGAGCAGCCCTCGCAGACAGATTCCTTCTTCTTCCCGGCTCCGCTCCGTGCGCCGCCGGAGATCAAACTGGAACTGGTTTCAAGCTCCTGAACAGGCTGCACTCCCTGACAGGCTCCAGCCACCAGAGTGATATGAGAATGTGTCTCTTTTTTGTGCTTTTGTTTCCCCAGTTGTCAATTAGCGGGAGGGAAAGCGTCACTCCCTCCAGYGGCTTTATTTCTGCGCCCGGAGGTTTTTTTTTCGGGTTTTTCGGGAGCGTCGTTTGTCAAAGTGTCACTCGGGGAAGCTTGCTGGGGGTTTTTGTGTCTCTGGAAATATTCTTAAAGGATGTTCTTTCATTATCTGGTGTGCGTTTAAGCCAAGTGCTTTTGAAGTGATGTTGTTAGGCTTTGGAAGTTCCTGAAGCTGACAACAATAAAGGAGACTGGGAAGTTGAAATCCTTTGGTTGCGACAACAATGTTCTYTATTTTTTTTTTGCCTTGTTGTTAAAATATGTGACTTAGAATTGAAAAAAGAAGAAGAAAAAAAAAAAAAAGAAAGGAGAAGTTTTTCCAGTTTTCATATTTTTCAAATAGTACATGCAAACTTATTTTCCCCTCCCTTGCAGCTCCTCCTTCTGCTTCSCTGCTCGTGGCCTTAGGGATGCACTTTCCCAGCCACATCTCTCCCACTTGCTGAGGAGCTGTAGGGATAAGGGTGCCCTCAGGTTCAGGGACGCAGAGTGCCATCAGGATTTTGGGAGGCTCCATCTGGGCTGTCCCTCTTCATCTCTCATCTTGTGCTGCAGCAGGTCCAGGGAAGGGAACGGAGCTGGGGAAGGGGGTGGAGGGCCTGGAATGGCTGAGGGAGCTGGGAAAGGGCTCATCCTGGAGGAAAGGAGGCTCGGGGGGGACCTTCTGGCTCTGCACAACTCCTGACGGGGTGGGACAGCCAGGCCAGGGTCGGGATCTGCTTCCAGGGAACGGGGACAGAATGAGAGGGAACGGCCTGAGGCTGGGCCAGGGGAGGTTTAGACTGGGTAGTAAGGAAAATTCCTTCATGGAAAGGGTTGTAAAGCATTGCAAGGGGCTGCCTAGGGATGTGGTGGAGTCCTCATCCCTGGAAATGTTCCAAAAAAGTGTGGATGCAGCACTTGAGGAGATGATTTGATGGGAACATAGTGGTGGTGCTGGTTCATGGCTGGACTTGATGATCTTAAAAGTCTTTTCCAATATTAACAAGTCTACAATCCCACATATTCCCGTCTGTGCTCTTCCGCTAGGATGGCAATAAACCCTTCCATTGTCCTGAAAGTTAAACCCCTGGGTCACCTTGTGCTCAGAGCTCCTTGTATTCCATGGGTCCTGTTCAAATTAAATATTTATAAGGYACCTATAAAGTAAATAAGAACAGAAGTATGATCCTTGCAGTGAAGGGACTGAGGGACTAAAGGAGCTTTTTCCTTCCATGTAAAACATTTCCTGCTGCTGTTTGGTTGGGAAATGCTGAGGATTTGCTGCAGCACAAACACATTTTCAGTTGCAGCAAATACTCAGTGCTACCTCTGGTGAGCACCTGATGATGTTCTCATACTCATTTTGTAGTAAGTCCATAGGTGCCACTTTTGCTTTTACAGAAGGGTGAAASCACTTGAGGGGTTTGAGGGGTATTTTTATATTCCAAAAACTCAAAACTGTTTAAAAATATTATAAAATATCAGGCTGCAAGCAATGAAGTGTTTATTTTGTCCTCATTCTTGAAGATAATTACCTAAATATTCAGATTGTAGTATTTTAGCCTTGCTGCTACAGGTGTACTACTTATATTTATTTTATTTTTAGATGTGTATTTAGGTGTTATTTTCTTTATGGATTTTCATTATTATTTAAAGTTATCTCACAAAATAAAGGAAACTGATTGCTTCTATCCATCCTTCTACACAAGTGAACATAGGTGAATACAGGGCATGTAGGTGAAGCATAAATTTCCATAAAAACAAATCTGCCCAACCTCTGCACATGGTAACTTTTTACAGAGTCTCTGTAGTATGAATATAACATTCCTCAAAGATGCAGGAATTAATATTGCAATATATTATATTTTATATAATGTGAATTACATATTATTTTTTTAACATAAAAAGAAGTGAGAAAAAGAAAAGGAAGAGGAAAGAGAAATGACAAGTGGGTTGTTTTGTCAAGTAACCAAATATTCTCCTTTGACATAATCARTCCTGCAGGATATGGAAATGGCTGTCTGCATAGGTAAATATTTACCATGACAAACACATTGTCTGTAGGTGGGTGCCAGAGATGAGTGTGACACCCACATTTCCAGCAGCTGAAAGGATTTCGTCTCTCAGGTGCTGTTTTCACATGAGAACAGCAAAAAAAAGGATGTTCTGATTCATTCCCCAGCATGGAACTTTGAATGTTGGAAACGCACAACCTGAAGTTTGACATTTTCACTGAGCAGTCCTTATTTAAAAAGCTTCTTTTAGTTTTGCTCCCCCTTTATTTAAGGAAAAAAGAATAATTTCATTTTGACCCATCTATGCATTTGTATTCTCAGAAATGTGCTTTATGGCGTGGTGGGAAGTGGATTCCCTGTCTGACATCCAGAAGCAATAAATACAAAAATCCTCACAGGAATTACCTGGCAGTGGGTAGAGAATTCCAGCTTTTGTTATTCTCTTGCAAGGAAATATTGAATAAAAGGGGAGTATGAATTACCTCTCCAGAGCTCTAATGGAAGACTCAATAAGAAGTGCATTAAAATGCATTATTGAGAGGCAAAAAGCCTGACCCAAAATTATTCTCATGAGATATTAATGAATGGTTCTATTTTCTGGGTACTGAGTATTTAAATCATTGAATATCTGGGGTTGGAAGGGACTCAGAAAGGCTCTGRCCRTGCGTGGGGCACTGCCAGTGACAGYAACTYKCACTTCCTGAAAGTCAGGAAAGCACAAAAGTGTGTGAAGAAATATCAAAAACTTCGGCTTGTTGGAAGTCAGCGCAAGAAGGGAATAAGTTACATCCAGTAATGTCATTATTGGTCTGAACAAAGCTCTCAGTGTACAACAAACTCTGAGAAAGAGTCAGAATAATCTTGCCAGAGAAAACATGGGAATTCTCTTTCGGGAGGCAGAGATTTCGGGGATGACCTGCCTGACATAAACCCTGTGGGAAAATCCAAGGCCCAAAAATGTTGAGAAAATGCAGAGGTGCTGTTACTGCTCAGTGCAGGATCTGCTTTGGGCTGCTCTCATCGAAACCAGGGAGSTTTAACTTGCTCCAAGCCCCATCCACCCTGGCCTTGGACACATCCAGGGATCCAGGGGCAGCCACAGCTTCTCTGGGCAACCTGTGCCAGGGCCTCACCACCCTCACAGCCAAGAATCCCTTCCCAATATCCCATCTGACCCTGCCATCTGGCACTGGGAAGCCATTCCCTGTGTCCTGTCCCTCCATGCCTTGTCCCAAGTCCCTCTCCAGCTCTCCTGGAGCCCCTTTAGGCACTGGAAGGGGCTCTAAGGTGTCCCTGGAGCCTTCTCTTCTCCAGGTGAGCACTCCCAGCTCTCCCAGCCTGGCTCCAGAGGGGCTCCAGCCCTTGGAGCATCTCCGTGGCCTCCTCTGGACTCCACATCCATCCGATGCTGGGAAGCCCAGGGCTGGATGCAGGTGGGGTCTCACCTGAGCGGGGCAGAGGGGCAGAATCCCCTCCCTCGACCTGCTGGGTTTGATCTTTGTGTGTGTATTTTTATATATATTCAGAATAATTTAAAGTTATTTGCAAATYAGTCTCTTTAATGGAACCATCAAAGCAAAATAAGATGCACCGAGAGGTGGATTGTCTCATCAGAACTGTGCAAATGTTTGTTTTCTCTCACAGACAAAATATCCAGGCCTAGAAATTCTTCCAGTACAGTTGCCTGTCTCTGTGCTGGGGTTTAATTTGGGGTTAGTTAGTTATCCACGGTCAGAGGATCCAGATGCCAACATAAAGGAGATTCYCCTTAWCCTGCCCGTGGCAGGGGGTTGGAATGAGGTGATCTTTAAGGTCCCTTCCAACCCAAACCATTCTGGGATTGTGGAATTCTATGATCCATATGCTGGGCATTCACAGAGCTGGGAGAAAAACCCTAAACCATCCTATTTTTCCGCTTAGAGAATAAAAGATAAATATCTGAGGTATTCTTCAATATAAACACACAGGGACTSGTGGCCTGGGTCACTTTAGCAGCTCCTGTTTAAAATGAGCTAAATCACATTTACAAGCTGATGTGAGGTGTAAGAATCACCGRGGCAGGCCAAATATTTTAACTGTGGATATTTTATACCTGCAAATCACCTTTCCTCACGCTCTCGTGGGATTTTACAGCCTCCAGTTATCCAGGCAGCTTTTCCTGGCTGAAGCAYCGCCCAGCCCTGCCACACTTGAGCAGTGGCAGAGGATTTTATTCATATTTTAAGCACAGTATATAAAATATTCTCTGGGCACAGAGGTGTTGCCCCAGTGAAATAAAAGCACCTGAACTCGCAGCCTCTTGGGGCTTTGGAGGCACCACAGGCCCAGCAGAAAGATGCTCCAAAAAAAGGGATTTAATTGAAGTTTGGAGATCCAGACTGTCCCGAGCCTCACCTCCCTTGCCCTCTCAGCAGGATTATTTATCATGTGTTGGTAGTTGCCATAAAATGTCTCTTCCTTGTGGTCATTGGTAATGTCCTTTAGTTTCAGATTATTTTATTAAAAYCATTTCTTTCTGCTTTATTCTCCGGGAGTTGCCATGAGATGAAAAAAGCCTGSAAGAAGCTGAACATCCTCAGGAGGAACCAGCGGAGATGGCAAAGACCTTCCCACTAAAGCAGCTCTCGCTCCTGTTCATTCATGCTGTGGTTTCCTTGGGAAATTGGCACTCAGGGGACAGAAAATCGGGGTAATCCGTGGAGAAACAGCTCTTGGAATGAACCAGGCCATGGGGTTACTCCAGCAGCAGAAATTCCTCTCTGTGTTGCTGTTTCAAAGTTTGGAAATTTGGGAGTTAACCTCTGGTTTTGGGCTGCGTTGATGAGGAAATGCACTGGGGATAAAATGAATATTAAAATAAATAAAATAAGATAAAATAAAATAAACCAAAATAAAATAAAATAAAATAAAATAAAATAAAATAAAATAAAATAAAATAAAATAAAATAAAATAAAATATATCCTTGGGAACATCTCGGGTATCAATGCTCACCCACACAAGTGGAAAAGGAGGATATGCACGGGGAGAATTGTGTTATCCAGCTGTAATTGCTGTACCTTTTGAAATTAAATATTTAGCTTTTCCTGTAATAAATTCAGTGTCAAAAATACACCCTGAACTGAGATTCAGTAGTTTCACTCCACAGCATTTCACTCTTCCGAGGTATTTTGTCCTCCACTCTGTTTTTTTCTGAGACCACTCTCAGTGTGGAGGGTTCATGAGGAATTTTATAATCAGCTTTTTATTTATTTGTCATTAGGTAAGATAATATTTACTTCCATCTGGGGTATGATAGYGAAAGAAGTGGGGTGTGGGATGAAAGGATATTTCCAAAGAAAAAGGAAAAAARGGAAAAAAACCACCTTTGTGTGTGCCCCAAGCCTGCGAGTGCCATAGGAATTATAAATCAGTTGGATGTGGATAGTTTGATTTGGGGACAAGGGGATTGATAAGGGTTCGCTTGTCTGTGCACTCTGAATGCAGAAATTCACTTCTCTCTTCTGAAATCACTTGGATCAAGTATTAATAAGGAAGATTTTTTACCTGCATCACTCTGGAGCACCAAATCATTTAATGCAAGCGCTTGAAACGAGGTGATTATTAATTTAGAACATTCTAAGTCATATACTGCTGACAGTAACAAAAATAAAATGATTTTTACGATTTTTAACACGTTAATTTTTAATTTACACCGAGTTTTCTTTAATTGCTATTGTTTGTGTAACCGCACATCCCCACTCAATTCTTAATTTGATTTAAAACCGTGCAAACGTCTCCTGCGTTGCGTTCCAGATCTCTGGAGCRGTTACGKGAAAAAAAAACAAAAAGAACAAAGMGAAGCCATCCCTGTGAGGGAAAATAAAAGTTATTTCAGCAAAGGGAGAATTCTGCTGTGATTCCTGAGGTGCTGTTRCGCAAGAGCTGCGGGAGAAGTGGGACAGGGATAACGAGGACGGGGCCGATGCCCGGGAGTTCAAAGGTAGGCAGCTGATCAAAGGTTAAACACAAGAAAAGGAATTGTTCCATTCAAGTTAAATATAGGACATTGCAACCCAAATAGGTGCTTGGCTTCAATTAAAACTCTTGGAAGAGGCTTCTGTGCCGCGGGGGAAGTTCTCAAAGTCAGGCAAACTTTGTTTTTATCGCTCGGAAAGATGCGTGGGGAGGGATTAGGCTCTCMCCGAAGGATGGGATATCTCAGTTTTCATTCCCAGACGTTTCTGGGTATAAAAGGTGGAGAGCAGGACGGATGAGATCCTTTTAGGATTGCACCGTGCAGAGGTGGCACGGAAATATTTCCTTTTCTGGAGATGGAATAAGCAGACTCCTCAGGCCTCGATTTTATCCAAATATCAAAACCAAGATTCCAGGTTGGATGRGGTTTGGAGCAACCTGGTCTATGGAAAGCGTCCCTGTCCGTGGCGAGGGGTGGAACAAAATGAGCTTTTTCAGGTCCCTTCCAACCCAAACCATTCCATGAGTCTATGAAAAMCAGAGGTGAGGCTATTTTTTATCCRTGGGTACAGGGCTTTGGAAGRCTGGACACCCCTGGTTTCATCCCAGCTCCCGTGGCTGTGTCCTGATGAGGTGCTTTGGATATTTGAATATTTCATGTCACCCAGCAGATCCTTCCAGCTGGCAAAGAAAACCATGGATCAGGGRAGACTTCTCTGGATCAGATTCTTTGCTCTCCTCCATCCCCGTGGTTCTTTCAAGAGCCAGTTAATGGCAAATAATGTTTTTAACAGATAATTTTTGGACATTCTCCTTTTATTTGCCTTTCCTGCACCGAGTGCTCAATGCCAATTTTCTCCATTTTGAAAAAGAGCTGGAATATATCAGCATCAGCTGCTTTATTGCCTGACCCTGGGTATAGGGTTTGTATCAGGGGGAGGAAATGGGGCTGTGCATCCACCTGAAAGGTCTCCTGAGATTATTAAAAGGGACCCACTGGTCAGGGAGCATTTCTAAATCRCTTATTCCATAATTGTTATAATGTGCATAATGCCTCATATGCATTAAACATTCAACTGAAATGACTCTGAATGTGAGAACTATATAATAAGGAAAAAAACCCCTTATTTTACATAATAGAACTTAAAATATTAATAATGTAAGTAATATACATAGTGTGTGTTCAAGTGTGTACACTTAAACATGCACTTATGAATTATATATATATATATATATATATATAGCACATACCAAATGTGTATTTAAACACTTAAACTTTCCACGCAGGTTAATTCGAAGTGTATTGCACTGGATTAATTTTTAACATTTCAATTGCAAATAATCGTAATTTAAAAATTCATATTGCAATATATTCATATTGCTAATAGCAGTGMAAACACCACCAAGCTTGGCTTAATCCTTGGGGTCACATGAGATTGCTATTTCCAGCACATTTAAAGAGGAACTTCCAAACTCTTCATCATTTATCCAAGATTTCCTGGTTTAGCTGAAGAAAACCCCAAAAGTTCCTTGGTTGAGAGGGGAAGGAAGGAAGGAAGGAAGGAAGGAAGGAAGGAAGGAAGGATCCAAAGGATCCAAAGGATCCATCCATCCCCACTGGTGACAAACCCCTCCCTTTCCACATCCCAGCACCTCCCGATGTGCTGCCAGATGTTGCCATCCAGCTGCTCCTTCCAGGCTCCAAGGAAAAATCCAATTATCTGTGAGTGTGTGGCAGCTTCACTAAAACAGGCACAGCCAAGTGTGACACGGTTTTATCTTTTCCACGAGCAGAATTGTGATTTCARGGCCATCAGTGTCTCTTTAGCACAACAAGATCTGCTCCTGTTCAGCACAGCTACTCCACCCCATCCAGTCACTCCTACAAGGTGTACCCAGGAGGAGCYCTGTGGAGTAAGTGCAGGAATGGTTTGGGAACCCTTTGGAGTGACCCTGAAGGCAAATGGGAGCGGATTCTCCATCATTCCCTTCCCACACCAGTTCATGGTGGCTTTCCTCTGAGCTGCCATAAGTGGGCACTTCTCTTCAGCAGTGAAAGGGCTGYTGAAAATTGGAATAGATCCTATAARGTCCAGCAAAAAGACTTGGAATGCAGAGTTTTATGGCTTTCAGGGAAGACATTGTGCCTTCAGTGAGGATTTTCTGGTGGGATTGTGTCAAACCTCTGGGTGCCATTCATTATTTTATAAGTTTTTAAGTTAAACTACACAGAGAGTGATAGTTAAAAAATCCCATCCTCAGCACAAGCAGGATGTTGAGTTCTGTTGGGAACATCCCCACTGCTCAGGATGATGGAATTTCGTGGGATTTCCTGCRATGGGACACGTCTGTGCTGCATCCACCTGCACGGGGTGGGATGRGAGGGAAGGTGGGATGGGAGAGACTCAGCAGGGGTGGCCGAGGGTGTTTGAAGCTGGGATTTCTCAGCCTGGGAGAGTTCCTCAGGAATTATTATCCCTGGGCACTAAGTAAAACCTTCCCCTGGGGCAGAAACACGGGAATTCAGTCGACCTGCTGAGCCTCTCAAAGCTGGAAAAAAGACAAAAATGAAGTTCTCTAAATAAACAAGCAAAACCGATGAAAATATGCCCTTGGAAGCCTTTGGCTGTCCCTAGTGTTTCACATGTCAGATGAGTGGGTACAACTGGTGGGACACAAAGTGGGAGAGAGYGGCTTCAAGGCTCAGTTCATTATCATTTTAAAGTGAATTTTCAATAACTTCACCCCTATCATTGCAGCAATCCACCTATGAGGTGTTGGCTACTGAGCTGTTTTACCACCAAATCTTAAAGGCAGGAGGAGTCCTTTAAATGAATGTAAAGCACAGTCACTGGAGATCACCCATTACCTCTGACAGCAGTTTACTCCCTTCAAATTTAATTGTAAAGGTGTTTTCCCCAGTCTCTTTAGTTCATGTGCTGCACTCTTGGGATAAAAAGAGGCTTTAACAKCAATTGCTGTTATAGCAAACACACACCACCATTTCCTTCAGTGAAATAATCACACAGAGACCAACATTCATTCATTAACCTTGACACTTCAGGTTTAATTTTACAACTTCGGGTCAAAACATAGGAAACACAAATGTCTGGCCAAAGTCATACAAAACCCCCCAACTTCCAATTATTTTTGAGAGCGTCTTTGTATTTTACAGATCAACAACTTAAAATATTGTTTCATGATTAATCAGTCATCTGAAAATATTTACTGTCGCTTTATCTGGCCTTAAATGCTTCTCCATAGCAGTGACTTGAATGGGTGTAATTAAAATTAAGGTGGAAGTTATATATGGGCGAAATTATGGCTCCAAATCCATTCAGGTGACATCAGCTGCATCTTTGTTACAAACTTTGGCACACATGAAGTCAGACAGGAATTCTACTCTGAGAAAACACAGAGTTTTCCCTTCAATTCTCAGCTTTTGGAAGGTGAGGTTTCCCTGAAGTGCCAGAGTGTTTAAAACACAGATTTTGCTTCACAGGGAGGCCTTGTGGTCAGTCTGCAACGCTGCTGGCAGGTGACTGCTTTGTGTGCAAAATACCTGGATATCCACTCACTGTACTGGTGTGCTTTGATGGCAAAAAATAGTCTAGGAGGGCAAAAAGGCACTTTGGAAAGTGAAAAATAGTTCTAAAAACAGGAGAAAATGCAGCGTTGTGGCCGATGTTATTTTCCATTTTAGCTCCATTGCARGGTGTAGCTCCTGCCCAGCTGCAGCTGGAGGCCGGTGATCGTCAGGAGCTGGGAATAAAACACACAGAATGCACAATGAGTGGCTCTGCCCTGAAGATCCACGGTGTTTCCTGTGTTCCGTGGAGATTCTGGCTTCTCATCTTAAACTACAGGAATTTATTCCTCTTCTTTTACTTGTGTATCACCACAAACAGTTTGACCAGCACAGATCCGGGAGTCTGACCATGACCCTCTGATCCCTTCCTTCTTTCACAGGCTCTTTTAGAACTGAGGTTTCTTTTATTTTTAAAATAAAGGAATTTTTAGAAGGCAACAAAACTTGGAATACACTGTAATTCAACTGTGTATATGAATTTTTTTCCGCCCAGAATTCAACAGCAGAATAAAACACTTCCCTTTTCTTTTATATTTTTAACTCTTTTTTTTTTTTCATTATGTACAAGACTTCCATAGTTCTGGCTTTCCACTGAAAGAGAGAAGAAGAACTAAAATCTAACAGAACACTGAATTCCAAAGGAAGGGTAGGAAAATCCCAGTAACAAGCTGGGCACTCTCATTATTCTCTGGGGAGGCAGGAGCACAACCCACGGAGATGGAAATCCCAGCGCTCTGGATTCATTTGAAGGTTTCCCAGTAACTTTAGAAAAAGTGGGATCTGCCTTGTRCGTGTAGGAACCAAGTCCTGCAATGCCCAGAGCCAAAATGTGACGAGACAGAAGGGGAAAGGGTGGGAGGCAAACAGGGCTGGAAGAGGAAAACGTTGTCAGACAAGGATGACAACAACGGGGTCGTGTAGAGACCGTGAAAATACTTAGAGATGCTTTTCCTTCTGTCAAATCTCACAGGTTGCAAGGAAGATATCAGCAAACAAAATCCACTGCCAGGAGTGGTTCGGGTTCCTCCACAGGAATTTCTGTGCTTGAAAGCTCTGCCACACACAATATTTTCTATGCATTAAACTGTATTATGGAATCATTACCTGGTGGCAGCTTATGTATCTCTGTGAAATATATTTAAATAYGGTATCCCATCTGAATCTCCAAAGGTTTGAGAGCACAAACGCAGGTGGGAAACCTTTTTTTTCCGCTCTGCAGGCAGCGTCTTGTGGCTGCTGAAAAGCTGTCGGCAGAGAGGCCTTCTAACTCTCCCAGCATTTTCRTGAGACTTYTCTCTGTCTCTMTTTTCCCAARSAAAACWATTATAAACAATCTTAGGAGTTTTTGTAAATTAATCAAGCTTCATGCAGCTGCACTTTGTTATCATTCTTGCTTAGATAAATATTTTGGAATAGGTGCTGTTAGAACTGACCAATGAACTTGGTAAGTGGTTGACCAAGGGTCCAATGGACTTGACATTTCTATAAACTTCAAGCAAGCTAAGGGATATAAGCCACTCTGTATAACTATAATTAATTAATTAAAGCTGGCATCGCTTTGTTCTCTCTGGACTCTATGTCGTATTTCTTCGGACACTTGTGACATCGTCTCACCTGCTTGGCGCTGTCGTAGGTCACGGTGTGGGGCGACTGGATGGTGACCCCGCTCTGCGTCACCGTCACCTGCGTGACGCTGCTGGGCACCCCCAGCACCCTGATCTCGCTGAACACCAAATTGTTGGGGTCGGTGTAGCCCTGGTGCGTAACCGCGATATCCAAAACGTTCTGAAACGAAGAGGAAGAAAGCAAACGTCGGAGATTGCGGTTGGACCCGCACAAATCCGGAGAAGCCGTGACTGCCCCAGCCCTGGCAGTGCCCGAGGCCGGGTTGGACGGGGCTTGGAGCACCCTGGGGATAGGGGAAGGTGTCCCTGCCCATGGAGTGGGATGAGCTTTAAGGTCCCTTCCAACCCAACCCATTCTGAGTCTATGAAGTCCACTTGAAGCCCTGAACAGGACAAATGCCTCCTTCCCAGCCACTGTCACTTCCAGCTTCTGTGAGAGCTGCTCCAGGCTCGGCTCTCCCTGCTCTTTGCCCTCCCAGAACAGCTCCTGCACCCCCATCACCCCCCTCAGCACTCACAGGTCCCCTCTCATTCGCGGTTGCTGTGATTTTAAGCGGATTATGGATTTTCTAGGATGTACCCAGGTCCCATACAAGTGTGTGACATAATTCTACAATTTAGTGCTTGAAGCGTGAGTATTTTTCATTGTTGGTTGATCCAAGACCTCTTTAATTAAGGTTTTCCTTAGCAAGTGTTTGTAGGAGCAGGGGAAGGTGCATTTATTTCATAATCTCCTTACAACTGCGAATACTGAGCMTTAGCAAAACAAACTCTCTTCCTTAGCAATTAACACCCTTTTATTTGACAAAGACAGAATTAAAGGAGAGGAAAGAACAGCGTGGATAAAATTAGAAGACATTGTGGCACACTGGAAAATAACGAAATAAGGAAGTGTGTTTTCTACAACAGAAAGAGCATTTCTTTTAAACCAAAAGTCCCTACAATTACAGTCTAATTTATTTCCTGATATTTCACTGATTGTGATAAAAATTAAAATCTGACAATGCCATAAATGTACACCCTACTTAACAATACACTTCAGAATCATTCCTAAACTCATTCTCAACACAGTTTAATCATTTTACTTGTAGTCTAATCAACTGTGAGCACAATTTAATGTAAGGTTGGGATATCTAGACATTAGGAAGACCCAAATTGAAATACCCATAGTTAAAATGATTCTAAGAATTATCTAAAGTGACTATTCACAAAATGGGAGTTGATGTGATTTACCTGATTAGCAGTAAATGTTGTTAGCAGGTAAACACCATCTTCATATGCATCTGTTATAAAGAAAGAATAAAAGAAATTAAATAAAATGTATTTGCTATCCACTTTATTTAGCACATTATCAAAATTTCAGTTCAAGGATTGTGTCGTATACTGTACACAAATACATGGCATGTATTTATATGGAAATAAAGAGAAGTTGTGTATTTCCAGAGGATATCTGCTGTTAGGCATAAAATATTTTCAGTGTATTTAATGTATAAATGAGGACAAGAGGAGAACATTTTAGAGGTGAGATGCGAAAGGCAAAGAAACAGCACTAGGAAGATCAGGGGTGTTTAGATGAGAAGGAGAAAAAAGTTTCTGTCGCTCGCTGAAGAGTCTTTCCCACATCCACCCCTGTTCGCTGCCCAGCTACAGGTGACACCTGACCATGGCAAAGGCTGCTGCCTCTCTGGAATCACCACTGTGTATTTTCCCAACCCTAAAATTCAGCTCTAAATGGTCTCAGAGCAGTGCTGAGATCGTGGGCACTAAGGTTCCAACTCCCGAGAGCAGATCACGGGCGCCGTGTGGGATGCTCCTGGTAATCCACGCAAATTCCATTTATCACCAGACTCCCACAAACGTGGCCATCTTTTCTGAATCCCRGGCAGTGGAGGGTGTGAGGCACCTCCAGATACACCAACAGCATCCTGCAAACTCCCTCCACAYCCTTATGCAAAGCACATCTCCTGCATTCCTTACAGGAATCTCGGGTGAGAGCTTATTGTTATTAAAGGGTAATGAACTCTGGATGGGAAGGATAAATGACATCTAAGTATCTCTTATGTGCAGACAATTTAAATTTAGGAATGCTGAGGAAATTAGTTAAAGCTCTCACATGATCMATGGTTATGGTTCCCATAGGTTTGGGGACGAATCGCTGTTATCTGTGTTGCCTTAGGCCCAGGGCACAATTTCTTTTGTACAACATATTAATTCTATAAATCACAGCGTTATGTGGCTTAAATCAGGGAGAATCATGTTTCTGTAATGCTGATCTGAAGGCTTAATTTCAGTTTTGCCTCTGAAAGGTTCACATATGTCCTCCAGGAACGGGATGGCTTTGGCCAGAGTCCATCCTTTCCATCTGCTCCTCCTCGGACAACCCCCTGGTTTGTTTCACCTCTCCCCAGTCCACACCTTTGGGTTTTTTGTCTGCTTTAATTTGGGCTTTGAATTTCTCYGAGGATGGAGCCTCTCTGGGCAGCCTGTTGGATACCTGTGGCGGTATCCAACCATTCCCACAGCAAAAAAAAAGGGGGTTTTGTGATGGGAAGAAACCCTGTACGTACCAATGCGAACCCCATCGTCCCAGTAGAGGTGTCCTTCTGCAGACTGAGCATCATCCAGTGCCACAGTGAGTCCCATCGCGTTCCTCCGGCTGTGGAAAACACAATTCCCCCCCAATTTCCTCAGCCAATCACATTCCATATCTCCCAAACAGTGAAGTTTTTACAGAAATGTTGTGTACCAACTGACCTCCCATAGCCATCTTCCCRTCCCGTGCTATTAAACTTAAAGGAGGCCATTAGGAGAAAAAAAATAAAACAACCAAAAAACCAAAAATAAAAATTAAATTTAAAATTTTCGGTGAGTCTTACCTGTAAAAAGTCGTATTAGCAGGTCTTTGCCAAGGGAGGATGTATCCACCCCGGATATGCAGGTTGATGTGATCCAAAGGAGYGTCTAAAGTTTGGAATTGTCCCCTAAAGCCGGTGTTTTCCTCCTKTGTGCACAAAAATAAAGGACTTTTAGAGGGTTTTCTTTTAGAATGAAATGATCATATTTTTCTAGACAGGTTAATTAGGAGTTGTTACTGCAGGAGTAACTATTAATAAGAGAAACTGAAATTTTGGCTCTGTAAAAGACTGGCTTGATCATAGGTGATGGCAGCTGAACCACAGGGGCCAAGCAGGTGAAATACAAACCTGTGATTAATGAAGTGAATTTTGATCCTGCTCTTCCTATTACCAAGTCCTTTATTATTTTCTGTGAAAAATTATGTAGCTAAATCTGTTTTTTCTCTCTCTATTAGAGCATTCCATTACAAAAACCTTCTGTGTATCATTTGAGGGTTACACAAAGTCAAAAGAAATCTAAATTAAAGGTATTACTCCATCTTTTCATTTACTATGACTCTGGCCATGTTATTACACATTATCATAAAGGAACTGAGGATTTTTATTCTTTTTTTAATCAGCTAAGTAGATTTTTATATTTCTAAGAACTCAYATTAAATGCAAATTAAACAAGAGAGTGTTCCCATCTCCCCACCACCCTCAGCACTGTGAAAAGACAGAAAACATCATTTTTAAAATGACTTACTGTGTAGTAATCATACCAGCGGGCATCGGGGAAATAAGCCGACACAGTTTCAGCACCCTGCAAAAAAACCCCACGAGTTTTAGGGACCTCAAATCAAAAAGTGAAGCTTAGWTAAAGTGACTTTGATAAGATTTTCTTAAAACCCCACCTGTGCCATCACAGGGCTGATGAGCAGGGCAGGACCCCAGAGGAACTGCTCGTAGATGTCCCACGTCTGTCTGTCTTCCACAAACCTGTCAGGATGAGACAGCGAGAGCTGAACTCTTCCAAATTGTTCCTTCTTTAAGGCGCTTTTGTCAGTAATTGAACCTGCTCTTTTTAGTATCTACCCTTTCCTCGCCTTTATTCTGCTATTAATAATTCATGGATCAATTAATGGTTGCCAGGAATGCACAAAGATCCTAACGTGAAACTCGTTAGAGAAATGCAAGGTCGTACTTGGCTTTATTTTTTCTTCCATTTCTTTACTTTTGCTTTTCAGTACATCGAGGCAACAAGACTCTGAAGGTCTGTTATGGTGGGTGATATAAGATCTTGGACAGACTGGGACAAACTTTCTAATTTGAGCCACTATTTTCTTAGACAGTTGCTTTGGAAAAAGCAAACCACCACGTGCAAACAAATGAGTGTATCCCAGCCAAGACTTGGGTTTTTTTTTTTTACTGAAGGGGAAAATGCTGTAACAAAGAGAGAACTCTGTTGTTAGGGAGGTCAGAACTAGAGAAGTTTTAGTGGGAGTTCCTGCTAAGGAGAGCAGAGGTATTGCACTTACTCATGGAGAACGGGACGGAYCACGGTGCTGCCATCGGCATGGGCGTCATGCATTAACGTGTAGAGATAAGGTAACAGGGTGTATCTTATATTCAGCACATCCCTGGAAATATCCTCAAATGTGGAGTTCCAGGAAACAGGATCTTGCCTCTGAAAGAGGAGAGAGTGTTGTTAGTGAAGCTGGATCGTACTGTCTGGAAAAGCTGAAAAAAAAATCAGCATAGCAAGACAAAGCCCAGGAAATTTCTCCTCTGAACTGAAACATCTTCATTTATTTGTTCTTCAGCTAAGGAGCGAGTGAAAGCAGCAGGTATCACCGTCAGCCCTAGGAGGGGAACTAAAAAGAGGAAAGCTGATAAAAACCCAGGGGAAACACTAAAAAATGTTTAATGCAAAGTGTCCCCAGGGTGTGACACATCCCAGTGCACACCATTCATCATCCCCCTTTTCCCAGGGCACCGCTCCGGACTTGCGAGAAGAGTCCAAGGCACTAATGACTGATGTCAGGAGAGCTCCCAATCTTTATTAAACCTGTGGAACAATTCCCTGGCAAATTGGGTGAGACTGGGAGCAACACGATAACCCCGGATCTGCATTTTTAAGGCTTTCCAAGGCCTGTGGAAGGTGTGCTCTGCGAGATAAAGCCCCTGGCTTTGACAGGGAGACTTTAATCCATTAGATATTTGCCATATAAATAGCTCCACTCTGCTAGACCTGAAGCTTTCACTGCAACACAAGTGCTGTTCCCATTTTTTCATTTTCCCAGTTATCTTGTTTTACAGCTTTCCCCACTCTAGTCCTTAGCCTACACTGAGGCAATTACTTGTCTTTCCTTTTAACAGAAATACAATATCTGATGGTGGCAAATGTGCAAAGCACAGAAATTTCCGAGTCTCACTCCAGCATCCCATTACACTGCCCCATTTTCTCAATTGTTGTATAATTATGGGCAATTAGGGCTGAGAGCAGCRGGGTCAGTTCTGCTCCTTTAAGTGTGTTTGCCATAAAAGCTCCATTTCAGCCTGGCTGTAGCACGTTGAAATCAAAATGTCCCAGAGGAGAAAATATGTAAAGTTTGATCCAGAGAAAGCAAAGTTGGAACATGCTTCCTTCGAGTGTCCAAATCCCAGAGCAGCCCCTCTGTGGGCATAAAACCTCCCAGGTGAGGAGAGGGGCTTACAGCAGAGCCAGCATAGAAATAATGACAATTTTTATTTGATAAAGAGCCAAAAGTGTTCTTTTCTTGTCCATTTTACTTGGAATGTGTCAGGTTTTTTTTAGTGCCAGGCCAACTTGTGCGTTGTTCTGGCTGGTTTTGCCATGTTTTGTAAAGGCCCAGCTGTTAAGAACTATGAAAAAATTCCCACTCACCCTTGTTCCTCTCTCATTGTGATTCCTGGAATATGGGTAAAATGCGCCCAGCTGCATCCAGCGAAGGCACAGCTCATACTCYGAGTCTCTGAAGAAGCCACAGATATCAGCTCCTGTCTGAAAGTTTTAGAATAATCCAAATGGAATACTGTAATATCATGTGCAGCATCAGGGTAATTAAATATAAGTTAATGACTCATTAATCACTTACATAAGATATTCCAAAGAGACTGAACTCCATCATGCCTGAAAAGAGAAATAAATCAACGTTACGGGCTGGGTTTTTTCACATTTTGTTTACATAGACAATATTTATTATACTTTTGAATGAGAAGAGAAAAAAACAAAATACAAGCCCCACAATTTCTCTAACTTGTTGTGTTTTCCTACTATTGAAAAAGATGGGATGTGGTTGGACAGGAGCAAGGAAAAAAATGAGTGGCAGGACACAGGGCATGGAGGCCCCAAGGGAATTTAAAGAGTTCCCAGCACCTGGTGCAGAAGGAAGCAAGAAGTAAAGAAGGAATTGAGCACAAATTCTGGTTGCTGAAGTACTTTTTCAGCTCAAATCACACGAAAGCAAGGAGACGAAGGAGAAGCAAGGCCAGGTTGGAGCAACCTGGTCTACGGAAGCGGGGTACAACAAGGTGATCTCTGAGCTCCCCTCCACCCCGGAGCATCCCACGATTCGGTGGTTCCACGAATGCTTTCCCTCCCACGTACCAATGATGGATTTGGCCAGCTGATCCCACGCTGCCGTGTTGTCCCCGAGCCAGTGCCCTGCCCACCTCCCGCTGCTGGGATAGGTGGAACGGGTGATGACGATGCCCCGCTCGCCGGTGGCGTTGTGCAGAGCCCTGCGTGGAGAAGACACAAAGAAACGAGTTACCCCAGAAGTATCACGCGAGGATTTGTTGCACAAGAGCCTCTGGGAAGCAATAACTGAGTTTATGTTAGCGTAGCGAAGGGCTGCTTTGTGCACGTCCAATCCGTAGGTGTGGTTTTTTATGGAAGTTCAACGTGATCCACACAAAATCGCAGCAATGGTGGCCAACCTGYAGCTGCAGAGAGAACTGGCAAACAAAGGGGCATTAAAGTACRGTTTTCCAGCTCAGGCTCACTCCCGTGTGGGGAAATAGGAATTTAGACCGACTTGCACGTTTTCTAAGGGTTCCACAATGTGTTCCTGGGCTCATAGTTCGTTTCTTAAAATACCCAAAAAACTTGTGGCAGCAGTTGAAATTAATTCAGCAAAAATCAAACCCAGAGGATCACAGGAGTGAAAACAGAGGTGCCAGGAATATCGGACCTCTCAGTATCAGTTTGGTTGACAAAMAGGTATTGCAATTAAAAAAAAAGAAGAGTCAGGGATTTGCAGTCACTTCAGGAAGACCAAGGTGACGTGACAGCAACATGAATATTGGCCAGAAAGTTGCTCTGATTAAATCCCACTGCTCTCCAACTTAAGCTCCACCATAATTGCCCAAATTGCTGCTTCAACGAGGCACTAYTTACTTATTTTTTGTAGGATTTGCAGCTTTAGTGACACCATAATTACAGCAAAGATACACAAGTCACTTAAATTACCGCAGCAATTAAACCAGACTAATGTGCCACGATTATTCCCTCCAAGACAAACAGTAAGTTTTCTCGGCTCCTTTATTTCTTTGTAACATACTGCCTGACATTTTCATTCTCTGCTTGCTTTCCCTGTGTCAATAATGCTTTGGAAATGGCAGCCAAAATTTCAAAAGTAAAGGCAGTGAACGCCACGTGTAAAACTGCTCAGRGATGAGCACGACCTGAGTGTTCTATGACTGGAGGCTCAGGCCTGGAGCTCCATACCTCTGCCCATGAAAATATCCATTATTCATGTCACCAAGGCTGAATTTACCCCCAAAGAGTTCCTGTATTCACTAATAAGGGTTSTGGCTGTTCAAAAACCTCATTACAAAAGAACAGCACCAGGGCAATATCCAGAAGTTTCTGCATCTAACGGATGGAGAACTGAAATGACACCAGGTTACATAAAATACTGATGTTCACTTTTCAGTTACAGTYTTTTGTGAGTTTTGTGTGCAAATAATCTTTCTGTTTGGATGGTTTAGTACCAAAATAAATTATTATGTTTCTTCAGTTTCACAAGTACCCCTTCAGTTACTGCCAAAGAATAAATCTGGGACTGAAATATATATAYACATATATATATTTTGCACATAACATTTTCTATAAATTTCAAGTATGAGAATATCTGTGTAAGCTGTGAAATTTATGGTGGTGATTTCTGTTACAGTGCCTCGCAAAAGAGAGGGGAATATTTCATTTCATACTTAAAACACAGAAACCATGGTAATATTCCTTTTCCTGCCAAGTTTTTGTCTATTCCATTGGGTTTGCACAGCAAGGTTTTGGCAACAGGGGGGCTGCAGGGGTGGCTCCAGTGAGAAACTTCCCAAAGCTTCCCTGTGTCTGATAGAGTCAATTCCAACGGGATCCAGGATGGAGGCCATCAGCAACACTGAGAGTGACTCTGGGATTACAGGCATAAAAAGGGGAAATGTTGCTCCCAACAGCAATTAGAGCTGGAGAGAGGAGTGAGAATATGGGGGAGCAGCAGCCCTGCAGACCCCAAGGGCAGKGCAGAAGAGGCAGGAGATGCTCCAGGCACTGGAAATGGGATTCCTTTGCAGCCCAGGGAGCTCCATGGGGAGCAGAGATCCGCCTGCAGTCCCCGGAAGAGCCCACACCGGAGCAGGAGGATGCCCAAGGAGGTTGTGATCCCAAGGGATGCCTGTGCTGGAGCAGGATCCTGGCAGGAACCCGTGGAGAGAGGAGCCCATGCTGGAGCAGGGGAAGAGAGGGAGGAGGAAGGAGCAGCAGAGACAGCCTGCGATGAACTGAGTGCAATCCCTGTTCCCTGTCCCCTCCACCTCTCCTGGGGAGCAGGTAGGAAATAGGGAATTAATTAGAAAGGAAGTGATGACTGGGGGGAATGAGATTTGGGTTTATTTGTCATTAACCCCTCTGATTCGATTGGTTGCAAATTAAACTGATTTCCACGATCGAATTGTTTTGCCCGTGACAGTAACTGGTGAGTGATCTCTCCCTGTCCTTATCTCCATCCACGAACCTTTCCTTATACTTTCTCTTCTCTTCCCACCTGAGGAGGGGAGAGCTGGAGCAGCTTTGGTGGGAGCTCAGCCAGGGCTCAACCCACCACATCTCTCAATGCCCAAATCCCATGAGACTGGGCTGACAGCAGAGGGATCAGACATTCCCTCCTGTCCTGGCAGCAATTTCGCTCCTGCTTTGACTGGCAGGGCTGCACTGGCTCGCTGCCAGATGGAGCATCCACTCCCAAAGTCAAGCAGCCTCCATATTTTCTCTCTTTATGGTAATATCAAAGTTACCAAGGGCTTTAAGGTCGTTAAGGCTTATACAGAAAAACTGCTCCGTGCTCACTCGTTGAATTGTAAATGAAGCAGCCCAGCTCCRTTATCAYYAGATCAGGCGTTATCTAAAGCAGGCTGGGGACAATTCACAGGGACAGATAATGACGTTTGCYTTGGAAGTGGGAAAAGAAATGCTGAAAAGTAAAGCTTGACGCTCMCACTTTGCATTTTAAAAGTCACCGTTCCCCCTTTTCACTTCATKTTGAATAGAGAACATAATCGAGCCCTTCTGAAATTCAAACTCTCTTCATTTTCCCTCACTGGATGTAAAGTGTAAGGAAAACCAGAATCTACCTGGAGTAAACCAGGCAGCCCCAGCAAAACCTAGAAACAATAAGGACATGATGTTTTAATTACGTGCAGGAGGGATTAATTGCAGCGAAACCGTGGAAGCACAGACCCCCCTCACCTTCTCCTGCAGCTCAGGGTGCCACCACCCTTCCCGAACCACGGGGGAGATCCCTGAGCCGAGCAGGGACGGGACTGGAATAACTCCAGGGGCTGCTCAGCCCTTGGAACATCCAACTCCTCTTGGAGCTGGGTTGAAGAGCCAAAGGGATCAGAGTGAAAAGAAAGGCTGCTCAGGCATCTTAAATAAACCAATGAACGTTTTGGCCATAGGAATGTAGACATGGAATATTCACGGGGAACGTGTTTTGGACACAACATGAAATATGCCAACTTCACTTACTCCAGGGTGGGTTTGGCTTGTGACCATCCATAAAGACTGTGGACGTCGAAGTGCCTGACTGGGGTCCCGTCTGCAAGGTATTGCTGAGCTTCCATGCACGCAGTTTTGAAGTACAATGGTTCTGACCTATATCCCAAATCTTGTGGTGAGGGAAGGAATATATTTATTATTAATAACAAGCGTGTATTMATCATTTCAGTTACTTTTTCTTAATTTTCATAATCTGTTAGGCGTTCAGTCTCTTTTAGGCGTGTATACTGTCATGTATTTATTTATAATTATAAAAACAGCATTGACAAAATGGAACATTTCCAGTATTCCTACGTAGGTATCTGGGTATGTAAATGTTTTAATAGTTCAGTTACAGATGCTCTTACTGCAGAGGCTCAAAGAATAACTGGAGTATATCAGAAAATATTTCAATTCTTTTTAAACGCTGTCRTACCATCCATATAAACAGAAAAATGGGTGTGGTGGGGGTATGGTCTGTGTCTGAATATTAATTCCCTGGAAATTCCTGAGAAACCACTCATGAAAACCTGAATACAACAGTAAGCAGCGAGAGTATGCTAATAAACCATTAATAAATAATTCCTAATTAGTACTACTTTACACAAGTACTTCAGGAAAGCCAAGCTAAGAAAGCAAAGCATTTCAAGCATTTGACTGCTCAGATGAATGGTAATGAGAGGAGACACATGGATATTTTCTAAATTTTTAATTAATTGCATTATTCATCTGAGAAAACTGCAGAACAGAGAGCTCAATTCTCCTCCATGCCCCAAGCAAAGCACTTAGACATAAAATAGGTATCAAAATCCATATGCAGCGAGGAGCTGAAAATAACTTTATTTTTACAAAGTGCTGCACAGCTCCTGCTCCTGCTGAAGCAGCTGGGGTTGGATTGTGCCCGTAATCTCAGAAATAAAGGGCCACGTTCAGTGAGGAGCTSTGGGTTTATAAACCCTTATTTATTTAGGCTTTTATGCCCCATATACCAGATAAGAAATTATGTAATAACCWCAAAGACCTAAAACTCTTTTAAAGGAGGGATCAGACTTACGGGGCTTGTAGGGGGGATTATTTAGGAGTTCATCCCTGCAGCCGTTCTCAGCGGAGCCGTTCACGAAAGCTKCTGGTTCATTCATGTCCTGAAAACACAGCAAAACCCCATTGGTTTTGCTTCAAGACTACAGAACACCGTAAATTCTGGATTACAAGCGAGCAGCATTGCTGGATTCCTCAGGAGCCCCTTTAGCTACAGGGTCAGTTGGACATTCYGTGTTCCGTAAGGGGGTGGACAACAAGGCTGGAGAGGGACTTTTCACGAGGGMGTGGAGTGATGGAAAAAGGGGGAATGGCCTTGAGCTGAAGGAGGGCAAGATTAGATGGGATATTGGGAAGAAATTTCTCCCTRTAAGTGGGGTGAGGCACTGGCACAGGTTGCCCAGAGAAGCTGTGGCTGCCCCATCCCTSKAAGTGTCCAAGGCTGGGCTGGACGGGGCTTGGAGCAACCTGGGATGATGGAAGGTGTCCCTGCCCGTGGCAGAGAGTGGGAATAGAAGAGTTTTTAGATCTCAAACCAAAACTATTCTGTGATTCAGCGATTCCTGGTTTGAAGGGAAGAACCTCCAAGATCATCACATCCAACATTTCCCCGGTGGGAATTTAACACTGGATACCCCTGCCAGAGCAGTGCAGATACTGGGAATTGTGGCCATCCCCACCCGGGCCCGGCAGAGAAAAACAACCCAGAAATCAGATGCGTTTCTACACTTACAGTCCACAGGCCATCAAACTTGAGGCTTTCTGAGGGGTTGTTGGGATTGTCGTGGACCTCCACGATCTCTCTCTTCCACCACTCCGCCGTGGAATTGCGGAAGAAGTCTGGGAAAGCAGAATGTGCTCCGATGGTCTGGAAAAAGAGAAGGGAAACAAGACACATATGGGATTGAAAGCACCCCACTGCTAAAATGTAGGAGTTTWAAAAAAATTTTTAAAAAGTACAAAAAATAGTTACTTGTTCACTAATTTTTTTTTGCTCTTAGGAAGGCTTAACCGGTTTCTTATTCCTCCCATGAGATTTGTCAACAAATTTGCTGCTATTTTCATTAATTAATGCCTATATTTGAGTCCAGAACCAAACCRTGACAGTATTTACCTGAATTTGGTTTTCATGAGACACTGACTGATTGACTTCGACATCAGGAAGAACCGCCCAGATCTAATAGGACAAAGAATATTTCAAATAATCAAACTACACTGAATACAAATTGAGCATCGATAACAGACAGGTATAAATATTCTTCTCTGAACAGTACCTTGGAATAGAAAATTTCACTGCTATTAGGCCATTGCATGAAGACATTTTGCTCCACACCTCTGGTGAAGGCAGGATAATCGGTTTCATTCCCAGAAATGGCTGGATCCTACAATTAAAACATTTATATGCTCAAACCTCAAGTTGAATATATTCTCTATTCCGCAAAGCTACATTGAAATTTGAGAGAAATATTCCAAACTGACCAGGATAAGGACAAATCTCATTCCTTCTTCTTTGACCCTGTTGATCAGAGCTGGTAATCCACTAAAGTTTGAGCCAAGGGTGAAATCCAGTTTCCTGTTCATGTAGTCAATATCTGAATATTGGACATCCTGCAGTTCAAAAAAACCAATTAGTTTAAAATTATTCTCTCCCCCTTTTTTGCCAAATATTGAAAATCTGCCAAAACAAGTAAAATACGGAACTTTTGATGTGTAAAACTGGAAGCAGTGGTAACTTTAGGCTAAAGCTGTTAAGTGAATATTACACAATCTATCGGCAAGTCCGAAGCAAAATAAACCTTTCACTGTTGCATCTAATCTGAGGGTAGAAATGGATACACAGTAGAGAAAAAACTGGATTTGTCCGTATGTATGTACACAGAAACTGCACATGTATTTCCATATCTATACAGAAACAGTGGCAATAGCTGTTCTGTGCTGAAACATTGGTATTATTATATTTAAAATGAAGCCACATTCAATTTATGGTATAGTTCTGTTAGATCTCTCTGCTGTTCCGACTATCCCAATAAAACCTGGGCCAAATCACAGCTGACTTGACACAGAGCATTACAACACTGAAMTGATGCTGCTTCGTTACTCCCATGCTCGTTTTTCTCCATCACTGCTCCTTCCCGCTTCCTTGGTCTGAATGATAAAGCAAATCAAGCAGCATTTAACACAGCCCCGAGTCTGCGGCACAAAATCCGCTCCTCTCTACCGCAGYGGCGTTTTTTGGTTGGTTTCTGGTTTGGTGTTTAAACGGTTTTAGTCAACACCGTGAAGCCAAAAGCTCGAATGCTAATTGTTCCCGACATACATAGGGAATCTGAGCTGCCTTCATCTCATCCACCAGCTGGGCGATCTCCGAGTCGTTCTCGTATCCGTAGCGGCACAACTGGAATCCCAAGGACCAGTAGGCTGGCATGACCGGGCGTCCAATCAGCTGCAAAATGAGAAAGGATGTTCGTGGTGAGGWGGTGAAGAGACACCAAACCAACCCCCACCCCCTCAACCCCGGCGTCAGTCAGGGTCTTACTGCGGTGTATTCCTGAACCACGAGCTCGGGAGTCGGGCCCAGAACCATGTAGAAGTCGAGGATTCCTCCCGTGGTGCGGTAGGTCAGGGCAGGGGTGGGCTGGAAAGTCACATCTGGAAACGGAGGGAGGGAAAGGAGAAAAGAAGGTCTGAGTTGGCCACCGTTACGAAACACTGACTGCGAAAAATGAAACACGCTGAGGAGGATGGAGGGAGACAATTCAGAAGGGCTTGGAGGGACAGGACAAGGGGAATGGTTTCAAGCTGACAGARGGCAGAGTTAGATGGGATATTGGGAAGTAATTCCTCCCTGTGAGGGTGGGGAGGCCCTGGCACAGGTTGCTCAGAGAAGCTGTGGCTGCCCCATCCCTGGCAGTGTCCAAGGCCAGGCTGGACAGGGCTTGGAGCAACCTGGGATAGTGCAAGGTGTCCCCTGCCCATGGGACTGGATGAGCTTTAAGATCCYCTCCCACCCAGGCCATTCTATGATTCTATGACATAAAGTGAAGGATTTCTTACCCATTGCATTGCTGTTAAGGAAGAGAACTCCGTGGGCGTTGCCATCTTCCTCAAGAGCCATGTAGTATGGCTGAAAACCGTAGGAATTCAACTTGTACTGCAAATGAAATAAAATACATTTAACTGGGGAAACATTGCAAACATTTGATTATTTACAACAAGTAATAAATTTAGTAAGAGACACAACTACCAAACATAGGAAATAAACTCCAAAATTCTACACCTACACCCTACATAGCCACAAAACGGACCCACAGAAGGTCACTTTGAACTTCACAGTTTGAGTCAGTCTTGCTCAGGCAGGAAGGAAAGCAAAAGTATTACAGCACTTAAATCTCACTAGTGAGAAAGTGCTGCCTCAGGACAAAACTTTCCCTGCTTTTCAAAMGGGACCAGGTGTCCACGTGTTCAGGAGGTGCTGGTGATGTTCTGTTCTGTTTCATTTTCCCAAAATATATTCAAACCCGAACTGGAAATTAGAGCTATAATTAGCTGCTACTATTTCATTGGCCATTCCCTGAAAATTGGAAACGTGCTATCTTGTAGGAAATAAGACAAATAAACACAGAGATAAGATTTCTGAGTTCTCTCTGCAAGCCCTAAATTAATCCCCCAGCAGTAGCAGTTGTCCTGACTCGTGTCTGACTTTCAGAACAATGAGCTGAGAAGAATAAAAACAGGAGGAATGTGCTGTTATTCCTAAGGCATTTGTCACCTCCCAACATGTGACTYAAGGTCTGAGCTCCTCATGGTTCTTGCGGGTCACAAAGAATAGATTTACRGAAGACCTTTGTCATTGAGACGCCATCCGAATTATGAATGATGATAAATATCATCAAAGCTGATGCCAAAACCGGCAGCCATCCACTGGATTTCAAGGTCCTGCTGAACATCTCTGCCCTCATCGGTCCAAAAATCCCATTTTTCCCTACTCACAGTGGGAGGCTGGTCCCTGGTGAACATTCCCCAGGTCTGCCAGTTAATGTCGTGTCGGAAGGTGGGGTGCTCGTGTTCTCCAAATCCATAGACGTACTGGGATGCCAAGCGGGTGGAAATCTGAAGGAACATGTCACTGAAGGTGAAGGTGGGCAGGGTTGAATCCCAGCTGAAATGGGAAGAGGAAAGGGAAAACAAGGTTAGGGTGTCCTCAGTGCTGTGTTTCTGGCAGATGGTTTTTTTAGGCCACTCTCTTTCTCTGAAAACCTCACTTTTCAAGAAAAGTGGAATAAAACTGTTGTGGTTATCAAGAAAACTTAAAGCACATGAGATTGGGGTGTCTAAGAATGGATGAACAGTTTAGAGGGAGAGAAATGATGCACAGGCATTGTGCACTGCAAGTTGCATCATATTTTAGCAATTTCGGGAGAGAATGCATTTCAGGACAGTACAATCCTGTTTTCCTCCCAGACTGAGCACTGGTGCCACATGGAATACAGCAAATAAAATGCTTTTTACGGTTCGCTGAACTCTTTGTGCAGATTACACTGAAATTGCACTCACAGGTCACATTCATTATAAATCAGCATCTTTACAGTCAGAAAACAAACTGCAGCCCGATGGGCTCTGCCTGAGAATTACATTGTTCCAGGAGCCTGAGTTGCAGATTGAATTATTATTCTGGTTGGCAAAATGGGTCTCAACTTGTAATTAAGTTTTGAGTACTTTAAGAAATTAAATAAAACTGGGGTTTTTTTAATAAAAAACATAACACACACAGCTGCTAATATCATTGTTCTCTGGTTTTGAGCTCTGACTTAATCAAGGAAAAAATTAAGCTCCTGCCAGGCTTATTTGTCATGACACCAAACCCCATCTGTAGGTTAGTCGAGACACTAATTCCTTCTATTTTTTTTTTCCCTAACTATTCCCCAAAACTGACCCAAATGGTCAATCCTTAATGATCAGTGCTGTGGTCACCTAAGGAATATTTTAGGAAGCGTAGAAAACCACTGGGGAGCACACAAGGAACAGCCCTCGGAGCCGCCGGTGTTCCTCACTCCCACACCGCACGGGGAAAGGGTTTGGCTGGAARAGAGCTGCCAAAACCCACGTGAAATGAAATAAGAAGGGGTGGCAGTGGCTCACATGACTGTCCCCGTGCTCCTGCGCCGGATTTGGATCCCAAAGGGGCTTCTCTGGACTGCCACTTCGTAGAGCCGGCCCTGGCTCGTGCTCRAGGGGGAGCTGGGGAGGTCGAGCGGCACCGGCACCTCATAGCGGGCGGTTTGGTAATCATAGATCTGTGGAGGAAAAATCAGTGTATTTCAGCGAGTGAGTGGTTTGAAATCTTACACATGGTGCTGGAAATCTGAAACCGATATAAATCTTAAAACGTTCGCTGTGGTATTTTCTTTCAAATGCATATTCTCGAACCGATTCTTCCACAGGATTTTGTTTGGGGAAAAAATCCCAACCATCAAACCTTAAGGATTTATGTCAGGAATGGCTCGTCTAATTATCTATATGAATTTAAGGTGTATACTTATATTTTAAATATTTGTATATACCTTAAGGTGTATACTTATATTTAAAATATAGGTATATACCTTGCAAGTGTGATAAATAATTTTCTGGCTCGTCTTTCACTCAATATTTAGAGATTCTTTGTAATGTTTTCTGTATTCTGGAAGTTAGTTTTTGATGTCTGACCATTTTAAAGCATCACACAGTTCAATATTATGAAACACATGGCAATAAATTACAGTTAAACAAAAGGGTACTGAAAATTTTAGAATAGAAGCAGAATTGTGGATGTAAAAATAAAATTTAGRGTTGTACAGACAAATTTACCTGTATATTAACAAAATATTTTCAGTTTCAAAGTTCCTGGTTGACATTACACACTTACACTGACATTATACCTTTGATTCATGCGATTTCTTTGAAACACTGAGTACAAAATTCTAGGACAGAAAAAGATGCAAGCTAAGAGCAACAATAATTGGCTAGAAGGAGAAACATGTTTAGACAAGGCTGCTACTGTTTGTGAAATAGAAATCTGACTACAAAAAGCTCTTATATATCTATTTTTTTCCATAAATAAAACTATCTTTTTACCAGTGRGACGTGACACCTTCCAAGAACTTGTGGGAGGCATTACCTTGAACTGCAGCATGTTGTCGAGGTGATAAGTCACCTCCAGGCGCAGGGTGCTGATGGGGGTGGTGTAAGGGCTGTCAGGTCTGACATTGGTGCTGTCCAGGCTGAGGGTGGCTACGATTCCTGTCGAGGAATRCTCCAAACTCTCCACGGAGTAAGGATTGCTGGAGTTGTAGTAGCAGGGTGGGACACCCGTTTCTGATGTTTCCTGGTGCAAACAGAAAGGTGTTTCAGGTTAGTGAGCCAGCTGTGGGTTTTGTTAGGCACTGGCAGGGAATCCCGTTTTTATCAGGTGTCTGTCAAACGTAGAATTGGGGAGAAGAATTAATGCAGTGCTGAACAATAAAGAAATAATACAGAATAATCTCTACACTGAATTGGGTGTAATAAAACCATCCAGTGAAGGCTGTACAAATAGAGCAGTCAGGAAAATGAATCCTCGTGCAGTGAAGGTGGATTTAATTTCCCCATCTCTGTGATCAATCCCTCAACATGGTTTAATCTTGATTTATGGAAATTCCTAAACCTTCCTTCCTTTTAATCCCATTGCTCCCTTCAAGAGGATGTGCCCAAAAGCCATTACATACTCAGGCAACATCAGAGAAGATCTTTCCGCTGGCTTTATTCATACAAATTATCCTTAAAATATCTGCTGAAAATTACATCTTACTCATCTGAGATCTCTTAACATTTTCAAATGTCCAAAATTACAAAAAATACTTTTAATAGTGCAACAAAACCAGAGCAGTTCATCAACCACTTCAGCTGCTGCTGGTTCTGGAGCAGCCAGCAGAGAATTTTGGTCTCCCTTCCCAAGGGAAAGGCCCAAGGTGGACATTCCAAGATGGAATAATTTTGTTGGAAGGACCCTCTCAAGTTCCACCCTGCCAGGGCACATTGCTCCCACATGTTTATTCAAAATTAATAATATTAATGAATAAAACCACATGTTAAAGAACTTCACGTCAGCAATTATGATTTGAAAATAGCTCCTTGATGTGGATATAAACAATAAAATCCACCAGCACAGGCCAGTTGAGGTCTGTGCCCCCAGATCTGCCAGACTACTTTTATTCTGTAACAACCACAAAGAAAAAGTTCTGATTCTGGAAATTTCTCTGTCTCATCAGTTTAGAGAAATAATGACTTACTTCCCAGACACAGCCAAGTTGTTCACAGCTTTCTCTTGTTGGATCAGCACTGGGATGACAATCAAACTTTTCAAGGACAGGCTCACTTACAGTCCACTGTACTGTGTAAGATCTTCCCAGTACAAGCTGAAGTCCTGTTATAACAGCAACCTATAAATATTAAACAATAAATAGTTATTAAATGTCACGTCCCATCCGTCTTTCCTTCAGTCAGAAAAGGTGCTGGTCCTCAAGAACAATACACTTAAAAATTGATAACTCACAAATATCCCCTGTCCTGTAGCATTTGATGCAGTCTCACTTTTACAAACACAAACAACTGATATTTTTACAGATAAAACCTGAAAAATTGAGACTAAAGAAATGGAGTTAATCCCACAGCTTCTTTGGAAGCAAACAGGAATAAATACAGGAACAACTGCATAACTAAACTGTCTGCTGCCCTGAGGTTCTGAGAGCATAACTGAGATGCACTTTTATGCAGCAGAGTTGAATACAATTGTACTTTTACTCTGTAATAAAATCACGTTTCATTTCATTAAAACATCATCGGCACCGAGTACTGTCCTTTGCAATATACAAAATAAAGGTGATGCAATTCTAAATATGTTTACTTTCCATTTTCCTGTTATTGCTTTACCTTTCTCGCAGAATCATAGGTGATTGCAGTGGGAAATTGTACCGCAGCACCGTTCTCAGACACAGTAACTGCTGTCGGTTCCTGGGACTGTCCGAATATCTTGATTTCCTCAAATGCCAAGTTGTTTGGGTCATCATAATTGCTGTGTGTAGCAGTCATTTGTAGAACATTCTGAAAATTGATACAGTGGTCACATTCTTACAAGAAAAATCTGCCAAAAATCTTCCTGATTTAGGAYTTTTTTTCTATGAAGATTTTCACACTGTAGCATAAATAAGCCAACATCTTTTTCTTAACATATTAATTATAGCTCTGCTTGCTGTCACCACAATAATGCTTTGCTACCATATATATAATGAGCTTCAAAGTTGTGTTTCACCTTTTTTTTCCCTGCTTGGGCAGTCACAAAAGGCTGAGGTGGGTCAGTGACAGGGCAGATAAAATCCACCTGCCTGGGATCTCGCTGGGTTCCAACAGCCAAGGGTTCTTACTCACATTTCTTGATATAAAAATACCATTTCCTATTTGATTTCATTAACTATTTTTAGATTAGGAGTCCAAGCAGGGGAGCTGCACCATGGCTGTGACACGTGTGTAGAACTTCCTTATTACTCCCAATGGGAAAGTTCAGGTTAATCTTTAATTCAAAGTCATTACAGTCAAGTGATGATTTGGCTGCAGGAGTTTCAAATTCCAGCGGCAACCGGAGTGTCCTATCTACAAATGATTCCTTGATTAATTACGGTTAAAAAAATAACTAACTGGTGTGCTTGACTCATGTTCCTCTGCATTCTGTTGCTCGCTTGAYGCTGTTTCATCATGGCAAAGGAATGAATACCTTCAGCAGATATTATTAACATTATTATTGCACAAATCTGATGTTACCATGTCCCTTGCAGTCCTTGTTGTGTGATAGTTACTGTCAATATTGAATAGGAACTCTCTCAGATCTCCACCCTGATGTAAATTAACCCCACAAAGGCAGTTTCAGCTTAAAATAATCAACACAATAAAACTTAACCTTGGTGTAGTTTCCAAGGGTTCAGGCAAGGTGTGGGCCTGCCTCACTCTTTGGAGACATTCAGCTGTATTTTCATAGTATAAAATTATGTATTTTTTACATTTCTGCTATTTCGAGAGTCACAAACACTCCATGCTCCTCCTTTTTGACTCTGTTTTAAATGCCACTTATGCTTCACAGTTCTCTTGTTCAACAAACATYGTTGCTCATTTTATTATGTGAAATAGGAGTTATTTAGATACTTGTATTAACCAGGAGAAGAGAAGAGAACAGATTTCATCCCAGTTAAATGACACTACTTGGAACGTGATTCCTCTTTGCTTTTGGCAAATATTTTGTTTCCCAGTGAATTTCACCGCAGAACAAGGAGAGAGAAAAGAATACTCTTGRAAGACACTTGACAAGAATCAAAAATGAGTCAGATCATTTGAAATCAAATACTTACGTTGGAAACCGTAAACTCATAGTAAATGTAGGCACCACTCTCAATTGTACCTAAAARGTAAAGAAAGAAGTTACACTTGGAGTACAGAAAAGACCAGAATTAAAATAGGGCTGTGCCACTGCCAGAGACCAATAAACTGTAAATTATCAGTACTGCATTCAAAGCTGCACTCAGCAACTCAAGCATTTGCTAATGTTTCTTCGAGCRACTGAAATGTGCCTTTTTCCTTTTTGCTTTGCCCAGTCTTCCAGGAGATCCAAATTTTCCCAAATTTTCTGAAAATTCATTGAAACTGGCTTTTCTAAAATGTGGTGATTTTTATTTTATTGTCATTGCTTCTTYGCTGCTCTTAAATACAGAAGTTTGGGTCAAAGCTAATCCTTTAAAATRCCCTAAATAAGGATTCTTCRTACAAAAATGATGATGATGRTAATAACAATGATTAAYGCCATGGAACCATAAGAGAGGAAATAACACATGACCAGGAAAAAGAAATACAAAGTGTGCTSAATCTGGCATTTTTTTTCCATGTGCAAAAAGAAAAATCCTGTCATCACCGGCAAATTGTAAAAGGTTTCCACGAAAGACTGCAAGCTGTAAGTTTTGGGCAGGCCATAAAATGATAAAATGTTTTATTGCTTGCTTTGTCAACAGCASCCAGGGCAGGGATGGCTTTGTTATTTTAGGCCCTGGCAGAGGAGCACACGGAGCTGTCACCCCCATGCACAGCAGCCACCCAAGGCCTCCTGTATTTATGGAAGCAATGAGCAGCTGAATCKCTGCTCTRTTTCTTAAAAACATCCCTAACTTTCACTGAATTCCCAAAAGCAGAGGCTAGGAAGTTTTCCTGGCAGATAGGATTGGTAAAGTCCACAAGAAAAAGGAGTTGTACGAGTGGAATGTGTAAAGTTTCCTAAYGTTGATGTTCAAATACCACCCTGGATGGACATGGCTTGGATAAATCCCATGGGAAAATTCTGTCACCCCTCGAACATCTGAAGATGTTTTCCTCAGACGAGTATTCCAAAAGCATTAACTTTASTAAAAGCTGAAACCTTAAACTTAAGGTTTAACCTTAAACTAAAGGTTTGACCTTAAATTAGAGATTTGTGCCATTTTTACTTGTGTTGAATTAAGTTGTGACTTTAATCTTGCATTAATAATAGCTACAGTTTTCTGCTGAAACCTATGCAAACCCATGCTGATGAAAACCTATTGATTTATGAGSAAGTAGTAGTTGCATGCTACAAAACCTTCTTTTCAGCAGGAACATTGAAACTTGTACTTATTAAAGCTTTGTTAACCATCTTCATCTCACCATTGATAACTGCTCACCTGTAGAGTCTCCATCATCCCAGAACAAATCCCCAGAAGCTCCACTTGTGTCATTCAGGGCAATTAAAAGCCCCATTGGATTCCTGCGGCTGTGGAAAGAGAGGTTTATGTGTATAAAAAAATATCTAAAGAGCCTTAATACATCCTCCATGTTCATATAAGAATGTGACAACCAACAGGTTTACWGTACTTGGAGCATTGCCTTAATTAAGTTTAATCCTTGGCTGCTTTTCATTTTCATGCAAATGGCTTTAAATACATGGCGAGTTTACAAATTTCTATGCAAATAAGCCCACAATTCATCACTGAAGGCGTGGAAGTGAGGTTTGGCTCACAGCTATTCCCACATTTCGAGGTGAAAATACTAAATACAACGGGCTGCTACTTATTTGTAACCTAAAAATGCTCAGCCCAGTTGTGGGGGGAAAAAAAAACCAAGCCTTAAAAATATTCAGTTTGGGAGCTTACCTTCCAGCTGTGGTGTTGCCTGGTTGTTGGGTAGGGAAGATGTACCCTCCTCTCACGTGGAGCCCTATTTTGTCCCCTGGGGTGTATAAATTGTACCATAATTTCCTCTGRAAGGCTTGTTCGCCCTTAGTGACAGGGATGGAAAAGAGAACAAGGATGTTGTATTCACTGCTGTGAATGTTTTCTTAACTCCTGAATCTCATCGAAATTATTCCTTTCAGAAAAAGCTTAAATTGTGTAGATGTCTATGGGTTAATGGGCACATAAAGGTGAAATAACTGCATATCATTATGATTTAATGGCATAAATCTGAGCCCTTTCTTGAGGCTCCCATTGTTGTGCCTCCCCCACCACCCTTCGTCCCTTGTCTCCCAGGTAATCCCACAGGCCTTCCTTCAGGTYTCTGTCCCCAAAGCGGGGCTGACAATCTTATTTCATCGCATTCCCATTTGGAAAACGATGTAAAAATCCCACGAAGTCCCCTGCATTTCCTTACCGTTTCATAGTCGTACCATGCTGTGTCAGGTAAGTAGATATCAGTGTACTCCGCACCCTGGAAGTGAATGGAGAAACGACTTTCATAATTCACCTTAATCAAATAAACTCAATTTCCCAATAAAATTGGGTGGTGTCCAGACAGGGGGAGAGCAATCCAAGCACAATTCCTGCACCATCCCCTGCTGGGATGGAACTGAATTGCTGCCCTACAAAGGGGCAGCTCGTTGTGAGCCACCCAAAGTCACAATGCTTCAAGCCCAGTGAACCAGATCACATCCACAACTATCTCTCTATCTTCTTTATTTTCACATTTTTTTGGTGCTGGCACCTTTCAGATTCTTTCTTTCCCTYTATGTATTTAACAAATGTTTTATGTCTCTCCGTGGCAAACGCCTTACTGGCAGGAGAAATCATTATTTACAAGATCCTGCTGCAGAATAAGCCACAATCTCTGTTCTCTCGTTGCACCACAGAGAAGCTGGAATGCAGCAAGAGAAGCTGACTCCAAAGGAAATTCAGAGATGATGTGAAGATGAGGCAGAGCAGAATGTCAGACCAGATGTCTTTGACTCCATAGAGGACTGGGAAATAGGAGTGGGATTTAAGTGCAAGATWTTCCATTTCAGCAGGGGTAAAAATATGCTGTGGGGTCTCTCACTGGAGGCAATACATGAAGGGGGGGGGAAACTGGTGGCTCAACATGTGCTGTGCCTTGTGATGTGGTTACAAGGTGGATCCCAACCCAGCCAAACCTACCTCCTCGAGAACAGGGGAAATCAGCAGCCCGGGGCCCCACAGGAACTGCCTGTCGATGTCCCACGTTGCTTCATCTGAGTAGAACCTGCACACAAGCACAGAGCAGGAATTGGGTTTTTGCGATCTCCACCATCAGCAGCAATCCCAATGTCTCGAGGTACTGATCGTCCACAACCATGGCTGAAGAACGTTGTGTAAAAATCGCCTTCCGATCGCTCCAAAATGGGATTTCATGAATTGGGAAGCCGCCTACGGACATCCCAAAGGTGCGTTTTGGCCAGATAGGCGTTTAGAAAGTCCCCTAACCATATTAAATGTGTCAATTCTTTCTTATTGGTTATGGAACTACCCCAAGGGCTGGCGAGCAAACTCACTCGTGCAGCAGCGGCCTGACGACCGTGTCCCCTCGGGTGTGAGCCTTGTAGAACAGCGTGTACAGGTAGGGCAGCAGCGTGTAGCGGATGCTCAGGTAGTGCTTGGAGCTGTTCACCAGCAGAGAGTCGGCTCCAAACACAGCTGGATCTTGAGGCTGGAGACAAAAACCCGCTGTTATCATTTCCAAGTTTTCAGAAACGCTTTGGCAAACGTGTGGAAAGCTGTTTCGGAGGGGCTGGAGTTTGGGGGTGCAGCTCTACACTGGGTTTTGCTTCCTGGTGGTGTGATCTGATGTCCTGCCCCCCAAGGTCCCCCATGTTTGCACTGCACATCCCTCCTTGTCCATCGGGGTTATTCCAGGTTTCATCCTGGCAGTCGGGTTCACGCCAAGCGGATCCCAGGAGTCTGTCTATGGCTCACACAGACCTCGGAGTTCCAACCARTATTGACGACACTCTTGCCAAATAAGTGAATTTGAAACCCAATCTTTCAGATCTAAGATTTCCTAAAGCCAGCTGAAGGTTCTGTTTTCAAACKGCTGAGTGACAGTGACGATTAAAAGCGATATTAAAGGAACTGCGGTCGTGTAACACAGAGCAATTTTTAACGGAAAGCACAACTCACCGCGAAACCTTGGCTGTTGTGGTTCCTGGAAAACGGGTAAAATGCTCCTACTTGCATCCATCGCCTGCAAAGCTCTTCTGTGGTGTTGTCARAGAAACCACAAATATCTGCTCCAATCTTTAAAAAAAAAAATAAATAAAAGCAAAATGTGTTGAATGCACAGCGTGCAGCACCTCGAATCTCTGCACAAGATGCATTAATTCAGCCTTAATTTCTCATCAGAGTGACTGAGCCGCTCAGCACRTTTGTGCCTTTCTTCTTCCAAATTCAGCTATGTTGTCCAAAAAATTTTAACTGACACCTCGCTAACACTGCTCGTCTTTCTGGTTCTTCCAAATCTTTACCTTTCTGTTTGGTGATAATATGCATAGAACGGGAAAAAAGCTTCAAAGCCATGCAAATTCAGATCATGGAATGGAATTTGACTATTTCCCTTCTAAGTGGATGTCTCTATCAAATTTGAAATTATAAGAAAACCAGGAAGTGTTTCACATTCCTCACCAGTGTTTAAAAATTACCAGAAACAACAGGTAGCTTGGGATATAGAAAGTAATAAGTTTGTTACCCACATTCATCTCACCACAGCCACAGGCATAAAAATAAATGGCCTAAAGCAAAAATTGATAATTGGACAGCAATGTTCAAAGGAGATTCCCAAAGAGGGTTAACTTGGAGCAGACAATAAGTGGTTATTTGGAGAGTGCTTGATTAGGTAATCTCTTATCACAGGCTGATGGTTTTGAAAAGATGGCACAAACTGATGTCATACATAAGGAATTCCAAAGAGGTTGAACTCCAGCATTCCAGGTATTGCCCATTTCAGTTGATCCCACGTTGCTGCATTATCTCCCAGCCAGTGTCCCCCGTACTTTCCCGATCCCGCAAAAGTAGACCTGGAAATTAGGAAGCTTCTACTTCCAGGAAAGATGGACTCGATGGCGCTGAAAAGGAAAGGAGACTGGAGTTATGCAAAGGAAAATCCAACTCAGACATTGATAATTGTATATAAGGCATTATAAATCCTATCTCAGGATTTATCCTGATTTGCATTGATTATTCATCCCAGGGATGTGGACTCCTTTGCAGCTAGCCAGGTGTATTCTAGTAAAGTTCAAGATGTTCATTTGAAATAATCTTTTTACACAGCTCTGACAACCAGTTTATGGCTTTTCCTACCAACTCCAGCCAGTGGATTCTTGCCTTAGCTAAACTGGCTTAAACATAATACAGCATTTTCCTGGAATCTTGTTCCTTTAGTAGTCGAGTCTTGTGGTGTTTTGGAAAATGCAGCTTATGTTCTGTTCTGAAACTTTTCTGTAGGACTTTAGGATGCGTTCCTTACTTCCGGCTTGATATCATCATGGAATATCCATAAAGATTGTGGACATCATATTGCTTCCCCCAGCTCTGCACTGCATCCAGGCAAATTGTCTTGGAATACATGACCCTGTCGAGAATACCTTGAAGAAAGGAACACAAAGAGCACTGTTAGGGTACATTTTAATTATGAATACTTCCAATCTTTTATGCAAGTTTAYGACATTCAAGCCCCTTTTTTCCTCTTTAATCTTGCACTCAGGCAGTTTAACTACTCCAAAACCAAAYTGCTGCTCTTGGCTGTTGGTTTGATTCATCTTTGCTCTGTGAAATTTCCACTCTTTGAGCTTTGCACCCATGCAAGGAACCGAGAACCGTGCTCTGAATTTCTGAATCACCATCTGACAACACCTGGCAAAGGTTACTTAACTCCGCTATTTAATGCAAACTGTGGACTCCATTTTACTTCTGCAAACATCTCAAAAACTCCTGATAGTGCAGGAGGATCGTTACATTATCACTCATAAATAAGGCAATGACAACACTCAGTAATTGCTTGACAAAAGAGCCAGCTCTACAAACCACGCCCAAAGTATACAAATACAAGCACATAAATATATTTTCTGTCAATAAGAATGTCCAACCCCCACCTCTAAGAACTACACTAGAATCGTGTTGTATACTTGAAGGCAATAAATATTTTTTTTTATATTTTATTATTCTGATTGAAGTAGCTGGACTTACGGGGAGTGTAAGGAGGGTAGTTTAAGTCGTTCTGTTCACAACCACTGCTTGAGCCTGCCACRAAGCTGGACACTTCATTCATGTCCTGGAAAGGAAAGATGCAGGGTGTAATAAAGTTGCTTTAAGTACATTTTCCTAGAAAAGCCTTACATTCTCTTCCCTTATCCTTTAAGAATAGGTATTCTYAAAAATCTCCTTTATGATAACAAAAACGCCTTTCAATTCAGTAAAAATTTAATGTAATGAACAGCAGCTCTTGCCTATGTTTTAAAAATAAAAATAAAAGTGAAAGTTCTGAATTACTCACAATCCAGAGCCCATCATAGGGCACGGTCTCATAGAACAGTTGGCACTCATTCGTCCACCAGCTCGTGCACTCCGGGTTGGTGAAGTCTGGGAACACAGTTTCCCCTGGCCACACCTGCAAGATTAAAAGGGAAAGACTTAATTCAACTCTGAGTGAGATTAAAAAGAGTTCATGTGGTCATAGACCCGCTCAGGTTGGACACAGAAAGAGCTCCTTAACTTTGGATTTTTTAATTGATTTTCTTGCAAGTCCTCCAAAGAACAATACACAACTGAAAGAATTCTCAAAAGAAGCTAAAGTCCCTTGAGCCTTCAAACGACCTTTAAAGGTAAAAAACTTTTAGGGTGAATGCGAAAAAATGTGATTTTAATTGCAATTTAAATTCTATTTTTATTTAAAAAACATAAAAAAATATTAATTTTAATGTAAAATTAATGTAAGAATACCTTTTTAATGTAAAAAAATTGAAAAAAAGTCAAGATTATCATATCCTACATGAAACCTTATAAACTTTGCTCTCCCTCGTAGGTAATTTTACTGAATGAAGCAATTTAGAAAATGAGAGTTTAAAAGGAGCCCCCTGAGATAACTAAATCATAAAAGTGACAACAGACCAAGTCCCAAGGTGTAAAACCATGATTACCTCCCCAATCAGTGCTGTTACTCCATCTGATGCATTAACCCACACTTTTCTGTCCGTCCCCCTGACGTAGCTGYCATATGGACTCCCATCAGCCAGATTTTGGGTGCTAATAGCAGGATCCTAAAGCAACCAGAAAAAAAAGAATCAGGATATTCCATCAATTATTACAGGCAATAAATGCAATTATTACATAGAATAATCAAAGGATAATAATCACTAGTTGAAATGGTAATATTTACAAGGGAAAAAAGGAGTCATTGAATGCTCACCAATATGATGATATATTTTTGTTCATAGGCATGCAAATAATCTGCAAATGTAGGGAGATCTTGAAAGTTCACTGTGTCATAAGTAAAATCTTTCCAGTCCTCCATATAATCAATATCAGTGACTTGGGCATCCTGAAAGAGAAGGGAGTTCAGCTTTGCCATGAGAAGYGATTTGTATAGATTTTTATATTAGTCCAAAATAATTTCTTCTGAAAATTCCTGTAGGTTTTATGCTGAATTTCCTGTTGGGATTTTCCTGCAGCCTGGCAGAATGTTTGCTGTCGGGACCACTGACAAACAATGAGCATCTCACCTCGGACTTACAGCCCTAATTAATGGCACTGACACATCTTTTGTGCCTAAAGAGAGCTGCGTTTCAATTAAAGAATTTAAATTAATGCATATATTGGCATCCTTTCAAATAACCCCTTGACATGTGSCTATATCACTGCCTGATTTCAAGTGCTATCCCCTTAAATCCAAACATCTACTTCCCAAATATTAGCTTAATATTAGGGTGTTTTTATTCTAGTTAAGATATCAGGCTCATATCCCCTAAAATCTAATTTTAAAAGTTAATTGTACTTTACCTTTGACTGTCAAATAAGAATAATACACAATTCCAYAACTGTCCATAGGACAATCAAAAATTATATTTCACAGATTAGGTAACACGAGAAGAAAAATGGATACAGTTGGAAAGAACACAAGAAAAATTATTACAATAAAGTGCYTAGATAAATCTTCCTGTAGTTAAGCCCCACAATGTCCCACGGATCAAACCCCTTTGACACCACGAGTTTCCTCATCCCAACGGATGTGGAGCGACCCAGCCGCAGAGCCCCAGGAGCTCCCGCAGCACATCCCATACTCACATAGGGCAGGCCCAGGGCCCTGTTCCTCTCCACGACCCTCTTCACCTCRTCCAGGGAGCCGTAGTCATAGCGGCTGAGCTGGAACCCCAAGCTCCAGTAGGAGGGCAGTGCTGGCAGTCCCACGAGCTGCGAGGGGAGAGCAAAAACCCCACATCGCGTCACCTCAGTGCCCCTTTCCCCGGATCCACATTGCTCAAATCTGCTTGGGTAGCACACAGTAAATGAGCACCCCACTCTCACGTGCAAAATTTTTTCCCTATTATTTATTTATTTTAAGAAATACCAGTATTTGGGGGCAATGCCTGCTCTTTAAAGTGTCGCTGGAACCTGAGCAGATCTCAGGCAGTGCAAAAGCCACCACTGATATCTTATGATCCTGAAATCCAGACATCCTGTGAACACACCCTCTATCCTATAACACTCCCATATGAACAGGAATTTGTCCTTCTAACAGGACAAAGGAAACATAAATTATTCTGGAGACCATCCCTAATGACTGCAGTGCAAATGGCAGATTAATGAATTTTGAAGCTCTCGGGCCTCGAGTGTGGTCTCCTCTCCAGCACACAGAGGAAAAAGAAAATTATAAAATAAATCCCAAGCACTTAAAAAAATTCTGTTCAATGCAAAATCCCCACAGGCAAAGGTACCTGCAGGTACTCCTGGACCACTTGCTCTGGAGTGTTCCCCAAGAAGATGTAGAAATCCAGGATGCCCCCGATGGTTCTGTAGGTCACTGCTGGGGTAGGCTGCACCACAAACTCTGCCAGACAAGAGTGCACAAAACCAGTGCTGAAGGATAGAAAACTCTAAAATAACGTTGTCATTTTCTAATGGATGATTAGACAACTTACTGAAGTAAAAAACACAACCCAAAAATGCCTAAAGAACCCAAACCCATTAGTTAATTTGCAAAGAAGGGGAAATCAGATAACTCTTTATGTGCCCATATTTCCATTCCTTTACATCCTACAGAGAAGAGAATCAGAAGAAATCCACAGGTTGAATCTTTTATCTTTTAATTTTTATTACTTTCCAGCCTCAAGATGTGCAGAGATCTGCAAAGCATAAATATAAATATGCTTTTTGGAAGAGACTAAAGGATATTTAATTTCAAGTATTGTTCACTACAAATTTAGTCTCTTATTCCAGTGCAGACCTATACAGACTTTGGATAAGTTTCTGAGCCTCAGGTTTCTATCAAAATCTTCCAGTTACCTGGAAGATACTCACTGCTTGTATTGTTTTTGTGAAATACTATTAAACACATTGAGCAATGACTGCTCTCAGATATCTGGGAGTGTTTTTAAGAAAGGACATCTACATCAGCTCAGTTTGATCCCAATCCAACAGATCATTTTAAAAGAGATTTATCTGCACTGATCAGAGCTACAGGGAAAGGTTTCTTACCCATGGCATTGCTATTCATCAGGAAAACTCCAAAGGACAATCCACTGCTGTCTTCCAAACACAGGAAGAAAGTGTGGACTCCATATAAGTTATCCATTGCCTAAAATGATAAAGGGAACAGGTAAGCTGATTAAAATCTAATAGCAGTATCTGTTCTGGAATATTTGAAAGTATATCAAGGGTAGAACTTGAAACTTCTCAAAATAGAGCAAACAAAAATTTAAGTCACGACACTTCCTTACACTTCTGTTTTCTCTTTCCTGACGTTATTSTCTTTTATGAGAACATTTCCCATTAAAACAAAAGTTTCCCCAATAAATAGCTAACAGGAGCAAGCAGATGTGATGGATTTTCAGGGAAGCTGGCAGATATTGCAGCACTGTTGCTGGGGAATGGATGTGCTCACCAAGGGAGCAGCAGAACTTGAGAGGTGCTTCCATCACCTTTCACCATGGAGGAGATTTTACATCTGATCTATATTTCCATTAATCCTGCAAGGCAATAATTTTTATGTCTAATCTATGGAAATAGGAGAGTGCCTTGCTGCTTTTCATTGCCTTTGTATTTTTTTTTCAAAATTTATTTATTTCTGTTGCTATTTTAGCAACAAAACCCCTTAGAGATGTTCCCAATTGTTGCAATAGTTGTGCTTCTTCTCCTGGAAAAGCAAATTCAGCTCAAATGAACAAGAACCAGGACCTGAGCAATTTGAAATCAGCCTAACTTGGTTCTGTTCACTGCTATTTTAACTTCACGAGCCTACACTCMGTGGAGCCACTCAGTTAGGAACGATCTTCAAACCAGATAAAACAGTGAGAAGGACTCTCAAGGTAATGGGTACAAATTCCAGATTATTAATTAACTACATAGAGCCATCTCACTCTCAAGTTTCTGTCAGTATAGCTCCTATTGCAGTGGAACACAAATTCTCTCGCAAAGCAGATGGGTTGATGCTTTACGAAACTGAGGCAATAGTGAAAATAATCTTACAATCAACAAAAAATGGATGTCACAAACATTGTTTTGTAAAGGGAGGGCCAGGAAAACAATAGAAACAACCAAGAGCGAACAGACATATTTTATCTTGGCAAGAGACAACTGATAAAGAGAACTTTTCCAGCATTTGAGGAGCCACAAGGATGCTGCTGAAGCAGCCTGTGCCACCTGAACCGAACGCTGCACACAGCGAAGCTTTAGGACATACTGCTTATTTATTACTGTGTTATTTATTCTGCTTTTCAGTAGGAGCTGAAGACTCATCTATTAATGTTTATCAACCGGTTTCCCACTGCACACCAACACAAAAATCAGAAATCAGGGAACACTGATCAGTAGCATGAGAGCTTTTAGTGACAACATGCAGTGCCTGAAAAATCTTTAGGGAAAACTCAGTGTTCACTGCACCAGAGGTTTGGGTTACAGAACTGCGAAGAGTGAGGGGAAATAACCCCAGACTTACTGCAGAGGGGCCAGTATCCCTGCTGAACATAGGCCAGGTTTTCCAGTTGACATCGTGCTTGTACTGCTTGTGCACGTGCTCTCCCACTCCGTAGATGTTGCTGCTGGGAAGTCTGATGGAGAGCTGCAAGAACTGGTCAGAATACACGAGAGGGCCTATGGTCGTGTCAAACCTGATCAGACAATGCAAAAACAAAAGGGAAAAAGAAAGCGTTTTACCAAAAATTGTTGCAATAAGTGTTTCTGCTCCTTGGAGCTGGAGCTGGATGGCAGAATCAGGATACTTATGATTTTGGTAATGAACTGTACTAACACATTGGTCCCCACTTTTACAAAAAGAGGCCTCTCTTTTGTTGGGTAGTTTAAGAATTGGGGACAAGCAGTCGTCTTGTGCAAACAAATTTATCAAGGATTTGTCTCTGATTTATCTCTCAAGGATTTATCCCTTATCCCATGGTAGCAACAAGAGTCCAACATCGCTGTCCTTTTTTTCTTTAGAAACCAAAATTCTACCACCTTCATGAAATTAAACAAAGGCCTAAGGAAAATATAGACAATATTCCAGAGAATAGTTTCAGCATGGTCCCACAGGTGTCTTATTCCCCCTCCCTAGACCTGTTTAATCAGTCACGCACCACTGACTGCCAAGTCCATCTTCTGTGCCCTCTGTAATTGCAAATCAATCATTACAGGGGATTCTAAGCAAGAAAACAATACTAATAAGAGCAAAAAGTAACCCCTAATTAATTAAACTTGAAGCCTTGGTAATCCAAGTGGCCCAGCCYTGTGACAGGTAATCATTCCTGGCTGATTTAATAAGTGTGTTCATCCTGACACTTCCCCTCTCTGATGGCACTTGGAGACTGCTGGCTTGGTAGGTTTGGTTTATTTATTAGTTATTAGAATGAGAATGGGATGAGAGAATTCAGTGTTCAAGTTCATTGAATATTCTCTGTACAGCCTTACAGCACCAGCTGTCCTTGGCTGTCACAGGGCTAAAGGGCAGCCYGGCTTTGGCGACTCAGGGCTTCAGCAGGAGTGCAGCAAAGGAGATAAAAGGTGCAACCAGGAGTTTTCCCACGTGGTTTGAAACGCTGGCAGAGAACCCCTGACAAACTCCACAAATTGATGGGGGAGTGATCAGAGAGCCAGACCTGAAGCCTGTCAGACAGAGCTCTCCCTGCCACAGCCTTCGCTCCCAAAGGCATCGCGAGAGTCCTTGGGGGACACCGAAGAAGAGGAGCTGACTCTGTGTCCGAGAGGACACCTCACACGCGGCACCTGGAGTGGCAGCAGCAGCTTCCAGAGAGCTCCAGCGACGCCTGAGCCACCCAGGCAGCCCCAGCAGGACTTACAGCACTCTGCCGTTGCTCGCCCTGGTCACCACGATGCCGAAGGGGTTCTGCGTCAGCTCCACGTTGTAGTTGCGGCTGGAGGCGGCGGAGCCGGTGAAGGGCTGCACGTGCTCGTGGGGCACCTCGAATCTTTGTGTTTTGGGATCAGTGATCTGTTTAAACAACAGGAGTGTTGGGCCTCTGCAAACTAATCCTTARTTCAGACGTTTTCCAGCATTAACTCAGAGTTCTGGCTCAGGGTATTTCCRCCCTTATCCCAGTCTCCTCTTCTGTTTTTATTGTTGTTCACTTCCAATTTTAATTATTTCCAGCCCTTTTCCTCGGAGTACTTGACTCAGCAGGGACCCAGGGCAAAGTTTCCCACAGAAGCTGCTCAATCCCAGAAACAACTGACACCCCACATTCCTGGCACAGACTGTTGAGCTTTCCACAAAAACCACAAATCATTGGAAAAGCTAATGTTGCCTGTCAACATGATTGAGGGATATGACCGGGCCATAAATAAAAAGTAAGTAAATACATTTATCCCCCAAATCTTCCCGTGATGAGGACAAATGGTAGATAATAACAAAGCTGAGCTTCTCAAAGGCCTCAGTGATTTTTCATGCAGGCATCTCCCTGTGCTCAATGCCCATTGACCTGGGGCATTGCAACAGCAGAGAGGACAACGAGAGGACTTCAGTGGGAACCATGAGAGTGCTCCAGAGGGATGAATCCAGCCCTCCCACCCTCCCTCACTGCACAGCCAACCCCACACCTGCAGAGAACATGAGCCTCGGAGGAAAACAGGGCAGAGGCTGACCTTGAATCGGAAGCGGTTGGATGTCTGATACTCCGCGGTGAGCAGGAGGGTGTTGATGTCGTTCCCAAAGAGGGAAGGCGATGGCAGCCTCCTCAGTGTAGCCTCAAACCCTGGGGAGCAAAACGTGGTGTTGTGTGGAGCGGGACATGGGTGGGGGTATGGGAATGGGGGGGCCCAGCCCACAGCTTACCTGCCTGGGTGGATCTCTGGGAGCCCCGCACTCTGTAGCCGTGCTTTGAGGAGAAGAAACACCAGGGCACGCTGGTGTCGTTCTGGGGACTCCAGCAGCAGCCACGCAGGGAGCAGGTGCTCTGAGCCAGGGACACAAAGGAGCTGGGTTTGCRCCAATCAATCCATACCAAACCAACTAAAATGCACGCAGAGTGCATTTCGCCCCAAACAYCAGAAACCTTGCTAATAACCACGCTCAGATCAAGCCCTTCTTTGAACAACTCCATTGGGTGAACTCAGTGGCACAGAACACACTAAAGAGGATTTTTTCTGGATTCAGGGTAAACTTGCTTATTAGACATGCATTCCTTCCTAAAACCACAAGATCCACAGGTAAAATGAAYATCTTAAGAGTTATTGAAGCATTTRGGCTGTGACAGATACAGCAGAGTCTGAACAAAAGTGACACACTGGAGAGGGGGTAAAACTTACTGTGTGCTTAACATCTAATAAACATCTATATATATGTGCATAGATGAACACCATGTATAATATTCACATTTTAATGTAATTTTCCAGTAGCAGAAATATTCAGATTGCTTCTGCAGAACCTCAAATTGAGATAAATCAACTTTTTTTTTTTTTTTTTTAAACCCAAAACCTAAAAATAAACCTATTGTTTCAAGCCTCTGTCTCAGTGCAGTAGCACCAACCTTTACACTGCCATTCACTGGTCTAATAAGCTGAAATGCCTTTGCTTTGCTGTTAAAAATTAACCTGCTCACATGTGGTGTGTGTGAGGTTCACGTTTGAAGATAAGATTTGGGCAATATATCGCTAAGTTTGCACCCATTTTCTCACCTTAAAACTTTCATTCATTACTCAGAGCAAAGGGCAGTGGTGATACAACAACTCTCACTGAGGGCGAAGGGCGATGTCCAGGAGCGATCTCAGGTATCCAAATCCAACAGGGACMCCTTTAAGACCTCACCTGTTCACTACCAGAAGCTCTTTCTGCCTTCATCTGACTGTGATAGAATGTTTTCRGTGTTTGTGCCAAATACTTAAATATTTCAGATATTCTGCAGCTTGAAACAGGTGGACACGAGCAAAACCCTTCATTGCTGCTCTCCTTGGTGACACTTCTCTGGGGGTTAGGGAGCCCAACCTGGCCAGTGCAGGTCAAATTATTTCAGAGCCTCTGAACAGATAAAGATAAGGCAGCTCCAGCCCAGAAATCAGSCAAGTGCTGAAGGAAGCACTGAGGGAGCTCACAGAGCCACTGGCTTGGGAAGTCTCAGTGCATTTATTTGATAGAACAGCACAGAAATTGCTCAAAACCACCCAAGATAAACCCCAGATTCACCAAACTGATWAGTGTTTGTGGCTCTGTCATGGGTTCTTCCCATCAGAAAACGTTTGCTGTCATGTTCATCAGGTTCCAAGCCMAAAACACTCTTGGAGGAGCAATACAGGGACTCATTTCACCCCACATCGATCTGCAAATCAATATCCTGTGTAAGGCTGTGAAAAACCAATGCTCACTTCTCACCTTCCCASATCTCACCAGGGGAACCCCTCATTTCCCATTTTATAAACTATTGCAGAGTAAAGGAGAAGAAGCACCAAGGCCCTCCAAGACTGCAGGGATCACAGCCTTATTTCCTTAATTCATTGCCTTCATATATACAGGAATATCCTCAATACATAAGAAAAGAATTGCTACMTCTGTCCTCTTATCCCTTCCTAGAGCACTGACTATCCCATACAATGCAGAATAACTTGATTTTCCTAAAACCTGGTAGTTCAAGCATCCACATTCCCAGCCTCCTAAGCATCTTTTTCTTTTCCCCAGTTACTTCTCTTGAGTATTTCCTGGCTATTTTCAGCTGGATCTTCTCCTGGCMGATTTGTATTTTTGTGGCACATTGAGCTTTCTGCACAAGGAAGCAAATACAGAAGTTCAGGATTGGTCAGGCCTGGCACCGGGAAAGGAGCAGAGTTCACCACAGACACTGGGGAACCTGTTATAAAAGTTATCAYCTGCTATAAATAGAGATCTGATCCCAGCCTCTGGGCTGTAAAACCAGCACAATAGATACCAACACCTGATAAAGCCAAAGCTTAATTAGGAATAACCCTAGATAGGAGGGAACAGCTTACACTGGGGTGCAGGATGGACTGAGCACCAAGGACTAAAAGAAGACYCTGTCCATGTGCTGGACTAAAACGTGCTGCTGTGTGCATCCAAACACACCTCTGCCAGCAGCACATTTTGGGAAGCAAAGCACAGAAACCAAAACAACAATCCCCTTTCCCGAGCTTCCAGAGGTGCCAGCCTGGCCTACACGACCTGTGCTCCGTGGAATTCATGTTTTACTGGTGTGTAAAGCTGCTTTTTATCCCGAAAACCACTCCTGCAACCCACCGCAGCAGAGTGATGTTATTCCAAGCAGGTTCCTGTAGTTTTGCAGCCCTGCTGCATTAGTGTAGCCTGATACAACCAAATCACTTCCAGGAAAAAATGTGCACAGGAGTGAGTGGAAACACTGGGGTGGCACTCTGCGACCCCCAGCTTTCCTCAGGGCATGGAGCGAAGGTGATATTTATCTCTGGCCCTGTGAGATCTGCTGCCTGCTCTTCACTGATGTTCAGGAATCATTCCTTTCACCTCTAATTCCAAACCAGGCACCCTCAGCGTTCCAACCTGCGTCTGGCCCTACTTTTCTGCTGGGATCTATGACTTGGTTGTTTTTAATTCTTTCTCACCAGCAGCCYTGCAGCTGCAACCAGAGCACCACCRCCTCCCTCCCCGTTCGGTGAGTGCAGCACTTAACGTGGGGTGACTGGTTCGAAGGCAGCAATTAGAGATTAAAATGATCTGCATGGCTTCTCCTGCAGTGCTGTGCCTGCTCCTGGGGCAGGGAAGGAACCTGAGGAGTCGAGGAACAGGCTGTGATCTGAACCTTTCCTAACCTGTCCCCCGCAGGACTTTATYGAGCTACAGATCATAACAAAACCCGTGGCATGAGGGGCTTTACCAACAGCCAGCTCTGGGATAGGACTGGGGATTTCCTCAGAGGTTCAGACAGATGGTTAACGATTTTTTATACCTCTGTGAATGACAGGAATAACCCACATCACGGTGGTTTTTATCTTCTAAGCTGCCCCCACAAACCCGAGAAAGGTGCCAGGCATCAGTCAGCTTCCACCAGAAAATAAGAACATCCATAATAAAGATTTTAAAACCCCCAAACAACAACAACAACAACAACAACAACAACAACAATAATAATAATAATAATAATAATTAATAATAATAATAATAATAAAGTTTTTCAAGGCTAACAACAATTACAGAAAGGTTCTGAATGTGAGAGCATTGAAAAAGAAACATCATCATAGAATCATGGAAYGGTTTGGGCTGGAAGGGACCTCAAAGCTCATCTCATTCCAACCCCTGCCATGGGCAGGGAACCTCCCACTAGCACAGGTAGCTCCAAGCCTCATCCAGCCTGAGATGGTGCTTTACAGTGGGAATCTTCACTCAGAGATTCTTAAGCCCAAAGGTCTTTTCCATACTGTGCTCTCTCAGACACCACAACCAGCAGAGGAAGACCCTGGGATCCAAACTGGCTCTGAAAGGAAACTCTGACCACGTCTYGTATATTGTGAAATTGCACCTCTGGGTAAAGCCCATCGTGACCTGCTATTTCTGAACTATTAAAAATGCCACTTTTTGACCATCACACCACATGCAACTGCTCAGAAAATGTGTTAAAAATAGTGATTTTTTTTTTTTTTAACTGCTTGRTGTCTGACTGATTTTGTTGCCACCTCTCCCCAAACCACCTGCTGGGGAGAACTTTGGCAGGGATCTTCAACCTTTGACAGCCAAATGCTTCCATGGCCACAAAAATCCGACCTTTGCTCGATGGGCTCAAATGGGCTGAACTCCCCTGCAAAGTGCTGGGGCCATCACAGACTTCAAAAGGCTAAGAAAACCACTGATCTAGTAGAGACAWGTTACATTTTCATAAATAAGCAGGAGGTTTTACAGGATAAAGTCTATTTTCTAATATTTTCCAGAATGTTTTCAGACCTTTGTTGCCAACTGGTCGGGGATGCAGTCAATTCTCTCTTCTACTGCTACGGTCTGACATTGTGGGTAAAAATCTGTCAGGGAAATAAAGGAATGGGTTATTACCAGGATCCCTAAACTGTAGGAATAACTTGATCAGCTGATTAAGATCATAATACACGTTCCACACAATTTGGCTGCTCCCACATAGTATCCCTGATCTCTTCTCTTTTTTTCAGCGTTACCTCGTTATATACTCCAAAAAAATTGAAATAATCTGAGTTCTATGTTCCTAAAGAAAATCCAGTCATGGAAGGAATAGAAAAAAGATTTTCCATGACAATAGATTCTGAGTCACACCACTTATTACATTTATAACTGGTAACTTTGCCCATATTATCCGTGGGAAGGACTGTCCATGGATAAAGACAAGCCCAGAACAGAGACATTGAGCCAGAGGTGAACAGATCCCACTCAGGSGTTTTGCTCTGGGCCTCCAGCAGCCATGGAAGGACTTACCTGGATATTTCACTCCAGGTTCTCCAGCTGCAAAAAGCCCAATGAGGACACAGGCTATGATTGTCACCACGCAGAAGAGGGCAATCAGGGTAATCTCCAGCCCACTGAACTTCTTCTTGCCCATCTAGAAACCCAGAGAAGCCCCATTGGGAAAAGGAAAACACAAGAACCAGCTATAAATGACATGATCAATTTATTAAATTAGCAACATTTGTCAATTATTCAGGTTTAAAACCAGGTCACCTAATCCTGAGGCTTAAATAAAACGCTCCTTGGGGACTGCATGCAATAAATCTCCAACTCAGGATAATTCAGCCAGTGCAGATTATGACATTTTTACACTGAGAAATGTATTTTGTTCCCTGCAAACCACTTTACACACAGAACAATTTTCTCCTGGGATTAACTGTGGAGTTTCTTACAGGTCACTAAAGTTCCTGAAAAGGAGAACAAATAAAATCTCCTTCCTCTTTCATCCTTTTGTAAGGTCTCTTTTCTCCTTTAGAGCAAACACAACTATATTCTTTTTTTTCCAAAGGAGGAAGTTGATTTGTTAACAACGTCCCTGACAGAACCTCTAATTAACTCCAAGAGAGTGTCCAGGACACGTGGGCAAGGCAAGACAGMGGTAACAGGGTAAATTACTTATTTGTACAGTGGGAGAACAGATTGTGTACAAGCTCACRGCACAGTGCTTGCTGCTGAAATCCAAGCTGAAATGTGGGAGATGGAGTCAGCACCTCCAAGAGCTGAGTAAAACTTCTGGTTTTCCCAAAATCCTTTTTTATGTTGTTTGGTGAGCAAGGTRTGCTGTGCCAAGGAGGCTGTGCTGGCTCAGAGAACAACCCAGAACCGTTAACGCTGAACTGTGCACCAACAATCAAGCTCATCAAAACTGATCTCCAGCATCCAGATCAATACGCATTGGCAGCTACTACTGCATTCAGCTTTTGGATAAGAGCATTTAAACTCATAAAACAGAGTTAAATCCAGATAAATTGGCTCTTTTTTGGTTGAGAAAGCGTGGGAGCACGTGTGCTTCGCACTGGCACATCACAACACTTACATGTTTTAGTCATGACCCACAGGAATGAAAAATACTTTAGAAGAAACGATTTTGTGTGAAATAGCAGTTGAAGTCGTTGTATACTGCTGCCTGCCATTTTTAATCCATCACCCTACCTCTATCCCAGCTCAAAAACCCCTTTGGCTGTGTCGCCCCAGGTGATACCATCCTAAAACCTAAAAAAAAACCTATGATCATTTTCCTGAAAAGTAGGATTTATTCCAAGTCCTTGTCGTTAAGGCCTCCCCCCTCCCCAGCCATATAATTGAATTTCAGCTCTTTCTTCCCAAGGTCTTCCTCCGAACCCTGACACTTCGGGAACAAGCCTTGATCATTGACAACTCTCCGTGCCGTTGGGTGACGAGCACTGCCCGGCGAGCTCTCCAGAACCTCGGATGCAAGAAAATGAACCACATACCTTAAAGCCCCTCCGGCTCCTTCATCAGCTGCCCCGGGCTGTGAAGCTCAGCACCAAAGCTGGAGCTTTATGCGGTGCCGTTATCAGCGCTCGGCTCTGTTTGCCCAGCCCCGGGCCAATGRCAGGCACAGCCATAATTGCAGGCACATTGCACACACTCTTTGGACTAACCACGGGCCCCGGGGTTATTGCAGCCCAGGAGGGGCTGGTTAATTAATAATATTTTGGTTCAACGTGAAGCATCAGATTCTGCAAAGGGGAGAAAAGCAGCCATAAAATGCGAGTAAGCTCATCCAGTTGCACGACTGGTTTTTTTTTTGTTTTTTTTTTTTTTAATCTCCTTTCTTTATCTTTGTTACTTCAACCTTCGTGGAGCGCTCACATCCTTCGTCTGTCGTTTCTGCTTCGATCACCACGAGAAGCCATTGAACAGTCCCAGGTGAGGAAAGGAGCTGCTGAATTCATGGCGGGAGAGAATCGGATTTACGACCACCCCAATTTTTATTGGAATTAACCATAAAATATTAATCTGAAATCAATATAAGCAGATTTCACGGGATGCTAATAAATGTCGAAAGCAGACGAAGAAGATGAAAGATTAACACAGAAATGTTAAAAAATATTGAATTTTATAGCAAAGAGGCTTCAATTATAATCTTAATAYGAATCCTTCACACTTAACCGGATTTTGTCTTTTTCTCACAACAGATAGGTGGGATTTTAACATTAAATCCTTATTTTCCAAAGGAAAGCTTTCAATTCATGTTATTAAAGYATTTACAAGTTACTTTTCAATAATAAAGAAATGGCTGAGCAGTGCCACTTGAATTCTTTGAACTGCTCCCGAATTTACCCCACTTCCCCAATCCCTCAGCTCTGACTGTGGAGCCCAGGAATGAGATGTTTGGAATGTTTCCTGTCGGAGCACAGAGGGGATGGGCCTCTTTTCCTCACTCAGCACTTAAAGGAAAGAAAATCAATGGCACACCCAGAGCACTGGGGCTCTCCTGCATCCATCCATCCATCCGTCCGTCCATCTCCYCTTGGACCAATGCCACCACTCCCAGTGACTCAGGTAAACAACAGGCAGCATTCCCAAACMAACCTCACCCCTCCTTTCCATGGGAACAACACACATGACCAAGGAACTCTGGAAACATTGCTGAGAATTGCTAAATATGCTGTTTTATGAGTGTATATCGGGACAAAAAATAATGGTTTTGTGTGGATTAGGAGGGTGACAAAGGTTGGGGCAGCCTGAGGGGTTTGTTTGATGTATCTCTGTTTTCCAAAGGGGTTTGTTTGATGTATCTCTGTTTTCCAAAGTGTCTCCATTTCATTTAACTGTTCCAGGAAAGCACTCGGCCCAGCACAGGCCATTCCATGTGTTTCATTGAACAATCACCCTGCCATCAATAAAACCATTTGCTTAAGTGCTTCCCTGGATTCACGGCGCTACAAACCCCTGTTATCCATCGCTCGGCTCTCCCTGCCACTCCAGAGCACAAAAACAGGGATCACAAAGGTCTCCCGGGAGGCTTCCCCAGCAGGTTTCCCAGCTGAGGGTGTTGTCATCGCTCTGCAAAGGAGATCAACAACAGGGCAAGGCGTGGGATCGAACTCCAGAGGGAGAAATGGAGAAGGRACGCTGAGAGGCCACAAAGGCAACCAAGAGCTCCATTAAATCGAGAGCTGGAGCAGCGTGGTCTCCGCTGGGTCCTGCCTTTGGTTTCCAGGAATTCAGAGCTGATTCCTGGCTGGCAGCTGGGAAGAAGGATTATTAGAAGCCCAGAGGTACAGGCTGGAGTGGAGAGAACAGCACRGGAAAGCAATCCAGGAAATTAGGTACTGCTAAAAATGTAGTAATTTAAAAAGGGACATTTATCTCTTCACTTCGAACAGGTCCATTTTTAATTAAATCACACACAACGTGAAAAGCTTGTTAGCTGGGCACAGTGAACTCCCTGCTTGTATTCACTCAGTCAGCTGTGCTCATAATTGGGGTTTCAGCTAAGGGACCATGTTAGGAAATAGAAATAAAAATTGCTTGTACTTTTTCTGCAGTTTCATGAGATTTGTTTTTTCCCTGTTTTTGGCATCAAATATTTCCTCTAAGATGCGGTTGCCACCCTTAATTCCTGTAAGAATCTGTTTGCAGTTCCCAGTCCAGCCAGGAACACTATTATTATAGTTGTTGTTGTTGTTATTATTGTTATTATTATTATGATGGAATGACATCCAGCCCAAATCCAGTGGGAACACACTCCTGCACCCCCACACGCCACCTTTACAGGGCTGAACCCACCCTGCAATCCCAGTGCAGCCAAGTGGGAGCTCTCCAGGGTAGCCCTGGCCATGATCACGGAAGGAAAAAGGCTCAGCAGCTTTCAGAGACCTGGAGACTCCTCCAGACATTCAACTAAGCAAGACGAGGAACCGTGAAGCCTCAGAAATGCATTAAAGACAGATTTTTTTCCCCCAAAGAGGCTCCAGAGAGAATGAATTTGGATTCATCCCATGCTGTGTCATTCTCCCAAAGCACATCACAATTCCAGATCAGATGCTGCGAGCTTCGTCTCAGACAAAAGCAGTTTTCATTTTAGAATAATTGACAACCAAAATATTTCGATTTTGTTTACCAAACAGACGCAGAAATAATATCAACTGAGTMATTTCATTGTGATGGAAAAGCAGAACATATTTGAAGCTCATTTTCCAAGTGAGTGCAGTTCTCCTAAAAGAAATGTGAATAGGCATTGTACAGGAATTATCTTTTAGTAGATAAATGTATCTATATGTCTAAATGATGGAACTTTACCCTCATTCCAATAACACTCTTGACCCAACAAAATACGACAGAGGAAATGGACAGACTTTAAATTGAAGCCCAGTGTTATTTATGAATTTTTATCAGGTCAAATTAGAAAGCAGTGTTAGTCATGACAGTGATTACAAAGATAAGGACTCCAATGGATCCTAAGGTGTATAGAAAGGAATAAATTTTACAGTTCTCAATGCAAATGAGCAAATTGCTTGCTGTGGATCTCTAAAATACAACAATAATTACTGAAAGTCAGTGCAGAACACACTGCTCAGGTGATGAGTCAGTGGGTAAGACCTGAAATCAGGGGAGAAATGTGATAACAACACTCCTAAAAAAAACCCCAACCCTCACATTCTTATTTTAACAGCTGCTGCACACAAAAAGCACGAAACGAGAAGGCGTCTGATGCAGAGGGAACAAATGTCATGACGGTTTGAACCACAATCATGAATATAAATCACTTGATTATGTCTGAAAATTAATAACTGCTGCTGTTCAAAATAGCAAAGGGTAGCTCTTAGTAGAGCCAAGCCTTATGTATTGCCAATATTTATTATCTACCTTCTCAACTGATGAAGAAATTACAAGATTGCACGAAGAAAAAGAATATTTTTCCTTTGGCCGTTCATGCATAAATATGTGGAAATATCAAAACGTGYCTGACACTATTACTTGATCAAAATCTATCATCTGCTATTCGATTTTTTTTAAGCTGTAATGAGAGAACATCAGGGATATTCCAAAACGTAAAGTGTCCTCCAAGCAAGCGACTTGAACCTGTCCTTTGTAGCTGACAATGTCAATTTTAGGATAGAGTTCACTGCCTATAAATGAAGGGGAAAAAGGAGAATTAATGTTTGCTTCCAGCTAATGGCTGGCTCCTGATAATGCACCGAGTTCAAAGAATACCAGGAGTAACTCCCAGCTCTGCTTTGGGCCAAACGTGGAGCAGAGAAAGGAATTCTGCGTTTGCACCCATCTTAGCCAAGCTGAAAAAAACCCCAAACAAGCGGAAAGAAGTTTAATTCATTTGTACTTCTCCCTCCTCCCCAAATATCTGAACTCACAGTTTGTTGACTTTTCAGACCAAGCCCACCATGGGGGTGGTTTTTGGGTCTTTTTSCTGAGAATGACTGTCAGGTTTTACCCTCAAATTTTTCTTCTTCAGCTTTATGGGATTTTTTTTTTTCCCGTGCTCCTTCCTACCTGGAATGTACCAGCAGAAAGGAATTTTCACTCCTGCTAGCAGGTCTAGAAACATCACAAACATTTTCTGGGCGTGGACACGTCAAYGTTAACATTCAAGCTAAATTTATTATTTTGAATTGAAAAGATGAGTATTGCTTCCTATGGAACCTAATTGCTGAAAAGTGGAACTGGTTTCAGGGAAAAAAAAAGGCTGTATCAGGTTTTAAGCCTCTTCAAAAAGACTGTCCTTCCTCCTCCTTTGATTCCTTACAAAAGAGGGAAAACCCTTCAACCTCCCAAGGCACATCATTAATTTTTTGCCTTTAGAAATGGATAAATTCACATGTGCTTAGCAAAAGCACATAATGTTTAATAATTCAACTGTAGGCAAATGAGACTCTTRGATTTAAGAGCCCAACTCACCCCTCTGTATTTAGGCTGTCCAAATGCTCACGAACAGAAAATAAATATTTACACAGCCCCCTATTCCTGCCAGTTTGGAGACACATATGCACGGAGCACTAGGAAGCCCAGGAGTCTGCCAGCTCCAAAGATTCTTGAGTCATACATCAGGCAGACCCAAAATAACCTTTGATTTATTTTCTCTGGCTATTTAAGAAAAAAAAAAAAAAAAAAAACAATAAATTGGGGACTCTTAATTTCTTGGTTTGTAACGTTACACGTGGATAATTTTTACAGCCAGGAAGACCAGAAATTTTAGTTATTATTTTTAAATATCCAAGTTAATAATTAGAATAATAATAATTAAAAGAAAGTATTTTAAGATGAAATCACCGAGCTGCAATAATGACAATAACCTCAAAGCAATAAAAACCTCCAGTTAGTAAATAACACTGAAGATGTACCTCATTAAGTCTTAACTTCATTATCCACCATTCCTAACCTATTACATYGGGGTTTTTTCATATTTTTGTAGAATTAAAGCTGAAATGACAGATTACTCCCCAGCTTTTGGAGTGAGGAAAAGATAATTCTGAAAGGAGCTGCTTAATGAAATCACTGCTTTGACCCTTTGCATTTTTTTTTTGTCAGAGCTTGTCTGCTGTTCCCTGACTTTCCCTGTCCTTGCTGCAGATGGTCCCTCTTGCTGCTCCTGAGCAGGAAGCAAAGCAAAGCCACCATTGTCACCTCTTGATTCCCAGCCAGCTTTTTGCTTATTTAGACATGATATTGCAGGATATTGTTCAGCTTTGCATTTCTTACCAGTAAAAAATAATAGATGCCTGTTGTAAGAAAACAAAAGGATTAAAGGCTTAGGAGCTTAGGGGGAATGTTTAATATTCAGATATTTGTAATAATGGCTGAAAGATGTGAATAACATCAGTGCCAAGAGAATAATWTCCCAACACCTGTTTTTATGTGGTAATTCAGTGGGCACTGCCCAGGAGGGCTGGGCTGGGTAAGGGATGATCCTGAGGCAGAATCCATCAGCTCATCCTTACACCATCCAAGACGTGAAASCTCAAAGGCACATGACCTTCCTTCCCACTGTCACCTCCTCGTAATTCCAACTTCACAGTGACCTCTAGGCTTGAACCTTGYAGTGGTAAGGTTTGTTTTACTGTGRTGAAGGASTCCAATCCTAAAATGTTCARTCATTCCATTAGATGTTTGGCACAGGCGTTCCTCACAGCTCCTTGCAGATTCCGATCGCACTGGTGCYGAGGTTTTCCCTCCAAACACAACAKCTGGAAGATGGATTTGTTTGGGGGGKTTTTAATGATATTTTTACAGTCACTTGTAATCTCGGGTGGGAGTTGGGATGAAAACATCAAACGGTGCCAGACTTTGCACCGAGCCTCGGGGGGCAGCAAGGCTGGAGGYGCTGGCGTGTGGGTGTTGCTCATTTCACCCACAAACAGCGCAGAGGGAGTTGTACTCACACCCACCCCAGAGAAACCTCAGCCCTCCCCTTGTGTAAATCTGCCAGCATTGACTGGCTTTGAGCTGTTTTCTCCTCACTGGAGATCTGGAGTGCTCAGCAGAAGGTTGCTGCTCGTTTCCCCTTTTCCAAATGTCCCTGCTGGAAAATGGGATCTTGTTCTTCAGCCCACTGAATTTCCTCTGCAGGCTCCGAGTCCTGAGAGAGTTCAGAGGCAGAAGCACCAAGCAGTACAAAAATCCACGGTGTGGAGGATTTTCTGGGCTGACTTTTGTCACATCAAACACCACAAAACCTCCATCAGGGTAAAGGAGCTGAAAATTTCTAAAAGCGACTCCAAAAATCAGCAGGTTTTTCACATTCAAGGAAGACACAAAGATCCCTTCCCTCTACACCCCGAGGTGTTTACACCATCATTCATTACTCAGAAGACTTATATGATTTGAAGCTCATTTGTGGTTCTTTAATATCACYGACACCATAAATTTTGGCATTGCTCTGTCCCATTAATATACACTGACTTATTTACCTTGTCCTTAAGATGTGTTTGCACTCTCCAAATGACAAATCTTCCAGAATTTGTGGCCATTTGATTTCCACTCTAAGATGCTCTCTCATCCAAACTCTTCTCCTTTAAACACCACTGTAAAATCCTCCACTCAGGCTCTCGCCATTACTTGATTTCATGGAATAACTTGACTGCCAGAATGACCTTGTGCTGCCTAGAAAGTTTACTAGAGCTGAATAAAGAATTCCATTTCACTTGATAATTCACATATAATTAACCCAAATTAATACTAAAATTAACCAGTAAATTGGGAAATGAAAGCAAATGGAGTCATTACTGTGGCAATATAAAACTTCACATAACAGTCCAGATTTATTGGGAAGGAAATGGAAAGCCAATGAAAGCAGTGATGGAGGAGTATTGTTACAGGCTGTTGGATCTAAATTAGTGTAAAATAAGCACCTTSTTAAATGAAACATTTTTCCATGTGATTTGGAAGAAGTGAAGCTGGTGGCACACTTCCAAAGGGAAGGGAAGGTAATCCCAATGGCAAAAAAATAAGTAAAATGCCAAAACTGGTGTGATAATATTGACAAAAAATTATTATTATTCACCCATGAGAAAACATCCTGGGATCATCAAAAATGAGCTGGCCACGAGTGCTCAGGCAGAGGTACAGAGGTGAAGGATAAGAAAGAGAAAATACTATTGTGGCACAAAAATGTCTGAGATAGACATAAATGTCCCAAAAATTTGATGAARAGGGTTACGTAATGCCATTAAAACGTGGAATAATAATAAAGCAAAGGGCAATTGGACACTGTTAGACAATGTTGACTCATGGAGATAAGGAAATTTTGGTCCTCTTTCGCTAGAAAAAAATGTAGTGGGCGTAGTTTAAAATATAAAGGCTGTCTGGTAAATGGATTTGTATCAGGTTGAAGCAATAAGGTGATCGACACTTCACCAAATAATTTAAGCTTTACTGTCTGAATAAAATAATTGAGGTATTGCCAAATCAATATCACTCCCCAGGTGATTGTTGCAATTAGAACGAGGGGAATGCTCCAAAGAGAAGGGTTAAACTCAGGATCGAGCTAGTTTTAATCTCATTTTTTCCATCCAAGAGTCAACTGCCATTTGTTTTTTCATTTTTAATTCTTTTTTTTTTTTTTTGGTTCTGTACAAAACTTTGAAAGTTCTGGGTTTCCACTGAAGGAGAGGAAGAAGTAAGAGTTAACAGAAGGCTGAATTTCAGAGGAAGAACAGGAAGATCCCAGTAACAGAAGAAATTGAGGACTCCTTCTATCAGAAAACCAGGGAGATTGAACACCTCRGCAGCTCTGTTCCTGTTGGGAAGATTCCCCATGGAATGACATCTTGAACAGCAATACTTAAACACACTTATTCCAGCTGCCTTTAGGAGTGCTTGACCAGGGAGATGCCCTGGTCAGGCAGGAACCATGAGGATGGAAATCCCTGCAGAGAACTTTCGAAGTGGAAATACCAAAACGTCCGTTCGACAAATTATTTAAGCACCTCCATTTCTTTATTCTTCAATTATGGAGCAAAAACCACTAAAAACAGTAAGAGGGGAACTAAAAAGAGGAAAGCTGATAAAAACCCAGGGGAAACACTGTAAAAAATGTTTAATGCAAAGTGTCCCCAGGGTGTGACGCATCCCAGTGCACACCATTCATCATCCCCCTTTTCCCAGGGCACCGCTCCGGACTCGCGAGAAGAGTCCAAGGCACTAATGACTGATGTCAGGAGAGCTCCCAATCTTTATTAAACCTGTGGAACAATTCCCTGGCAAATTGGGTGAGACTGGGAGCAACACGATAACCCCGGATCTGCATTTTTAAGGCTTTCCAAGGCCTGTGGAAGGTGTGCTCTGAGAGATAAAGCCCCTGGCTTTGACAAGAAGACTTTAATCCATTAGATATTTGCCATATAAATAGCTCCACTCTGCTAGACCYGAAGCTTTCACTGCAACACAAGTGCTGTTCCCATTTTTTYATTTTCCCAGTTATCTTGTTTTACAGCTTTCCCCACTCTAGTCCTTAGCCTACACTGAGGCAATTACTTGYCTTTCCTTTTAACAGAAATACAATATCTGATGGTGGCAAATGTGCAAAGCACAGAAATTTCCGAGTCTCACTCCAGCATCCCATTACACTGCYCCATTTTCTCAWTTGTTGTATAATTATGGGCAATTAGGGCTGAGAGCAGCGGGGTCAGTTCTGCTCCTTTAAGTGTGTTTGCCATAAAAGCTCCATTTCAGCCTGGCTGTAGCACGTTGAAATCAAAATGTCCCAGAGGGGAAAATACGTAGAGTTTGATCCAGAGAAAGCAAAGTTGGAACGTGCTTCCTTCGAGTGTCCAAATCCCAGAGCAGCCCCTCTGTGGGCATAAAACCGTAATTGTGACTCACCCTTGTTCCTTTCTGGTTGTGATTCCTTGAATGTGGGTAAGACACATCCAGTGAAGACACAGTTTTTGAAGAAGTGACAGATATCAGTTCCTGTCTGAAAGTTTAAAAATTATCTGACTGAAATACTATAAAATCATGTACAGCATCAAGGTAAATCAATGGAAGGTGATAACTTGTTAGCTTACATAAAATATTCCAAGGAGAMTGAACTCCATCACACCTGGAAGGAACAATAACCCGTTACATTTTCCCTCCCTTTGGTGTGCTGATGGTTACATAGAAAATACACATTCAACAATKAACTCCGTTCCTCAAGTTATTGAATCTATTACTCAATTGACAGGAATTTTTACTTCCCAGTTGCTCCACTAAGGATACAAACACGTTTCTCTGCCGTGCTGTTGGTCTGTCCTCGACTGCTGTGGATGCACCAGGGCTCCACTTCCTTGGAACAATGCCTCTGCAGTCGTGCACACCCACTCTGAATCGCTGCAGCAAACACCAGGCACAAAACAAGTCAGAAAGTTGCCCTGGTTRAATCCCACTGCTCTCCAATGTGAGCTCCATAATTGCCCAAACTGCTGCTTCAACAAGGCACTATTTACTTATTTTTCTATAGGATCTGCAGCTTTAGTGACACCATAATTACAGCAAAGATACACAAGTCACTTAAATTACCKCAGCAATTAAAYCAGGCTAATGTGCCACGATTATTTCCTCCRAGACAAACAGTAAGTATTCTAGGCTCCTTTATTTCCTTGGAACATGCCATCCAACATTTCCAGCCTCTGTTTGCTTTTCTTGTGCCAACAATGCTTCGGAAATGGCAGCTAAAATTTAAAAAGTGGAGACAGTGAGTGTCATGTGTAGAACTGCTCAGGGTTCAAGTGTTCTGCTGTTGAGGTGACAGCTCTCTGCTCCAGGACYGAGCCAAAGCATCCATGGAAAGCAATTAGTCACGCCAAAAGGGTGGAATTTACCTCCAAATGGTTCCTGTATTCAGAGTTCTGGCTATGCAAAAGCCTCATTACAAGAGAACAGCATCAAGGCAAAATATCCAGAAGTTCCTCTGTCTAACGGATGGAGAAATGAAATGACACCAAGGTACATAAAATATTGATGCTCACTTTTCAGTTACAGGGTTTTATGTGTTTTGCATGCAAAAGGTCTTCCTGCTTGGAAGGTTTACTACTAGAATAAATTATTATTACAACGTGTCTTCGCTTGCACAAGTGCTTTTTCAGCTGGCACCAAAAAATAACTTGGGAGCTGATATACAGACATTTTTTAAAAACTCACATTTTTCTAGAAAATTTAAGTGCAAGACTGTCTGTCCAAGCTGTGTAATTTGTCACAGTGGTTTCTGTTACAGTACCTCTGCAAACAGGAGGAAATTTTTCACTACATTTCAGTTCATACATAATACACAGCAAAGATGGTAATATTCCTCTCAGTGTTAAATTATTTTCCACTTGCAATGCCCAAATCCCGTGAGACTGGGCTGACAGCAGAGGGATCAGACATTCCCTCCTGTCCTGGCAGCAATTTCGCTCCTGCCTTGACTGGCAAGGCTGCACTGGCTCGCTGCCAAATGGAGCATCCACTCCCAAATTCGAGCAGCCTCCATATTTTCTTTACAGCAATATGGAAGTTACCAAGGACTATCAAGTTGTTAAGACTTATACAGAAAAACTGCTCGGTGCTTTCTCATTGAATTGTAAATGAAGCAGCCCAGCTCCATTATCACTAGATCAGGCGTTATCTAAAGYAGGCTGGGGACAATTCACAGGGACAGATAATGACGTTTGCCTTGGAAGTGGGAAAAGAAATGCTGAAAAGTAAAGCTCGACGCTCCCACTTTGCATTTTAAAAGTCACCGTTCCCCCTTTCCACCGGTACTTGATATATTTTAAATAGAGGATATAATCGTAGCCCCTCTAAAGTCATCGTTGAAAAGCTGTCKTCGTTTTCCCTCACTGGATGCAGAGTGTAAGGGAAACCAGCATCAACCCTAGGGATAAACCAGGCAGCCCCAGCAACACCCAGGAACAGTAAGGATGTTATGTTTTAATTACAGTGATTATGTAAGACTCTCATCGAGCAATTACTGTGCCCGGCAGCTGATCCCAACCCTGTTCTCTGCTCCGCCCCGGGAATGAACACCCCAGTCCCTGGATCTCCTGCACCCCYCGGGGTGCCCTTGGGGGTTGGCTCCTCACGGACACCTCTGGAAAGGCAGCACGTTCTCGTGGAATGTGTCAGGCCGGGAAAACACTCCATAGCAAACGATTCCATCCAAATTATAGGATCTGAGCAGTAGCACCGTGGCCACCTCATTTCACAAGGCAGGGCAGCAGTGAAGCTTTCCCGACAGAACATTGATAGGGACGAAGCCCTCAGAACTGGAATACCAGGAATTCCTTCCCAGCTGGGTGAGAAATGAGTTTCTTTAGGACCAGACTTGGGTGAACTGACTTTAAAACGTCCCTTGAAAATTGTGTCTGTGCAGGGTCAGTGATTTTGAAGCTGCCAAACTCAAAATAAAGTCTTTTCCTGCTTGTCCTGAGCTGGACTGAAGGACCAAAGACACCAGGGTGAGAAGGAAGATTGCTCAGGCATCTTAAATAAACCGATGGAAGTTTCAGCTGTGGGAATGTAGGCACAGAATATTAATTTGCTGCGTATTCTGGGAATACCAAGGTGATAAGAACAGAGTATTACCTTATTTAGAAGACTGTGCAAATCTTGTCCAACACTGCCATGAACAAAAACCTGGGTGGGGTAGGGGAAAGTCCATGTCTGCGTAATAACTTCCCGAAAATTCCTGAGAAACTGTCCTTAATAACAGAACACAACAGTAAGGAATAGCAGTACTTTAATAAACCAGTAATAAATAATTACTAATTACTACTTTACACACTGTACTTAAATAAAGCCAAGCAAGACAGATAAATATTTTAGGTATTTTAGTCTATAGATAAATGCTAAAGAGAGGATAATAAAGGGATGTACCCAAAACCCCTTGGATATCCAGGCAGCATAAGAGGAGACCTCTCCATTGGCTTTATCCATACAAATTATCCTTAAAACATCCACTGAGAATTACATCCTATTTATCTGAGGTCTCCTGACAGCAAGATCAAAATGATTTCGGTTTCCTGCTGGAGCTGAACAGAAACACTCACACGARGTGTCCTGGGGTTAGCTGGGCTGATGTAGGTTAATCCATTAGCCTTCCACCTCTGGATACTTCCCATCAATCCTGCCTCATTCTCCAAATGAATCTCTACTTGCTCCACACAGCTTAATTGCTAATGAGTGTTTATTCATCTGGTGTCACCAAAACCAGAGCAGTTCATCACCCACTTCAGCTGCTGCTGGTTCAGGGGCAGCCAGCAGAGAATTGTGGTCTCCATTCCCAAGGGAAAGGCCCAAGATGGACGTTTTATGTTCAGAAGAACATGGAATAATTTAGTTGGAGGGAATCTCTGAAGTTCAACCCTGCCAAGGCATGTTGCTCCCACACGTTTATTAATAATTAATAATATTAACAAACAAAACCACGTGTTAGAGAGCTCCGTGTCAGGGATTACGATTTGGAAATGGCTCCTTGATGTGGGTGTGAGCAATTAAGCTCATAAATGAATSAAAACTTTCGTGGAATTCATGAACTTCCTCTCACACTGAGATCCAGGGGAATCTTACAATGTCCTTCAGTGAATGTGAAGCTGAGACRAAGGGGCTGAGCCTGGCAGGCCACGGTGCAGTGAGGCAGCTGAGGCAGCTGAAGATGTTCTCCTGCTTTTTCATAACTCCAATGTTATTTCTTTCCATCTTTCAAAAACTACCAATTTTTTCCCCCTCAACTTCTGCTACACTTTGGAAGAGTCTACTACGAACATACTTTACTCATTATCTTAAACCTTGTGGTAGAGGATTTTCCTTTCCCAGCAGAAACCAATCACAGCTTTTCCCTTCTCCCTGTTCCTTGAGAATGTGGGAAGACGTTTGCCATTGGAACATTTGACATTGAAGCATTGCCAAACTCCCCTAAGCGTTTGCTCTGTTCTCCTGCAGTTTAGATAACACATTTTATAGAGCTGTAACTGCTCTCTCTGCTCTTCTGGTGTTCAGTTTACACAAATCTGTGCAGAGCAGTGACCTTTGTCAGCAGATTGGGCTCTCCAGATAAGGCTCACCAAAGTTAGGAGGAAAGATCGTTCATTGCTTTTCCAATAGAACCCTAAGAACAGATTTTCTGGCCAGGAACCTACAGGAATCAAGAATGTAAATTACACCTACTTTTACAAGGGTTAAGTATAGGTCAGAGTAACTTCAGTTRGCTCTGCTCATACCAGTATTTCTGTGACTTCTCTTAGACTCCTTTTTTTCTCTTAGGTCAGTCTCCCAACAGATCCAAATTTTCCAAYTGGTTTTCCAAAGAGTTTATCACTCTAAGCTTTTTTCAAAATGTAAAAGTTTTTCGTTTTATGGTTATTCCTTCTCAGTTTCTCTTAAAAGTAGATCTACAACTCAAAGTTAATCCTTTCCAATACCCTAAATAAAGACTTTTCATACAATAGTAGTAAATCATCATCATAATCTATGCCACGAAAACATGAGAGAGGAAATAACAGAGCAGTGGGAAGMAGAAATACAAAAGTTAAGTCAAGCAATCTGGCAGTTCTTCTCCGTACATGAGAAGAAAAACTCCTGCCACCACAAGGAAATTGCAAACGTTTTCTCTGAAAAGACCATAACCTGCAAGTTTTGGGCAGGCCATAAAATGATAAAATGTTTTATTGCTTGCTTTGTCAACAGCAGCCAGGGCAGGGATGGCTTTGTTATTTTAGGCCCTGGCAGAGGAGCACACGGAGCTGTCACCCCCATGCACAGCAGCCACCCRAGGCCTCCTGTATTTGTGGYWGCAATGAGCAGCTGAATCGCTGCTCTATTTCTTARAAACATCCCTAACTTTCACTGAATTCCCAAAAGCAGAGGCTTGGAAGCTTTCCTGGCGGATAGGATTGGTAAAGTCCACAAGCAAAAGGAGTTAGGTAAAAAGCGCAAAGTTTTCTAAGTTTTTGGTTTTTCTTTTCCAATTAATTTTCTAATATTGGCACCACTTCGCCTCCAGAGAAGAAGAGCGCTGGTTTTTGGCATTTTCTGTGGTTGTCCCACCGGGAGACTGCAAAACAACCTCCACCAGCATCTTTTCCTACAGACTTCTGAGCTGAGATTACAATGTCCATGTCCACGGGGGCAAAGTTTGGAATCCCAAGGGCTGCTTGTTTTAGTGGAAGCTTAGTCAGAGCCCTGGACCTTGAACAGGTGAAAAAAAGAGATTGTGAGTAAGGATAAAGGTAATTTTTAGCAACTGGAGGATCAACCAGAGAAATAGGACTGCTTAAATATGTAGAAGATGCTTCGTTGTACCAGAAAAGAGGTAAAAATGCACAACTCAGGATACTATATTTGCACAAAATACCTCCATAAACAACYGTCTGCAGGACCTCTACCTGATTTTCAGAACTATAAATTCAACATGCACATAACATTTTAGCATTAATTATTTTTTCMTGATAATATAGCTACAAGAATGCAGTCAGAGCAGTATTTCTTATCCTTTAAATTGCAGGAAAACACCAAAGGAGGCTCCAGCTCAGTCTTCCAAACACAGGAAGAAAGTTTGAGCTCCATGTAAGTTATGCATTTCCTTGATAAATAAAACAAGCCAATTAAAATCTAATAACAGTATCTGTTGTGGGATATTTCAAAATATATCATTGGGTAGAACTCGAAACTTCTCAAAATAGARCAAACAACAAAAAACTGAAGTCATGACCCTTCCCTAAAGTTCTGTTTTCTCTTTCCTGACGTTATTSTCTTTTATGAGAACATTTCCCATTAAAACAAGAGTTTCCCCAATAAATAGCTAACAGGAGCAAGCAGATGTGATGGATTTTCAGGGAAGCTGGCAGATATTGCAGCACTGTTGCTGGGGAATGGATGTGCTCACCAAGGGAGCAGCAGAACCTGAGAGGTGCTTCCATCACCTTTCACCATRGAGGAGATTTTACATCTGATCTATATTTCCATTAATCCTGCAAGGCAATAATTTTTATGTCTAATCCATGGAAATAGGAGARTGCCTTGCTGCTTTTTCATTTCCTTTTGAATATTTTTTTAAAATTTGTTTATTTCTGTTGCTGTTATTAGCGGCAAAACCCCTTAGAGATGTTCCCAATTGTTGCAATAGTTGTGCTTCTTCTCCTGGAAAAGCAAATTCAGCTCAAATGAACAAGAACCAGGACCTGAGCAATTTGAAATCAGCCTAACTTGGTTCTGTTCACTGCTATTTTAATTTCAYGARYCTACACTCAGTGGAGCCACTCAGTTAAGAATGATCTTCAAACCTCAACATACTAATTATTAAGATGAGGCAGTTTMTAAGAGGAATATTTAGTAGAGACAGCAAATAAATGTGCCTGTTTCTATAACAGACCTTGTTTATCGTGAGGAAAATGTGAGCTAATTCAGATTTTAGTCCTGAAAACAAAAATGAGCCTCATGACATTTCACTGGGCCGAATCATGCTCCGTGTTCCCTTCTTTAGTAATTACACCTTGGCAGTGCATAATTACTCTCTCAAGTCAGATTCCCCCACAGCCATCAAATTTGCAAAGAAAATAAAAAAACATGCTAAAACCAAGGAGCAGGTGGAGGGCTCAGAAGACACGAGGAGTCCAAGTGGGGCTGTGTGGGATGGGTGTGTTCAGTCACACACAGGGCTGAGTTAGAACCACAATTTTCCCGTCTCCAGCTGGATCTAGACCAGAACCAGGAGGCTCAGGTCCCGGTSAGTGTGCACCAGCAGAGCCAGGAATATCCCTTCTGCCAGAGGAGGAGGCTGAGCACAGCRATTTTCATCCTGTTCCTGCTTTTCCAGTCCTGCTGGGCATCACCTCYGGGGAAGGGAATCTATGGCTGTGTGCCAGCTCTGGAGCAAACCAAGCTTAGGTGAGCCCAGATTTAAGTAAGAATGGGATCTTTAACATGGTTCAGGTTCCATTTCAAGGCCACCACATCTCCTGGGGCAAATTCTGCATAAAACAACTGCTGAGCTTTTAAGGAATGTGAAGCTGGTGTTGAAAATAGATACACAGATGAGTGTCTATATCTGTATCTGTCTGCACAAACAGAACAGATCAATATTCCTCTTCACATCTGTTAGCACAACACACAGCAAAAGGCAATGTCATCAATAACGTTTCTTCTGGTAAGTTAATTATTTACACCTTTTGCCTTTCCCGTTTATTAGAGACAAAACGATTGCTCTTCCAAGTAGGCATTGCAAGAGCTTTAAATATTTAAGCTAAGCTTAATTCCACTCCTTRTTTCTATGGGAAGGGCTGGGGAAAGCTGTGACAGGGACTCAGACTTTGGCCAGCAAAGTTTCTGGTGTGACTCCACCTGTGGTCCCTGATGGTGCCAAAAAGGCTTCGTTGGGTATCTCCCTCCTGAACATCCACAGGGATCTTTTCCACAGCCAGGTGAGTGCCCACACSCCCACCAAAATGTGGCATTTTCTCTCTCAGCTGACCAGAAAAATGGGCTTTTGGTCACGTTTTTCTTAGCAGCAAAATTAAGTAACTCCCCCAGGAAGCCAAGCGCACCAGAATGGTTGAATCGCTTTGCATTTCCCAAGCAACATCAAATATGCTGGGAAAAGGTTCCCCACAAATCATGGAGCCGACCAAAACATTCCATTTCATTCCTTTTGGACTTAATAATGCTCATTTTCCTCTTAGATTTGGAATATTTCCACTTGGCAAACGCGTCAAACTTGGGAGTAGCTCGAGTTTCCCTCGGCCATCACTTTTTAAATGTAACTATCATAAATAGGATGCAATTGTGAATTAAACCAGATTTAAAGCAGGGAGCAACTGCAATGAAGCTGATCCTCAGATTTGGAGGTTGTTTTCAGCTTCATTAAACCAAGAGCTTTCAGGGATCTGCAGGAACACAGTTTTTCCCTGAAAGCAGAGAAAACTGCTGACTTTGAGGTGCCAAAACACCTTGGGTTTTATAAGCATCATACACAAGTTCAAAGAAATATCATTTTATCTTGATGTAGTTTTAAGTACAAACTCTTTTTTTTACTCTATTTTTGTGTGATATTTGTGACATTTAATAGACRTGATATTCATATAGGGAGAGCAGCAGAACTTTTTCTCAGTTTTACACAAACAGACATTAATTGGAAGGGTCTTTATCACTTCAGATGATAAAACTGCATATAGTTATTAATATACAGTTATATAAATATGATTATTTGTACATTATATACAGATTAATCCCTACATCATCTCATCACTGCATATCACCTCTAAAATTTTTATGCATAAAGAGGTCCARATAAATAAACAGAAAATAGAAACAACTGCACAAACAACAAAACCAAAGTAGTCTGGCCTTGCTACAATTTTAATCTGCTCATTTACCTTTCCCTTTTCAGTTAAAAACGCTACCACCATGAGAGGGAGCTTCTTAAATTCAGTTCYCACCTGATGAATTTCTGACCAGTTTCAATGATTCCAAGGCTATTTTCCTATCTGTTAAACCACCGAAACCTGCTGTTGGGGGAGGGGGGGAGAAAAGGTTTTCAATAAAACCATAAATATCTTTCAGGTTTTCAAGATTATTGTACTGGTTACTCACAGCTCTGACCCTTTGGGGGCCTCAAGTGTGACAAATGATGACGGAAACTCTCAGGCTTTACAATTATCTGGATAATTCAGGGGTTCATTGTCRTTTTTTTCTCTAGAGACCACAATGCGAACACTTGCATGAAATTAAACAAAGGCCTAAGGAAAATATAGACAATATTCCAGAGAATTGTTTCAGCATGGTCCCACAGGTGTCTTATTCCCCCTCCCTAGACCTGTTTAATCAGTCMYGCACCACTGACTGCCAAGTCCATCTTCTGTGCCCTCTGTAATTGCAAATCAATCATTACAGGGGATTCTAAGCAAGAAAACAATACTAATAAGAGCAAAAAGTAACCCCTAATTAATTAAACTTGAAGCCTTGGTAATCCAAGTGGCCCAGCCYTGTGACAGGTAATCATTCCTGGCTGATTTAATAAGTGTGTTCATCCTGACACTTCCCCTCTCTGATGGCACTTGGAGACTGCYGGCTTGGTAGGTTTGGTTTATTTATTTCTTTTTAGAATGAAAATAGGATGAAAGAATTCAATGTACGAGTCTGTCAAATGTTTTACATACAGAGTAACTTACAGTGAAAATTACTTTATGTATTTGGAACACTGCTTATGTTTGGAAGGAGGACTGTGAAGAGCAGGGATGTGCCCCGGGGTGAGGTGGACACACACACCCAGACTTGCCTGTTTGCATCACCTGCACTTGTGCTTTTTCCTCAGGGAGACTCCTACTCATGACAGAAASAGGGAAAAAAATATGCAGATATTAGTCTGGACGGGCAGTTTTATGGAAACATCGAGGTGTTTGCCTTGTATAAGTGATGATTTTTATTTTTCTGCCATTTTCACCTCCCAGCTTTTTACTTCAGCCCCTGTGTGTGAATGGAATTACTCCCAGCAAATGGAACTGGAAGTAAAGCAGGTGCTTTMTATCATCCCAGTACAGGTTTCTATGGCTATAGGGTTTTACTTCACACAGTTTGTGTGCTCCCACAGTCTCCTGATCCTTGATCAGGAGTGTCCTGATGCTAAAATCCGACGAGGACACAGACTGTGACTGTCACCAGGCACGAGGGGATGATCAGGGTGAGCTCCAGCCCCCTGAACTTCCTCTTGCCCATCCAGACCCGGAGAAACCCCACAGGTAAAACACAAGTGACAGCTTTGAAGACTCCATAAATTAAATCRCTCATTTATTCAATTAGCAACATTTATAAATTGTTCAGGTTTTAAGTCACGCCCCCTGATCTCAGGGTTTAAAGAACACACTCTGTAAGGACTGTGTGAAATAAATCTCCATTTCAGGACAATTCACCCAGCACAGATTATGACATTATTACACCAGTGGGCAACCACCGAGAAATGGATTTTATTCCTTGCAAATCTCTTTCCACACAGAGAACAATTTTCTCCCGAGCTTAACTGTGGAGTTTCTTACAGGTTCCTAAAATCCCTGAAAAGGAAAAGAAACAAAAGGATGGGTTGGGTTTTTAATTACTCTTTCCTCTTTGAGGTCGTTGATTTGTTAAAACTGTACTTAACCACAACCTCTGATGAGCTTTGATAAGATCCTCAGGACATGTGAGAAAGGCAAGACAGAGGCAACAGGTGAGGTTATTTATTTAGCCAGTGCAAGAACAGATTGTGCACAAGCCCTCAAGAGCTACACTGCTTGCTGCTGAAATCACAACTGAAATATGAGAGCATGTTCAGATGGATTCCAGCCTTAAACTGCTGTAAAAACTCATGTTTTTCCCAGAATTCCCTTTTATTTTTATTTTTTCTTGTGAGGCAGAGTGGAGCAAGGTGTGCTGTGCCCAGGGGACTGTGCTGGCTCAGAGAACAGCCCAGAACCATTAACCATGGACTGTGCACCAGCAATCAAACCAATTAACTCTAATCTCAGCATCCAATCAGTGCACATGGGCAGCTACTGCTGCAGTTGGCTTTGGGTTAAGAGCATTTAACCTCATAAAACTGAGTTAAATACAGATAAATTGGCTGGTTTTGGTCAAGAAGCTGTGGGAATACCTGGGCACAGGTGGCCCAGAGAAGCTGCCCCATCCCTGGAAGTGTCCAGGGACAGGTTGGACAGGGCTTGGAGCAACCTGGGATAATGGAAGGTGTCCCCGCCCACGGCAGGGATGGCATTGGATGGGCTTTAAGGTCCCTTCCAACCCAAACCGTTCTGGGATTCTACRAAATAATTGTTAGACAATCAAATTTACGCCAAAGGAATGAACAGTGAGTTGCCAATTTTAATATTTATATCAACGGATTGAATGGCATTTTAAAAATAAATGTCAAATGCATAAGAAAAAAAGGTGAGGGGTTACCATGGAAAAGAGTTTACAGGGAAGAAGTTTCAGTGAGAATTAAAACTTGAAATCTTTATATGTAACCGGGTTTTGTCTTCTCCTCACAACAGATTCCACCTTCAAAATAAATATTTATTTTCCAAAGCATAGGGTTTCTTCTTCTTCTCCTCACAACAGATCTGATCTTCAATTAAATATTTTCCAGAGCACGGATATGAAAGAACTCCACGTGCCATCTGCATTCCCACAGTCTCTTCCATRCCTTTTAACCTCCACAGGCACCTCTGAGCCGTGCCTTGCACCCASGGGCAATGTTTGCCTTGCTCTGAGGAAGGATTCCTGTCCTGAAATGTTAAAAGCACCCTAAAAAATACCCTTAAAATTCCCAAAGCGGCAGCAGCAGCTCTGTGGGAACTGAGTTCCTTCTTTATGCTGCTTCTTTATCCGCATTTCCTTAAAAACACGGTTCCATCTTTTATTGACTCCATGGATTTAACAATGCCCCCCTCGCATTCACAGAGGGAGCAGCTTTGCTGCTGGTGTAACCTTGTGGAGATCTCTTGCTGCCCTCTGATAAATTCCTCTGGAGCACATGAACCAAGATCCCTTTAAAAAGAGAATATTAAAGTATCCTTTATTTCAACTGTGCCATTACTCAAAGAGGTTGTTTTTATGCTGGCTGTGACACTGCTGTCAGTGAAATATTATGCTAATATCTGAAGAGACRTTTCTGTAAAATGGCCCTGGAATGCTGCTTAAATCCCTTAAGGGCAATTTTTCAGGAAATGTGTGACTATACATCATGTTTTCTCCTTTGAACTGCTATCTGTTTTCAGCAGAACTAACAAAAGATCGTAGAAGCCCTTTAGTTTACAATGACTTAAAAAAATAAATTAATCATAATAAATAAAAATGAGTAAATCCCCATCTAAGTTAGCCCATTTACAGCTTTATCAAAGCCAAGCACTGACCAAATGTGCATTCATTCCATTSACCCTGAAACTGATATTAAGCCAGTGAGACCTGACCCTTGAACAGAAACCCTCAGATCTCCCTCTTCCCATCTTTATCAAAACCAAGCACTGACCAAATGTGCATTCATTCCAYTGACATTGAAACTGAGGCCAGAACAACCATAAAGGAGATTTAAAGCATTCATTTGTGGGGATGAAGACTCATCTCTTACATGGCACCAGCTCTGCACCATGTGATATTTTCTGGGGGGCCACGTCCTCCTTTGGATGTCCATGGAAACAGCCAGAAAAAAAAACAAGATCCTGTCTTGGTTCGTTGCATATTCCATTCTCATTGGAAAGAAATCATTCTCTTACTGGGTTTGATGTGTTATTGAGGATAAGACAGCAATTCCCTCTTTTTGCAGGAGAAAGAAAAGCCAAACACAACACATCCTCCTCTTTGAGTCCATGGAGAGGCAGCAGATAAAAATGGCAATCTTTAAAATTAAACTTTTGTGGCAGCCAACCATAGGCTGCTTTACTTAGTCCCTGTGATTTTTAAGGTGCTGTTTGACACAGAAACCACTGGCCCTGCCTGTCCGTGTCAGAAACACAGAAATACAGCRACAATTCTGTGTCTTCTCAGGAAGTCGAACACAAACACCTTCAACTTTGTGAGGAGTGGGGGTCAAACAAAGATTACAAACTGTTCATTCCTGTGCTGTGAGCTTCAAACCCCCAGGTCCAAGCTGTCAAATTGAGGTCCATATTAAAGGCAGATTGCATGAAGAAAGTACAGGAGGGAAGTTGTAGTGAAACCAATAGGATTGAAGGGAAATCCTAATTACATGGGGAAAAAACAGAGGGCAAGGTATTAATTCATGCCAAATAGAGGCTTGGGAGAGTTTTGGTACCTCTACTACAAACACTGGACAGCTTTAAAGGAGAAAAATCCATAACATGGCCAAATGGGAGGAAATGGCTACACAACCTTCCCATTCTCCAACGAGAATTCTCATTGTCTCAAATTCTCAGATCACAAATTTGTAAAAAAATGGTTGTTAATTTAACCCACCTCTGCCTTCACCCTTGAAATCAGTTAAAGRGTAGGAGAATATTTTCATTGATGGCAAAGCCCCAGGGAGTTCAGTAGGTGTGATTTGCAAAGCCTGAAGACACTTTTCTTGTTTACACCAAACAAGCCCCATCCTGGCACTTCCCTGGTGATCTCCTAGGAGTGAACACACCTTGGCTTTTCATGGAATCRCWGAATAGTTGGGGTTGGAAGCGAGAGCTGGAGATCATCTGGTCCAACAGTTTTAGGGGTGTTTGCTTTGTTTTCTTAAAAAAAGTACCCAGAGTGGCAGAATTGTTTCCCAAACAATAAATTCTCCATGTCTTACCTCAGGGGCAGCACTGAAGTCRCCAGCACCGCTGGCAGCCTTCACATCCCAGGGAAGCTCCTGCTGGGACACCTCATAATTCCATGGATGCCACCAAAGCCTCCAGGTGCTGCAGCTCCTCCATGAGAAGGGTGGGCATTGTGAACTGGCTCGGCAAATATGATTATGGCATAAAAGCCACCCCAGGGAGGACCTGACCCTACATCTGGGCAGTTTGGCTCTTATCAAGCCAAAGTTGTGGGTTTAGGGAAGCTCCCAGCCAGGAACATCAGCTCTGCTCAGCCAAGAAGAGGCAGGAGTTTAAGCACAATCATATTTTGCTGTCAGAGACAATGAGGAGAAAGATTTTGAGATGCTTCCCAAACCCCCAGGGAATATGGGAGGAAGTCAGGAAATAAGAAGAAGTAAGCAAGGAGTATAAAAAAAAAAGACTGTTGTTGTACAGATTGTGAAAGAAAGCCTAACAAAACAGAAATGTTTTTCATATCTTTCACCCCTAAAGTGTTTTGCTTAAACAAGAAACAGGAGAAAGGACAAGGAAATATTTAGTATTTCATTTGGCTGTTTACTGAGTTGTCGGAAAAGACCACAAAGGGAGTTAAAAATATTCCATCCAAGGCAGCAASCAGGAGCTGCAGCCCCCCGAGGGTGCCAGTCTAATCCCAAAGGAGATTATTCCTCGGGCACCTGTGCTTGTCTGTGCCCTCCTCCCGGGAAGATGATCAGGGAAGCGGTTCCTGTCACCCGTGCTGTCACTCGTCCGTGGTGTCCTTGCTCAGCCGTGATGCTTCCTGATTTCCCAGGGCTGCTGTCACAGCTTTCTGTGACCTTTCTGCTCTGCAGACACAGCCCAGTGTCAGAAACTCCTGCTAGGATGCCAGACTGAAGGACAGATGTCACCAACYCCTGCCTGTCCCCGTCCCTGCCTCTCTCACACAGGGCTTAGCCTTGTCTGCACATTTCCAGGTGAGGATTCAGATATTCCTTGTGCCTCCAGCTCTCAGTGCTCATGTTGGAGCTCCCAGCTGCCTGACAGCCTTCAGAGAGCTGCTTTTCACAGCCCCAGTTTGTAGGGTCACGCCTGCAGGCGCAGCTCCTGCTCTGGAGTGACCTGGCCCTGCAATGGTGACATTGATGGATCTCTTCTTTTCCTGTAGCTGCTGCTTTCTCTTCCCTTTCCTTCATCCACAGTGAAGGGAGCAAGGGAAAAATTGGCTTCCCCGGGCTGAGGTGAAATCAGCACTTTCGAATTTACTKGTGGTTTGCTCAGCTCAAGCCCCACGCTGTGCATGGCCCTGGGACAAAAAGGACTTGTAGCCTGTCCTGACATCCTCCCAAAAGACTCTGGCTGCTGGGGGAGCTGCACAACCCAATCAATTCAAAGGAATGATGAACATTTTGAAACATCTGAATATTCAGTGGTTTGYCCCACAATGATTTTAATGAAACAAAGAAAACCCAAATTCGTGATTGCTGGTTTGAGGTTTGGCATCCACACGTGACAGAGAGCAGAGGAGAGGGACCAGGTGCCTGACCCCTGCCTTGGCAAGGATGGTTTGGAAATGCAGGGAGAGTTCAGGTGCTGTTTCCACCTTCATCCTGTGCAATCACCCCCAAAAGGCACCAGATATGTCCCAGTGGTGATGACATTGCAGGTACTCGGACAGGAGGAATTTGATTGAGGCCAAACTTTGTCTAGTTCACATAGACAAAGAAYCAGAACAACTTTTTGACCAATTCTAAACTAAATTTAAACTAAGAAAAAAAAAATTGCTAACAAGCCTAATTAATATGACTCTTGCTCTGAAAGAGGAGAGCATTATGTAATTGCAAATTATTTTTAGACAATGAACTGTTGGTTCTTAACATGTAATTTTTCCTGTCTGAAGACTAACACAGACACTTTTTTTTTCTAGTTTTCTAAAATAAATCCTACCCCAAGAGTGAGAGTCAAAGCTGGTTAGATGCACTGTCAGAGAGCAGAGAGAGCGTGCCTGATTCATTCAAATTAATTTCATTTACCCTCCACGTACCACCAGCTGAGCTGGAGAATCACTGGGGTCACGGGACAAAACTCTTGTTTTTCTCCTGTGACCTGATAGGAGATGGCAACTTTTCCCCAGCAACTCCCATCTCGGCTGCTTTTCCTTTATTGGTGTYCCCCTTGGCCCAGCTCAGTTTTAGGAAGGAATTCTTCCCTGTGAGGGTGGGGAGGGAAAGCAGCAGATGCAAAGGGATAAGCACAGTCTGTAGCCTGGGGCTGGAGAGTTATTTCTGTGGATTTAATAAGTGGCTGCTTGGTCAGCTGCTGCTCTAAATGAGGAGCCAGGGCCATTTTTCAGGTGTAGGATTCTAGTGTTCAGAAAATCATAGTCAGTTTAGCTGGGAATATTGCTGGAGATCTACTCTGTAAATTGCCATAATTCTTGGATAGCTGTTAGGGATGGTTGCCCCTGCTAAAATGAATAAAATAATTGATAAAAATGCAAATAGTTGGGTCTTACGTTAGCAGAAAAACTATTGTCAGTTCAAAAGGATTAAGTTCTTGCTGTCTCTTAAAAAAACTTATATATTTCATCTTCTGATTCCAAAGGAAGAGAAGAAATACACTGAGATGTTTGCAGTATGGAAGAATCAGTCAGTTATTGTTCAAAGTCAGACGACCTCAGTCCTCCCCACACAGCCAACCCTGGCTCAGACACTGGAGATTCAACTTTTGGAGGGTTTCAGTGTCTGTCTTGGCATTTTTTATTTCCCTGTCTGGATTCAGATCTTCAGTTTGAGGTTGTGGCCTGGGAACGGTAGAAATCTTTTAGGCTTGAGGCTCCTTTTTGTGTTTTTGGGGTACCCCAAAAGTTATYGCTGCAGCTGGAAAAGCCCCATACAGCCCCTGTCTCAATCCCTCTGTACTTGCCCAAATTCTCCCCCACTGGAGGGTTTTATTGAGTGAAATATCTGATACTTGTGCTTTAGAATCTCATTTACATTCACTTTTGTGCTTGTGTGGCACTTACACGAAATTCAGAGAGTTCTCAAGCAAATGACTGTTGGTACTTAAATACAGAATATGCTTTTTAAACATATAATTAAACCCAAGATATTTCCAACGAGTGCATTGAAATCCATGTGCCCAAATTCAAGGCTAAATCCCTGTCACGTTTTAAGTTCATGTTAAAACAAATTTTTAGTTAAAAATCCGTTGKTTTTTTTTTTTTTTTTTYCTGGTRTGTTCTATGCATGTTTATGTTGCATAAAAAATGGAGCTTTTGGGGGGTTTCCTCAGTAGGATTTTCAAGTGTGGGATTAGATTTCCTCCTAACTCCTACCTATTTCTGGCTAACCATAGTTGACCAAATGTTTAGTGCCCYGCATCAAAGCCACATCCTCTGAAAATTAACATCAAAGTAATTCAGCTCGTTAGGGTGGTGTTCCAGCAAAGTCAGTTTGGAACATCTCTGTGAATTAAAATGGAATAATTCTTATCAACTTTATATTGGCTGTWTCACAATTATATTGTATAGGATGTAACCCAATGGAGAGAAATGTTGAAGGAATTGAAAAATAGATCTGTCTTCAAAAAGAAATTAAGTTGGTTTTACTTTCCTAACAAGATATTTAAGRAATAGTAAAACCACCATAACTATGTTCCTTTAAGGAAAATAGAAAATGCCCAGGGTGGTTCTGAAGGTAATAACACAGGACACAATCAGCCCTGTACCAGGATTTTATTTAGTTGGAGAAAATCCCCAGTCAGAGACTTCATGGAACAATGACAAATCTCATCAGAAGCCAACGAGCAGAGTTTGTCTCCCTGTGCTTACAATGAGCCAGACGATATTTTTATATTTATCAAAAGATTTATATATTTTTAACAGATTTTGATCATTCTGGAGAAGAGTTCAAGACCCACAGATCTTTGGAAGTCTTGAGGACATCTGAACAATGCTTGTGTATGTTTTATATCTAATAGTAGTTATGTATATATATATATGAAATTACTGGGGGCTTTATGCATGGGTCATATATAAAAACAAGTGAATTTTGAGTAAATTTTTATTTGATTAAAAGCTGGTGCTGGTATGGTCTGGGCTTTATGTGGTTTCTTTCCCTGCAATATGTGATTTATACCAACTTTCCAGCTGAGTTTCAAAAATCCATCACTAAACAAGAGTTACCCATCCGTACTAGTGGAGATTCTCATCACCACATCAGCAAGAGCCTCTTGACTCGGTCGTGACCTCTCAGCAACAGCCTTGATTTGGCCATTTTTTGTAATCTTGCCCTTATTTTATGATTTGAAAACCAATTTAAAACTGTAAACATAAGCATGACTCACTTTACAGGCACATTCTCCAAAAGATGCTTACCCAGGCTTTTGAAATGCTTGCTGGTTTATGCTTCTGTTTCCTGGAGATATTTAGAGAAGTAATTATAACTGGGAAGATGCAAAGCTACTGCTTTTATTAATAATGCACAAACTCGTGACATCCAACAACTTGTACACAGTGACTTAGAGCACCCAACTGCTCCAAAAGGACTCTGTAGATTTCACATGGATGTTATTTTCTTGGTAGCTTTCTGGATTTTCATGTCAAGGTCAAGTCAATTGAGTCATCTCAAGTTTTTATTTAAACTCAGATAAAAATACTAACAAATGTGGGAATTTTGCACGGACTAAAATTGTATTTTTTTCTTCCCTATTTTGTGTGTGTCTATACATTTTTCTGTTGAATACATGCCTTGAATCACAGCATATTTTCTATTCCAGCTGCTAAAATAAAACCTTCGTGATCGATGCAGCACCAGCCCTTACTCTGACTGTGGTTATCCTCATTGGAATTTCAGATCACACACAAACCCACATCATCCACTGAGAATTTCCAACCCAGCAGATGGGAAATTCTATTGAATAATACTAAATACTACTACAAAAGAGACAAACCCAACCGAAACCTGACTTTTAGGACTTTTAGCCTTTAAAAGACAGCGAGGAATTTTGAGGATTTTTTTGCCTCCATAACTTTTGTGCGCTTTTTACTTTTCATCAGCAGCATGCACAGTCTGGCACAACGTGATAAAATGGTGAGTCCACCAGGAAATCATTGCAGTGCTTTTTCTCAGTGTTGCAAACTGCTTTACTGGCTGGAAAGAAACTTATTTCATTGAAAGGATCTTTCTGTTTCCATGAATTTCTATGCAGCAGCCAGCTCGCTTGGCTGGGCTGTGTGTGTCCACAGGGATGTGCCCACACAAAACCATGTGAGGAACCATGCCCTGGAAAAGCAATCAGAAGGATTATTTCCCAGCATTAAGTGGCTATTTTTTCCCAAATAGACACAGAGAGAAGGAATGCATTACATTTTTGTTCCTCTTGTTAAAGGCTATCCTTGCGATTTTTCAGTTCAGATTTGCCTGAACAAAATATTCAAAATAAACCACATTATCCATAATCCCTTCTGGCCTAATTCCATTCCGAGTTTACTGATGATGCGAGCTGACATTCCCAGTAACTGAGGACTAAGTTTAGCCTCCAAACATGCATGTTGCATGCAGCTCTATCAGCATTCCCTGCAGACACGGATCTGCCTCGACTCGGAGGGATGGAATCTGCTCGCTCCGAGAGGAACACGCGGCTTCCAGGACYCTGGAGCAGAGCAGATCCTGTGTGGCAGCACCCCCGGGCCATGGAGCACGTCCATGTGTCCAGCCTTGTCCCCGTGCCTGGGCACTGCAGGTGCCTGTGCTGGCCCAGCCCTTCTCCTTGGCACCTAAAGGACAGGCTGCTGCCGCACGGATAAATCCCRTGGGGTGGGAAAAGGTGGGAAGCTAATGCAGGAATATTGGCCCAAAGTGCACCCGAGGTGGGAGGGAATCATTTTCACCTGGRTTTAATTTTAGGCTGGAGAACAGGGATTTTTCATGTCTGACCATTGCACCTCAACACAACACGGAGCCCTAAAGAGAGGCTAAAAATTTAGATCCAAAATATTCTTCCCTGCTTAGTTTCTCACTCCAGCTGGTTGGAATAGAAACCTCCATCCTCTTCCTCACCAGCTTTACTGGTGGACATTTCCCAGCATTTCTGCAGAGCCACCACAGGTGGCCACAGGTGTCACCAGTCCCTGCTTGGGTTTCTTCCTCCCTGCTCCCCATTGCTGTTCCCTGCTCTTTGGCAACACTCAGGCCCACAGSATCCCTGGATCTGGCTCTTGGGGACCAATGTGTCCCCTTTAGAGAAATTCCCAGCATTCATGTTATGCTTTCCATACATTAATTTRTGCATTAAAATAGGTGTTAATAGATAAGGAGAGGGAGATGTACAACAACTACAGAGTTTTCCCAACTGGCTGCTGCAGCCTGTGACCTGAAGTTCCAAAATCCAAGTAAGCCATCCCAGAGCGGCCAAGCTGCTCTGCTGTCTTTTGTCTCCCTTCTTGCAAAACATCTTTATTCCTATTTGCAGACTAAAAGTGACGAGCCATTGACTGCAAAACAGCCAGTGGCTGGAATAGTAAATAAATCTTCCGTGCCACGCCGCTGCCTCCGCAGCGAGAAACTCGGGCTGACACGTCTCTCATTACCCTGGGTTGTTCCCTGTATAATTTATGGATCTCCATGGCATGTGTTTGGAGTGGGAAATGCGATCTGCGTCTGCGGCTGACATCAGGCAGGCAAAGGACAGCTCCCAATAATGCTGTTCGTCCTTTATGGGCAGAGTTACAGTAAATAACACTTAATGTGAAATATGTAGAGTCATAGTAAACATGACAGTGGCTCAGGTTATTTCTGCTGGRGATGCTGAGACTGCTGGCAACAAAGGGAAGGAGCTGCAGCAAGGACCAGGGTCCACAGGTTCTTTGCAGGCTCCTCTCTTCTTCTTGCTAAGGTAAAACACCAAAATAAATCTGTTTTGATACTTCTGTTACAAGAAATTCTAAGAGATCTGTCGAGATAAAAGAATATCTGGTCTTCATTCCATGAAAGCAGCTCCAGGTGATCCAAGCCAATTGATCCAATGGAATGTGGATGTATCTCATGTGCTGCTAAATATGARCACAATGTCTCCATCAAGGGAAATTTTTCTCCAGGTTCCAAAACTGGTCTCAGCATCCTCCCTGTCTTCTTAAAGCCAAACAGGAGCATGAACAAACAGYCTAATTTTTTCTGTTAAGGTGTGCCTGTGTATGGAATTCTGTGGGATACCAACCACTGCAGGTTTCTGAACTGGAGAAACCACTGTAGAAACAGCTTTGGTTACTTCCCTTCTTGTATTGCTGAGTGTGATCAATTTTTACTCTTAAACCAGAACTAAAATGCTGCTTTTTAACCTCAGGAAACCATTGTGGCAAAATCCTGCTTTAAATTACACTCACCTGAACCTCTAGAAACTCAAGGGCTGATCTTGCAGCTTCTGATATTAGGAAGAAATTCTTTATTCAGGAGGTGGTGAGGCCCTGGCACATTTCCTGGGAAATGTACTGGGGATCCGCTCCACAGTTTGGGACTTCCTGAACATCAGAGTTTTCTTTACTCATTGCAAAGTGCTGCAAAGTTAAGAATTGGAAACCAGCCCAAAACACAAGCAACTGGAACGTTTCAGGATCAAACATCAATTCACCTCCGGTTGTGCATCCCCSTGTTCGGGCTCCCTCCAACCAGCTCACCACAGCACCGCGAAACTTGGAAAACACAACGCAGAGAATCTCAGTTTTCAGCTTTTCCCGTGCTCTGATTAAGCCGTGAAAAGACACAAGGGGTTGTAAAGAGATCCACCCACTCCAAGCACATTAATTGCAGGTCCTGAAAGTCAGCCAGTAACGAAGGGAAGACAGGAATTCAGCGATCAACAACCGAACAATTGTTCTCCGGTTTGCCCACAGCCGCAGGTGTGCACAGCACGGCCTTTGTCTTGCCAGGGGCTAATTTGAGCCTGCTGAGCCCGTGGCATTGCCAGCGAGAATTCCTTTATTCGGGAATATCGTGCTGCCGTACCTGTCCCAGGCACGCACGGAGTTTCAGCCTCTCCGCACATTTTTTGTTTCAYGCGTAAATAAACAGATGAGAAGGTGTTTGCGTGCCCTCCTTCAAGGACCGCGGGGTTATTCAGGACAAGAGCTGTGGTAGAAAAGCTAAAAAAAGGTATAAGTGAGGACACTGAGGCCATTCTCCTAATATTGCAGTGACATTTTCCTGTGGGGAAAAAAAAAGATGTGTAAAAGGGCCAAACTTCAGGAAAAAAGCCAACTTATTTCTGGTGTTAACCAGTCAAGGACCTCCCATCCACAGCTGAATGCCACAGTGCCGACCAAAGACACATATTTGACCTTTTTTCCCATTCTCTCCATAATTAATCATTCAGTTTTACAGTTACCTCATTAATTTGGATGTACACAGTGTAACTTTCATGTGTTTCCATCACTGGAAAAAAAAAAGGAACCGCAATTTTCCCTGGATTCTCCTATTCCCAGTCGTTCATTTGCTACAACTTTTAGTAATGACAAGGTGCCAGCAACAAAGATCATGAACTCAAACATAGTTTGCATTTGGATTAATGTAATGCCAGAAGTGAGAAAATTATTGGATATTAATTCCAAAGGATTAGGCATTCACAAGCCCTGTTGATTACACCCACATTTTTGGCAGTAGGAGCCCAGTTTGATTTATTTTAAGTCCTTTGCCACCAATACGTCAATTATTCTTCCCTTCAATACTTCATTCCTTTGTTTATTCTTAATATCAGAGAATTCTAGAATGGTCTGGGTTAGAAGGGACATTAAAACCCATCCAGTCCCACCCCTGCCACAGGCAGGGACACCTTCCACTATCCCAGGTTACTCCAAGCCCCGTCCATCCTGGCCTTGGACACTTCCAGGGATATTTCCTTTATTTGTCCCTTAAAGAAGTCAATTACTGAAGTTTAATACTTGTAATATCTTTTAGGAAAAAAAAAATGATACCAGTAGAGAACCATTTTTGAGTCCAAACCCCAAAAGCTTCATGTTCCTGAGTGGTTTTTTTTTCCACAGTAACATTTTTTCCTGCAGACAAAATTGACACAAATCAAAGCACATAAAAGTTTTGTAATAAAAGAAGGGGAAAAAAATTGCTCTTTCTATGAGTAGAAAGTCTTGCTTAAAAAGTATTTTCTTCTAAATTAGTATTATTTTCAGAAAGCTTCTCTATGCTTCCAAAGGGAGTTTTCTTCAGATGAAAAATGTGGGTGTTTTCTTAAGATGAAAACAATTTTGAAAAGGTTTTTGTTTGAAGTAACATTCAAGGAGCCACATTTTTTTTCTCAGCTACCAAATAATCATAAAAAAGTCAGTTTGAGGATTTTGTTTTCCGATGAAAAGCAGACTTTTCCAATGAAGAATTTTTGAAGATGAAATATCTTCAGCAACATAATCACCACCTTAACTACTCAGAACTTAATCCTAGCACATCTATATCCAGATTTGTCAGTGATTTATTACCATAGCACAGTATTTTGATATGTTAATAATTATTTTGATGTTAATAATGTAACTTCTAGTTTAATTTTTACCTAATTCCTAAAATCCCTTCCTATAGAAAGAAATACCGCTAATATATTTTTCCCATTTTTTGTGCATATGCAAAGTTCCATTAAACAGAGGATCTGGACATTTAATAACACACATTATACTCATAATATTTTTATGAGATAAGAAATTTTCACTGTCTTCCCCATGGAGACGGGAAATTGGGAACAGAAGTTTAATTCCAGTTAAATTCTAATTAATTTTAAATATCTTAATGTTTAGATACAACACAATCCCCCAAAGCTCCAGGTAGGATTAGCGCGTGGGATAGGCCTCGCCCTGGGAATATTTTGCTCTCCTTAAGACACAAACCCCTTAAGATCACTTTCCTTCCCCATTTGCTACTTTGGGAACAAATTGTATCTCATTAAAGTTGGATGAGTCTGCACCAGAATGATTTACAGAGGGAAGAGGAGGAAAAATAAAGACTTTGTCAGAGGAAAAATTGGGAGTTGTGTCTTATATTCGAGACAAGGCCTTGGTGGTCAGTCCCTGCTTATTTATTAATAAATGTGTTCTATAGAGCTTTATCATTATTATTACTGTGAAAAGATCTTTATTTGGTTTAAGCACAATTTGGTAAAGGGAGATTTCCTTAGGAATTTTTCTTTTTAACACAGAAGGACAGGAGCAGGTTTTAGGTGGGTGTAGAAGCTCATCCAGGGGCTGAACAGGAGCCTGAAAACCCCTTATCCTTGTGAATTAACAGCCTGGCCAGGGGCCTGGGGATACTGGAGCCACCAAAGGTCATCCCACAGCACTGACTTCAGCTCTTCGCATTCCCATGGGGAAAACACCAGCCGGGGGAAAAGGGAGAAAACTGCCTCGCACAGAGTGAAGCAGCCCAAGAGCTTTGCTGGGTGGCATCATCTCAGCTGAGAAGCTGGGCTGATTCATCTTCATTTTTCAACTTATTGAAAGAAATTCTAAAGGCTGCTTAGAAAGCCCCTCAGGGAATCTGCGACACCAGCAGGTACCAAACATCTTTGAGCCATCTCAGCAGCACAGGGACAGCAGCACTGCTGTGCTGGGAGCAGTAAATCCAAGGATTTACACCAGGGCAGCCCGAGGCACCCACAGGCTTTGGGTCATGTCATTTCTTTGTCTGTCCATCTCTAGCATCCACTCGGTTTGTATGTCAGATCCTAAAATCCACCGATCCTTCCCTAAATATGAAGTGGCACGGCAAAATTCAGCTCTCCAGAAGTGGGGTTGGGTTGTTGTTTTTTTAGAGCAGCAGCACAAGGAGCTCGGGTTCATTTCACATGAAATTCATCCTGCGAGGAAGGGATTGCTGCAGAGTCCAAGGAGGTTTGCAAACCTCATCATTCCTCTCCCGTCTTCAGCTTCTTGTGCGAATGGCTGCTTCCCCGAGGACGGGGACATCCAGGCATSTTCCCGAACAAGTGACATCAGAAAAACTTATTTCCCAAAGTCTCCAGACGCTCAGCAAAGCAGAGGCTCTCTGAGCTTTGTGATTCACTGTGCTCAAATTCTGATGCTTCTTGCTAAAAAGAAAAATGAGCCATTTGAGGATGATATTCCTGTGCGTGCCCCAGAGACACTGCATTCAAGTGCTTAGTCTGACATTAGGCCTGCATGAGTTAATTAAAAAATAATCATTTTTTCTGCTCCTCTTCTGCATGTCTTCAGTCAGGCAAATATGCTGAAATCACAAAACCAGCAAAGGGATTGCTTTAACTAGAAAATACTGTATGAATTCAGCATATTTGCTGCATAGAAATATGACATTTGTATGGAAATGACCTATTTTCTTGAACAGGCAGCTATACATCACAGGAAGTTTCACTGTAACATTTATGCAAAAGAGATTGGGAAGCACTTTCCCATAATGTGCTTATTTCCCCCAGATGAAATACTAAGGCAAAGCATAATCAAGCAGCTTAGGAGAAACATTTCACTCAATGTCATATGTTTTGAGCCACTGGGTGTTTGTTTTGATTTCCATGATGATTTCATGTTTGTTTGTCTGTCTTCTCCCCTAAAGGAAGCAAAGGACTTAGGAAGGGATAATCCAGTCTCCCTCTTTCCTTTCCTAATCACATCCCGAGTTGCAAACGATGGCAGAAGGGCAGCAGGACAGATCCATCCTGCTCCAAGGACCAGGACAGCCTGGGCATGATCAGGGTGGAGGCACAAGGAGGTTTTCCTGCAGCACCGGACACAGGCTCTGCCGCAGGGGAGCCAAAATCCCCGTGACAAATCCACGCTCCCACGACCTACGTTTATTGGAATATTTGCACAATGCATGTGGCAATTCAGCAATCAGCCACCACTCCAGGCATATAGCTCAAGGAATGCTGGGGGATCATTACTTGGCAGCTTTTCCTCTCAAATGCAGCATGTTAGGGTCTGTTATTCCAGGGGCTGAGCCGCTTCTGGTTCCACTCGGGGCAACACCCAGAGTAAGGATCAGCAACACAAAATCGAAACCAACTCCAACACGTCTTACCCATAGAAAGGTGCTATGACCATAAAATACATAACTAGCAGATCATTTTTAGGCTGCTTTTATTACAAAATTACAATTTTAATTCATAGTTGCACAACTACAAGATTGTTTTTATGCCAGTGCCGAATGAAACGCTCTGACCTCCTTCAACCCCACCGAAGTCAAGTGCAAAATTCACCCTGATATGAGTAAGAAATTCTTTGAGCTTATCGTGAATTAAGGTATAGCTTGTTCTGATGATGAATTGAAATTATTTAAAATCAATTATAACATAAAAGACACATCCCAAACTAGATGTTCACTGAGCTCACACTCTTGATTTACAGCCCAACATCCTCACCCTAAATGGAAATCCATACATCACTGAGTCAACATAATCAGGCTTCAGATAACTTACTTCAGAGCAGGAAATTCATCTTTTTTTCTCCTGTTCAAGCCAATAGCTGGGAAATTAACAGCAACCACAGTAATTATCAGTGCAGATATTTCACCATCAAAACTCTGAGAACRTAACAGAGGTTTCCAATGCACAAACAGTCAACAACCCCCTTCCTTTCCCTATAAAACCAGCCCTGAGTCATTTTGGCCACCACTTTATTTCACAAGTGTGGAACAGCTGTGGAGCAAATAATGATTTACTCTGAGTCCCTTGGAAGAGCAAAAACCTTCCAGGCTTGTGCTCAGCCACCAAGCACCACTCCTTTCTAAACAGAAAAGAAAACTTAAGACATTTGTGCCAATATGGTATTAATGGAAGCAGCTTTTTGGGGGGGGGGGTGTGTATTACAGAAAAGGACACATTGAAATGTGGTTTCCCATAGTTGCATGATTATTTATATAGAGAAATATAAATTCATATAAATGTATACATTTCTATAGATACAGATATTATACATTTTGGGCATATACATACATACATATATACACTCAGAGTTCTATACACATACAGATTTGTATATACATATATATATAAATATATATATACACACAAATGCACACACAGCCTGCTTTGTAGCTAGCTAGAGTTATAAATTCTCCCTCCCCCACAGAGCCAAGATGATCCGAGCTGCCTCTGCTCGACACCCCACGGTTGCCTCTCCATCCCGAATTAAATATAATCCTCATTATTCTGCTGCCTGGGAAACTTGGCAACCTCTCTGGCTGACTTGAGATGCAGCAATTCCTCCTGCCTTGCCTCTCCTAACCTATTCTAGGAGATGCAATATGCTGCTAAGATTAAGTGTCCAAAATGCTAATACGTCTGAGAAATGCYTCCACTGACCTACATCGGGAATGTAGGTCGGGAAGGAGCTATTTTTAACCAAAATGCCCATATTTTAATTACAGTCCAAAGCAAGCCACRCTCCTGAATCTCCCAGAACTTTCCAAAAATCGAGTTCTACACTTTAATGGTATAATTATAGGTACATACTTAGACACACACACAGTATACATGTATATACTGCACATACTCAGCGTTTCCACGACACACGTGAGCCGCGCCATGGGAGGCTGTCCCTCCTGCTTGGAGCTGACAGGGACTAATTTTGGGAACATCTCCTCTTTCTCCCTGATGCGTACCTGTTCGAGATCCATCTTATCAGGGATCTGAAGGCTTTGCCAGACTCTGGTTGGCTCCGAGGGGCTGGCAAAGGCCTGTGACACCGCCATGGCCAACCYGCCGCAAAGCCGAGGGCAATCCAGTCGGGGCAGAGGGAAGTCTTGAGGTGCAACACGGCACTCTACAGAAAAACCCAACAGAGAGAACCATGTTTTCAGTTGGTCTCCACTCCAGGCACACACAGAGGGGTTAGGATTTATCACCAGCCCAAGGAGGGCTGCATGCACACAGGTAAAAGCAATGCTGGGAACGCTAAGGACCTGGAGGCTGCTTGAGAACTCGGGCCAAATGCAGAAAAAATAGGTTTCTGTGAGCTATTTGTTCGCCTGCTCTGAAACAGGAGTTTTCTACAAGAATTTCATGTAGTTATTGGCTGTCTCTGAGGCAGCAAGAGGCACTTGACTTTCAGGTGTTGTTCTCACTGTCAGCCTTGGCACAATTCCCACTTGTCACAGCTTAACCATTGCCATTCCTTCCATCAGCCTCCCTGGCTGCGGTGTCACAGCCCCCCACTGCTAACAAGAGGAATGTATATATATATATATTTATCTATATAAATTAGATCCACCCTCAATTCCTACTTTATTGGTTTAAAACTGAAGGGGAGAATGAAGCAAGGACTGAACTATGACTCTTTGCCTTAATCAGTGCCTTAATTCCTCCTGAGGAGCCCAGAGCTGGGACTTGCCCTTTCTTTGAAGAAAACACACTGACATCAACTGGATCTAAAAAATATATTTACTTGCCATATTTCTTTGCTTGCCAATACTATCCACTTTCCAAAGCAGCCAGGTTTTTGGATCACTGCAAGAAAACATAACAGAAGTGATGCCACAGGAAATTGCTCTCTGATTAAGAAGAATGCATTGGCTACACATCTATTCCAGCAGTGCTTTGGGGACAACTGATAGCACCTGCCCTGGCATGGCAGTTTAACAGCACCAGAGAAACCTGGATGTGATCCCTAAAAAAGGCAGAGAGAAGCTTAAATAGTCAGCACCCAATAGCAATGCCTAATTTCTTTAAAGCTCATTTTTCACCAAAACACCACAACATTATTTTTCTAAGTGGTCCCTGTGCACACTGGGCTGGTACCTGCAGTGGTGCAGGACCCCAAGGACTGGATTTCTCAGGGTGGAGCAGATTATCTGGTCCCATCCAACCCTGAACTCTCACTAACGGGAATTTCTTACATGTCCCTTTGTTCAGGCTGTCCTGGGCAATCTCAGGACACTGCAGAGTGAACACATTCCAGCTCTAAGCCTGAGTGGCAATTCCTACGCTCTTTGGAGCAGAGCTCCTTCATTCTCCAAAGAAAAGAAGCACCATAATTAAATTTAAAAGTCATATTAAAAAGCACAGTTTGATGAGAATTTTCACACTGCACTGTTTCCCTGTCTCTGCTCATGCTCAGAATAAAATCAAACCAAACAATMACAGCATGAAAGAAAACCTCAAGCCATTAATTAACTTTGGTTTGCAGRGCCAAAGCCTCCAAAGTTCAATGACAGACTTTGGTTAAAGGGTTATTCAGATAATAGACATTATATATATATATACTTTTACACATATAATAACCAAGTACAAACCCAAAGGTTTATGTAGCTTTCCAGAAAACTCATCTCAGTTTAGGACAGGTACTGTTGTGACTGACTTACTTTTAAACAAGTATAGCCTGCAAAAATATCAACAAACACATTCCTACAATTCTTTAACGTGTAAACCAGCTTCTGTCTCTGGAAAAGCAAAGTAAAGCTGAGGAAAGCAAGAAAAATCCCATAAAAACCCCAYAAGCAGTATATTAATGCCACTGTAACATTTGGGGAAAGTCATTAACTTCAGATACGATAGTTCCTCTTGGATAAAGACTCCAAAACCTTTCTTCTGCTTTTTTTTTGGTTGTTTGGCAGTTTTTTCAGACTAACTGTTACAGGAATCCCTCCTCAGCACTGGTGCCAAGTGTCACCACCACCACCACCAGCAGCAGGAATGGCAGTGCCACCAGAAGCAGCAGCACAAATGAAGCCTTTTCCATTCCAACAGTGATTTATCGCAATTCAGGAATTCCTGCTTGGAATCATTCAAGCCCTACTGCAAAATCCCATCAGTAAAGAGAACCTCCCTCACTGGCAGCGTGCTCCAACCAAATGCCAAATTGCTGTGCCACATGCCATGGGCAGGAGATTCCTCCACAGGCAGTGGAATTTGAATTCCCAAATACAGAGAGAGTCAACCCTTGGCTAGCCTGAAATATMTCTCCAGGATTCATAGAATATACAGGATATTCTTGAGAGATTTAGAAAATACTAGTGGAGAAATAAAGACATTGGGAAAAGTAAATGGACATTAAAGATTCAGGATAGGACACAAGACTTGGTCGTTAATATTTTAGATTGTGCTCTGCCCTCTATTAGTATCTGTTCTTTTTAAGGCACCCAACAGCTGAGTGTTGCATGCACACACCTCCACAATACCTAAAAATAACCCCACACTTCAGATTAACATCCTCAACACTCAAAAATATAAGGATTGGTGCACCAGCCACCCTACAGAGACCACTCAGCACGAACGTGGGACAGAGCATTCCTGCAGCAATGCCAGCGGCTCTGCTCTTCCAGCCTTTTCCTCTCATTTTCCCACAAAAATGATCCATCTGACATCGTTCTGAAAACCACCACAACATCAACCTATTGAAACGCCACCACAGGGAAATGTTTCCAAAAGCTTTCACTGGAATCAAAGATCACCTACAAGTGGCACCCAGAAGCCTCACAGGGACCTCTGTGCTTCCATAAGAACGCCCCAAACTGCCCCAACAACTAAGCAAAAAATGAGATCATGACAGAATTTTACAACTGGGAAACTACAAGGATCAAGGAAAAGACATTTTAAAGAAGTGTTATGAAACACAATTGTCAGTGCCTGTCAATCACGGAATCACAGAATGGCCTGGGTTGGAAGGGACCTTCATGTTCTTGCTTTCAAAGGAAAAGATAATACTAATAAAGTATTTCCAAATAATTTGCAATTGTTACATGAATAACCTTCTTGGCTAGTTGGTTACCAATGAGATTAGGTCTGAACTAATTTGTCTTGATGCAAATGTTGTTATTTTAAAATCAAAAGATTGTTCAGTTAATCTGAGTGAGGACAATCAGAGAAATTACTAAATTGATAGCAAACCCATTCTCTCTGCACCATTACTCATTTTATTGTGAAATAGTCACATGGAGTACTTGTCTCAAAATACTTGAATCCACTTAATAGATGTTGTAATTTTCTGATACCAGATTTTGCTCTTCATTCAAGTCTATTGACTAAAACTCAGCATAATGTGGTGTTTCAACACTGGCTCCAAGGGAGCAGAACTGGGCCTCCAGTCCATTCCCACTCCAGGGTTTTTTCCAAGCACATTCCCATAGTTCCAGTGGCTCAAGCAGGCTTCAAATTGGGACATAGCTACRCTTGCCCAATCAAACCAGGAATATTTCAAGAACTGGAAAAAAGAGATCTATTTCCACTCACAGCAGAATAAAAAAATAGCAATTTTTGTAYGAAGAGCTGTTGTGAAACTGCATCCTGGGTGGATTTACATTTCTGCCACGTAGAACAACTGTGTTGTACTGTGTAACCCATACATAAATACACACATACATAAATTCACTGAGAAACTCAGCTACAAGGAAGCCAGATTTAAAACCAAGCCTTGGAAAAACTCAGAAAATAGGAATATGCAGCACCCAGCAGCCTGATTTCCCAGTGCACATAAATCCACGTTGTAAAAGCAAACGCCTTTGGAAGAAGTGCAATCCTGGAACAAGTTCACACCGAAGAGGCTGGAGCGCTGCCAGAAGTCGCACCCCGTGGTTGAGTAATGTCCTGAGCAATGAACTTCCACACTTAAGGCCAAATTCTACACCCTCTTCCTCACGTGAACATTTCTGCTAAACCTAAGCCTGAATCATCACATCCTTTTCATGTGAAGTGGGCACTCGAACCAAGTGGAAGGAGCACAGAGCTGGTGAAGTGCTGCTGGCACATCTGAGCGCTTCAGAAACGCAGCCTCACATTTCAGAGAGACCTTCCCCCCTCCCGGTGCTCTCAAAGTTCACAGAGAGAACACAAGTTGAACAAAACCACCCCTTTCTATCCTAAAACCAAACTGGCTGTGATGCCACGATCAAAGGTGGTTTTGTCTGGAAAGGTCTCTGATGGAATCTGGAGCTGCCACAGCTTAACTCATGTTCCCATAATGAATGAGATTTCCACTCTCCAATATCCATCTAACCAGAACAATACAGGCTTCCTGCAACAGGCTTTCCAAAATTCAAATTATTATTCATGCCATAACAATTAACATCTTTCTCTTGCTGTTGACACACTCAAAGGATCCATGAAGCAATTTCCAAACCAATCTTTTAACCCAGGGTACAATATGACAGTGACATCAATGACAACATCCAGGAAATACAAAAAGCACCAATAATTGAGCACCAGGATCATCCTTTCCATTTCCCTGCTTGCAGTTGTTGGCTGGGGCTGGGACTTACCTGGCCTTGCCGCTCTTTTCCACCTGTAGGAAGAATTTCAATATGATCCATAAACCAAACACTTGCTGAAGGCTTTACTACCACAGGCTGAACTGCTCAAGCTGATACCAGGTACTTGAACAACAATGAAATCAGCTAAAAAAATATTTATTTAAAATAGCATCCCATCAAACAGCTCTAATGCAACTGCAGATCATTTGACTTTATTTGATTCCTTCCCAGTAGCATTAATGCTACCAATAATGTTGCTGATAAAGACATAATTATCGTTAATACTCCCTATTAATTTGGAGGAACCCAGGTTGAGGCATGCAAAGAGTCACCCATTGCAGAGCAGAGATGATGGATCCACTTTCRTTTCCTGCAGTGGAAAGGAATGCTGCCACCCACTCAGCCTCAGCTCAACACAATGAAACAGCAAAACAGAAGTCATCAAAACACCCTTTAGACATCACACTTCAACATTGTCATCACTTCCAGAGCAAATCATCCCCAAATCATCTCGGTACACAAGGAAAAGGAAGTTTCCTACGCAAGGAAAGAAAAATAACTCAACTTAAGCCAAAAATTATCTCTTTTAATACAAAATTCCATTCTCATAGAACAAATTTATTTCCACTGAATAAATAGATCTGCTCACCGTCCGCGGGCAAGATTACTGCCTATAGTTAGGGTGAACTTCTCTCGCCTTTCTGCAGTTTAATTAAAATATAAACATTATTTGCAACCGGCTTTACTCTATTTGGATACAAGTATGAACACTTGGGGCTTTGGGGACATTGCCAAATGGATACAGCACCACTCTCACTGGGGGTTGTACTTTAACCTGATTTATACAGCTCCACACATTGCCTGCATGTAGGCTTATCCATGTAATTATTACTATTATGATAGGAAGGATCTGGCCTTTGCACTTGCATGTTTAATACTCAGCATGTGCATGCTCTTCTACTGTCCATCCAAAACCCAGCAAAACAAACAAACGAACAAACTCCAMAGGGTCAGAGCTGAAGGCAGCAGTGATAAAACACAATCTCAACTCAAGAGAGGAAATTYCAATGTGTAACATTTTTACTGATGCCATGGAGGTGATGCCAGATTTACAGACGTTTGGAGCTGTCCCTCCGTCTCCAGACACACACAGCTACTACCAAGGCTCGGGAATGACTCTCCAAGACAGATGGACCCGAAAAGCTCACCAAGGGCATCCTGGCTGGAGCTGTAAAGAGCGACATTGGGGGGAAAACAAGTATTTATGGGTTTATCTCTGTTGGAACACATTGTGAGGGGTGAAACCGAGCTGTTTCCCAGAGGATGGTCGGGAGGGTGACCTTGGGAACGTGGCCCTTTGYCGGGAGGTGACAGAGCCAGTCCCCTCGGGAGTGCTCCGTGCAGCACCTCTGGAGCTCAGTGGGGGGATAATCTCAATTCACCCAGATAAATCACCCCGACCGCTGCTCAGACAAACTATGTTTATGGACGCATTGGATATTTCTGTATAAACCCCACTGTTTGAAGGACCTCAGGGCACCGCCTCGGCCACGCGGGCGCCCGGCTATGAGGGCTGCCCTTGGCGGCCCCGCCCGCCCCGGGATGAGGCGCGCGGGGGTACATTCAGCGGGGCGGGCGGGGGCCGGGAGCGGGGGCGGGAGGGGGTCGGGGAGCGGATCCAGGCCGGGATCGGGTCCGGGATCCGGTCCGGGATCGGGTCAGGGATCGGTCCCGGGATCGGGTCCCCGGATCGGGCCCGGGCGCTCCCGCCCCGCCGCGGCCTCAGCGCTGGAGCTGTGGCGCCACCTGGCGGCCGCGCGGGGCCGCGCTCGGCGCCCGGCCCGGGACCCGCGGGGGCACCACAGCGCGGACATCCGCGGCCACCGCGGACACCCGCAGCCACCGCGGACACCCGGAGCCGCCGCGGACACCCGGAGCCGCCGCGGACACCCGGAGCCGCCGCGGACAAGATGATACCAACGGGGACAAGATACCAACCGGGACCTGCCCGCCCGGGGAGATCCCACCGTCTTTGGTCTCGCTCCGCTTTCAGCGGGAGCGGGGAGAAGGGCCGGGCGGCTGCGGCCGCTGGGRTGCTTTTCCAGATCGCATCACCCCATTCCAAACTGGAAATGAGGTTTAATTCCCCGCTCCGGAGGGGATGTGAGCTTTCTGGCTGCTCACCCCGCTGCGAGCACCGGGAACGGCCCGGCGATGCCTCCCAGTGCCTCCAGCAGGCCGGGAGCGAGCGCTCCGGAGGGATGCGCTCCCAATTTTCCCGATATTTTTAACTGTCAGAACAGTGAGGCAGGGATACAGATCGCAAATCGGATTTGTGGCAGTCTCGGGTGGTATCTTGGCAAGAGACGCTGTACAGGGTTTTTTCTCTGTTAACATCACAGTGCATCGAACTGTTACTAATAAAATAGCGTTCAAGGTTATGGGGGGGAAGGAAATCTCTGTGGGGGAAGCTGAAGTTTCAGGTTCAAGCTTTGTATTCCTATATATATATATATATTTGAGGGTGTATATATATATATATATATMTCTGCATTTTTTTTCAAAACGTTTTATTAGGAAAGCTATACCAGACGCATCACTGTACAATGATTAAACATTACCTTTACAATTTATATTCACTTGAAATTACAGAATAAATATATGCACATTGTTGTACCTTTGTGTGTGTGTGTGCGTGTGTGCGTGTATGGGTGCATGAGAGAAAACATTAAAAGTGCTTCCTACAAAGCTGTTAGTGAGAGGTGCCCATTAGCTTTTTTTTTTCCTTTTTTTTTCTTTTTTTTCCTGTATATTTGCATGTTGCTTTTATTAGGAAAGTGCGGATGTCCTCCAAAAAACCATGGCGTCATGATGAAGTGTCACTGAGCATCCCCTAGGTGTGTGCGCCACGTGGTGACATCCTTTGGGCTGCTCGGCTCCGGGTGGCTTCCCCCAGCCCACGGGATTCCCCCCGCGGCCCCCGGGCCCCGCTCCCGCCCTGCGCGGAGGGGCCGGGCTGGCGGGGGAGTGCGGGGAGGGTGAGGGTGAGTGTGCGTGCGAGGGAGGGAGAGAGACAAGAGTGAGACATTCGAGCAAGACCCTCCCCTCCCTTCCCTCTTGCAGTTTCCAGGCATGCAGCAAACTGCGCTCGTTTGCTTCTTTGCATTTTTTTTTTTTTTTCTTTTAAATAAATGTACAGAATCTGTGCCATGATGGGCAAGAAGAAAGCAAGCCACAAAATGCCATCTTCCCTCCCCCTCCCCTCCAAGGGAAAATATCAAGGAAGTTTACCGCAACGGAAAAAAAGAAAAAAAAAAGGAAAAAAAAAAAAGCCAACAAACAAAACAAACAACAAGAATAAAGGAACTAAAAGAAAAAGGGAAAAGGAAAAGAAAAAAGAGAGAGAGAGACACACATAGAATTTACTTAATCAGGATCAATACAAAGATCCCCGATAATAATAATAATATAATAATAATAATATACCTTTAGACATGGCACAGTCAAAGTCTCAGTTTCAGTATAAAAAATAATGATTGATTAACATCTGCTGGCAAAAGTCTGCGAAGGCACTTCGTCGATGACTGATCTGAGAAGGGCCCTGCCCCGCAGCGCGCACATCTGGCGGGGCAGAGCGCACAGCTGTATCCTCTGCTCGCGGGCGGCGGGGCCGGGCGGGCGGCGGGGCGGCGGTCAGAACCGGTACGTGGTCTTCTCCAGGACTTCGAGGTAATCCGGCTTGGTTTGGAGTTTGGCCCTTAACTCGAGGTATTCGCTTGTGGGGGTTTGGTGGTCCGGGAAGCCCTTGCCGGCCGCGAAGAGCAGGGTCTCCTTCAGCCTGGCGTCCTGCTGCAGGTCCGGGTATTGCATGCCGGGGGGGTGGACGTGCAGTTCCTTCAGCTTGGGCACGGTGCCGTACAGGCAGTCCACGAACCCCACGGCGCAGGGCGGCGGGCGGTCGCGGTCCCGCGGGGCTCCCCCCGCCGCCGCCGCCGCCGCCCCCAGCGCGCCCGCCGCCAGCCCTCCGCCCGCGGGGTGCTGGGGGTGCACGGCCACGATGGTGTTGAGCTGCGAGCTGGACACGGCCAGGCTCCACTCCTGCTCCTTCTCCAGCAAGGTGCGGTAGCTGCTGCCCGGCTCCGGCGCGGCGGCGGGGCCGGCGGGGTGCGCGAAGGCGCGCTCGCCGCCGCCCCGCAGCAGCTCGGCCGCCTCGCCGCCGCCGCCGCAGCCGCCCGCCGCCTCCTCCTCCTCGCGCGGCTTGTAGATGGGGTTGTTGCACATCTGGGTCACCGGGTGCGGGATGTAGTCGTAGACGTGGCCCGCCGGGGGCGCCTTCTCCGGGGACCGCTCCCCGGGGCCCCCCCCGCCGCCGCCGCCGCCGCCGCCCCCGCCGCCGCCGCCGCCGCCGCCCTCGGGGAAGAGCCGCGGGCAGCGCAGCGGCACCGCGCCCAGGTCCGCCGCCTCCGCCCGCGGGCCGCGGAACGGCAGCTTCCGCCGGCGGCGGCGCAGCACGAAGGCGAAGAGCCCGGCGGCCACCAGCACGGCGGAGAAGAAGAGGACGAGGAGGCTGAGGATGAGCACGGAGAGCGGCACGGCCGCGGCCGCGGCGGCCGGGGGCAGCTCGTAGGCGGCCGCGCCGGTGGCGGCGGGCGGCGGCGGGGCGGCGGCGGCGGGCGGCGAGGCGGCGGCGGCGGCGGGGCGCAGCGCGGCGGGGCACAGCGCGGCCAGCTCCAGCGAGCGCAGGTCGCGCCGGGCCAGCGGCTCGGGGCTGGCGCACAGCACCTCGCCCACCACGCTGACGGAGCTGAGCGCCTCCAGCCACTGCTTGAGCGGCACCAGCTCGCAGGTGCAGTCCCAGGGGTTGAGCTTCAGGTCGATCTGCACGATGGCGTGCAGGTGCTCCAGCACCCCGGCCACCGGCAGCGCCAGGAAGTGGTTGTTGCGCAGGTTGAGGCGCGCCAGGGAGGTGCCGGCGAAGGCGTCGGTGGGCAGCGTGCGGAGCAGGTTGTCGTTGAGGAAGAGGAGCTTCAGGTTGGGCATGAGGCTGAAGGCCGCCGGCTGGATTTCCCTGATCAGGTTGTACTCGAAGTACAGGTAATGCAAACTCTGCAGGCCCCGGAACATGCCCGGGGTGAGCCGCTCGATGTCGTTCCCGTTCAGGTACAGGCTCTTGAGGTTCGGCAGGTTGATGAACGCCCCGTCCTGCACGTAGGAGATCCGGTTGTTCCCCAGGTGTAAGAGATCCAAGGAGGAAAAATTCCAGAAATCGGAGCGGTAGATTTTCTGGATCAAATTCCCGCTCAGGTACAGCTTCTTGGCGTTCAAGGGCCTGGGCAGGAGCTCGGAGATGTTGTGGAACCCTCGCTCCTTGCAGTTGACCGTCAGGCCCAGGTCGTTGATGTGCAAACTGCAAGAGCAGCCGGTGGGGCAGATGATGGGGATGGGGGGCCGGGTCTGGTAGGCAGCCACGGGCGGTTGGTTGGGCCCGGGGTACAGGCCCCGGGGGGTCGGGGGAGGCCGGGGCGCCCGGGGCTGCTTGGTGGGCTTGGGCTGCTTGTTGGACGTTTTGTACTCAACAGAGGAAGCGGTGAAATGGAAGGAGGACAGCATGGAGGAAGGCTTCGTAGGCCACGCGTTCTCCTTGCTGGAGGACAGCTGAGGGATGCCCAGGCTGGCTTCCACCTCGGAGTCGGACAGCATGGGGCAGAGCTTGCTTCTCTTGATTTCCCGCAGGTCCTTCCCGTGGAAGTGGAAGGGGGTCTCGCAGGTGATGTCCCCCACCAGGGCGGTGTAGGGGATGCGCTCCAGCCAGCTCTTGAGCTGCACGATCTCGCACGTACAGTTCCACGGGTTCTCCTCCAGCTGGATCTCCATCAGGCTCCTGCCAATGTGGTCCAACATCCCGCGGTACGAAAGGACCTTTAGGCGGTTCCCGCGCAAGTCCAAGTGGGTTAAGGACACAGACTTAAATAAATTGGTGGGAAGCATGGGGATAAGATTGTCATTTAGGATGAGGACCCTCAATTTGCTTAGGTTTCGAAATGCCCCGCTTTCAATCCGTTTAATGACATTGTAATCTGCCTGCAGATATTCCAGACTTTCCAAACCCAGGAAAGTGTCGTTCCTGAAAATGTCCAATTTGTTTTCGTGCAAATACAACCTCTTTAGAACTCGGAGCCCGTTAAAAGCCCCCGTCTGAATGTCCTGCAGTGCATTGTTCCCAAGGTTAATAGATACAGCATTGTTCAAGTGAAGAAAACTGTTGGTGTACAATTTCCTCATGGAATTCCTCTGCAGGTAAAGTTTAAAAGGTCTCGACCACGACTCTGTTATCTGACTAATATTTATAAATCCTTTGTTGTCACAATGTATATGGAAAAGGCTCTCCTTCACTTCACAGTAACATGGATCAAAGCAGGGCTCATCCAGTTCCTCCGAGTCCTCTATCAAGGGAATAGGTGTAGTCCATGCTAGAGCAATTGTGCTTAGAAGAATTATCCACAACATCCTTCCTTTATGGAGCGTCTCTGCCGCGGAAGGTTTCATCGTTTGTTGATGTTTACAAAACTGCAACGGGAAGAAAAACGCAGATTTCAGTATTTCTGCCCTGCCCCTCTCCTTTTTCCTAAGCCCCTACCTGCTGGACTCACGTCAGGGCTCCTGGAAAGTTCAGCAGTTGTTGGGCAGACGTTCCCAACCAACTCCAGGGGTGTCGGCTGGGCGAGCCTTTCCCTGATTTATACTTAAGAGATGTTAGACGGCTCCGTCACGCGACAGCAGCCTCCCTGGCTCCCCTCCCCGTGGTAAATGCCACCTATAAAGAGGACAGCACATGCAGCCCCACACAGCACCACGAGCACACCGAACGTGTTGCGTCTCTCCGCGGCTCCCAGCGTTCGGAGCTGCCCGAATCCCAGCCCCGTGTGCGATTTCAGCCCGGGAGCCATCACAGCCCGCCCCGACTCCGGGAGGGGGGGGGAAAAAACCACCAGTGGGCAGATTCCTCCAGTGTCGCACCACATCCTTCATCCATGCAAACTCCCAAAGTTACTGAGCCTCCGTCCTCGAACCTCTCTCCCTCCCGGCGCATTGCACACGCGAGTTCYGAGGAATGCGCGGGGTTTGCCGCCGTCCCTGGCAAAGCGGTTCCCCTCCGAAATCCCCACAGCATCTCCGACAGAGTAAATGGTTAACAACCCTGATTTGGGAGGAGATCTTCCCCTTGCAAATGCGCCGGTGAATTAATGCAACTGGTATATTATCAGATAAATACACACCACATATTAGTCATTTTAGCTGATTAAAGCATTTAGAGATGATTAATCTTTCTAAAGCACATGCCCATGCGATCAGCAGATCTAAGGGGAAGTGACAGCTGAAGAGGCACCTAGGATTGAAACGCTCAGCCTGCCTTGGATTAGGGCATTTTGTGCCCCCAGGACCAAGCAGRAGACCCGGTTAAAAAGCTGAAAGTGGAAGAAAAAAAGACCTTGACACTTACCAGCCGATAAATTCTCTATCCTACTATACACGGTTCCGAATGAAGACACCATTCTTCTCCCATCAGATGAAAATAATACTGCACTAATGAGATGCAGCTCCTTCAACATATGGTTTCACCCTTCCTTTCACCAGATATTTTAAATGTATGGGCACAGAGAAACGCTAAGGATGGTAATAATACCGGCGGTGATGCAGCCTTCCTTGAATCCCTGAAATGCCCATTAGAATTATTYGGAGCGATCCTCGCTTTTGGTCTTAATCTCCCAATAAAAAGGTCCTTTTTTTCCTTCCTCGTGTAAGAACTAGAAAAAATTGCCCCCCATCCACAAACTTAACAGCAGAAAGATGCATTTAGGGGAGAGAAATGCCAGAGGAGCAGAAATCCTTAGGATCAACTTGCAAATGAAACCCTCCCCTGTGGGGAAGAGGAGATGGTTGAAAGCACGAAAAGAGAAATACCCTCTGCAATTAAACCCAGCATCTAATTGGGGAGAAGGGAGAGAGATGAGAGCTATATTGCAGTATCAATCTCTCTGTCTCCTTTGCAAAATATTAGCCACTTAAGTTCTTTCTCTTCTGCAAGGGCTGTAATAAAAATAAAAAAATAAATAAAGAGGATTATTATATCTTCTTTTGGGAAGAGGGGGGTGTCTTTGACCCTAGGCGGAAACAAAAGGATCCAGAAAGGTTGTACTTACCGGTTTGCAGGAGAGATTTTAGCACATCGTTACCAAAAAAAGAAAAAAATAAGGCAAAAGAAAGGAAAGGGGGGGGAAAAAAGCTCGAGTTTAAAGATTGCTGGTTTCTCTCTGCCTCTCCCTCTCTGTGGCTCTCTCTCCCTCTCTCTCTACTCCTGCTGAAGCTGAGGCAAAAGGAAAAAAAAAAAAAAAGGAGGAAAAAAAAAAAAAAAAAAAGAAGCAAGCCTGAAACGTGCTGGGAATGCAATGAGCCCCTCAATGATCTTCTTTAGGATGCAGAGCTGCTGTTTGGCACACTCAATGGAGGAGGGAGGAGAGGGGCTGCTGCAGGCTCCAGCGCCGCCGCCGCCGCCGCCGCCTTCTCCGGGCAGCGGCAGCGCGGAGCGGGCGCTGGGGCGCGGCGGCCGAGCGCGGGTGCGCTCCCTCCGCGGGTGCGCGCGGGTGCGCGGGCGGGGTGTGCGTGTGCKTGTGCGTGTGCGTGTGCGTGTGTGTGTGTGTGTGTGTGTGTGTGCGCGCGCGGGGCTGTTGTTGCCCTGGATCAGGCTTTTCCACGTCATGAAAATGAGCTTCAAGAAGGGGAACAAATGAAGGGGGCGCGCTTGGCTCCAGGTCGGGGGCGCGCATTTGGGAAGCCCTGACTACACAGTTTTTTTTTTTTTTCCCCCTTGCCTTTTTTTTTTTTTTGCCTTTTTTTTTTTTTTTTTTTTTTTTTTTTTTTTAGAAAGGGAAGGAGGGGGCTGGTTGGCGGAGAGGAAGGGAAGTGGGAAACGGGCAGATGGGGGAGGAAAAAGCCTAAGAAGAATCAGAGAGGAAAAAGCCGCCGGGATGGGGCAGAATTTGCACACCCCTCTCCCCTTTCCTAAAAAAAAAAAAAAAAAAAAAGAAAAAAAAAGGAGGGAAAAAAAGGGGAAAAAAGCCCAAGTCTGGAGGAAATCAAAGCTGCTCTGACTGCGAGTGCCAGCCGAGGGCTGCGGCGGGGAGCAGCCCGGGGGTCCCGCTCCGGCCGCCGCGCTCCCCCCGCATCCAGCGCCTCCTCCGTTCCATCCCGCTGCCGCCCGTCCCGGGGCCGTGCCGCTCCCGCCCCGCAGCCTCGCCAGGATCCCGCAGCTTCCCGCAAAGCCGAACACCTCCGGGGAGACACCCGGCACCTCCCGCATCCTCCCGCCCGGCGCGGCGTGTGCGCGGAGGCGGAGGGGCCGCGCCCGCGGAGCACAGCGCGCTGCCCGCCCGCCCCGGAGCGCCGCAGGTAACGGGGCTGCGCGGGGCGCGGCGGATCCGCGCAGGGGGGCGCAGCGGGAGGGCTGCGCGGGTTCGCCCGMGGGTGAAAGTTGCTGCGTGAGATGCGCCCGGGGGGCTCGGGGCGCTGCGGGCGCTGCCTCCGCCGGGTCTCAGCCCGCCGGGAGGGAAGGGCTGCGGGCAAGGGCAGGGCAGGGCGGGAGGCGACCCCCGCGCTGCTTCGCGCATCCCCGCCGTCCGCACCCGCGCACGCCCCTGCGCACCCCTGCGCACCCACCCGGAGGCGCGCACACCCGCGCGCGCACATCTGCGCGCATCCCCGCGCACGGCGGGAGCCGCGTAACTCCCGGGGCGTCSCGCACCCCCCGCTCCGCGCCCAGCCCCAATTCCCCTCCCGCGCCCCGGGGCGACTCGGCCGGGAGGAGACTTAACTGGAACCGCGGCTCGGTAGCAAAAAGTTCAGGGGCAGAGCCGCGGGCGCGGGCGGGAGGTCCCGGGGGGCCCGCGGGGTCCCGCCGCCCCGGGGCCGCTCTGCGCGGGCAGGGGCGCAGGCTCCGCGCCCGCGGACGCGCAGCATCTTCCCCCGGCTCCCGAGCTCTCCTCCGCCGGTGCAATATGGACGCACCGCTCCCTCCTAATTAAATTGCTGCATCATTCATTTTCTGACGCGGGAGCGACATGGGGTACCGGCAGGCTCCGAGCACGACACCCCCCTTTCGGAATGGGGGGGAGGCGGAGAAAAAGGGCGAAGGGGGAAATCACAACAGTTTGTTCTCGCAACAAGCTCGCTCGGCGGTTTTGGCAGCCGCTCGGTGAAGCGACCCATGGGCGCAAACCCCGCTGGGTTTTGGGGGGCAGCCCGCCTTCCCCATGGATGCTGCCCGTGGGGCARGCTCGGGGCGCGCGGCGGGGAGCCCTGACCTTGCAACTTTCCCAAATGCCACCGAATCCCGCTCGTTCTCCTTGCCAGGGCTCCTGCCGTCGGGTCGTGCGGAGGGGCTGAAGGAGTGGAGGGCGAGCTGGGGCTGGGGAGGGATGGCCCTGGAATGCAGACCGGGGAGCGCTGCGGGGATGGACGGACACCCCGCCGGGTCCCCCGCCCGCAGGCAAGGTCGTCCCCGGGGCCGCGGGCACCGCTGGGACACGGGGCAGCCCCGCGGGATGCCCGGGGGAGCAGGAGGGGGATCGCCCCGCACCTCCCTCTCCATCCTTTATGCCCGCGCAGTTTGTCGGAGGGGTGAGGACACTCAAATCGGCAGAGAGGCGGCTCTCCCAGGGTTTGTCCAGGCCGTGTCCCCTTGTCCCCTCCGCCGGCAGGCAGAAGTCACCGCGGGCCGTGCCCTGCATCTCCCTCCAGCCACAGCAGCTCACGGCCCTCCTGTCTGTGCTCCGCACACGCCGCTGGGAGCGGGACCGGTGTGAGTGTGACTGGCAGGAGCTCCAGCGAAGGGTATGGCTGATGTAACCGAGATCGGGACGTCACTCCRTTATTAATGATAATTATTATTATTGGCGAGCGAGCTGTTTCCTCGCAAACCCCCCATCCTGGAGCTGTGGAGAAAGCGTGTCAGCAGGGTGGGAGCTGCAGGTGCCCTTCGGCTGCCTCTTCCCAGCCTCGGTTGTCATTACTGAAATGCACCTTTCCCCCCTGACAGCCTCGTGGAAATAAGGGAGAGAGAGCCGGCCTAGAAAAGGATACTTGGACAATTATTGTGCCTTGCAGAAATATCCTCACGGCGTTCTGTTTCCAGCAGAGGCGAGCGTTCCCCCCGCTGCAGTCGCTGCACAGCAGGCATTGAATGCTCCAGGCAGCCTGCAGCGTGAACCAGCCCCTTCCCTTTCCCCAGCACAAGTGGCAATGGTGGAGAGAAAGAGGGACTTTTCTCCCAAAGCTCTCCCTGCCCTGTCCAGAAGGAAATATTCCGAGCTGTAATAGTCTCTGTGTCTCCAGCAATCCACGGCAAGGGCAAAAGCAATAAATAGTGCAAGGGCAAGGGAAACTCTCTTGTAATTATTACAGATGGGAGCTGCTTCCCGTCTCTCCGTGTTTTGGTAAAGTAGGGAGTAGTTTGGACGTGCTGGATCTGACTGTGGAGAGGGTTTGGACACAGCTCCAGCTGCAGTTCTGCCCAAAAGCCCTGGCCAAGCCAGCTCCTGCTGGGCACTCCCCCCTGGCTCCCCGGGACAGGGGTGGGCTCCAGCTGCCAGCTCTGGGGGCAGGAGAAGGTGTGGGGGCCCAAGGGTGGGAGGGGGCGCAGGGAGAGGGCGTGGGCTGTGCTGCCCATCAATCCGTGACTCCAAACCCGCACCCTCTGGTCGGGAATGCTGCCAGCTGGGTGCTCCAGGGAGAGATGCTCCTGGGCCCTGCCTGGGCCCAGGGCTCGGAGAGAACATCCCACGGGGCTCCCTGCCTCGGGGGCCTCCTCGGTGGAACGTGGAAATCCTGGGATTTAGGGAAGGCTGGAGCGCTGGGCTGTGGAGAGCACAGGGCTGAACTCTCCAGCGTGCAGAGAGTGGTCCAGGGCAGAAACACCTCCAGCTGCAGAGGCTGCAGGCATCTCATTGTGCCATTAGTCTGGGCTCAAAGCTCAGCTTAAAATTCCTTCACTGCTCTGATGACCACTCTTCTTGTCCCTGTGAGATTTGTCTGGTGTCTTCAATTCAATATTGAGGTTCCCCTCCCCCCCCTTTTTTTTAGGGAACCTTTCAAATATTCTTGGGTTTCTGTATTGTAAATTATTCAATAAGAAGAAATTTTAGCAGTTTTTGAAAATGTTGATAGAGGAAAATCAGAGTCTTGTCTGTGCAGCAGTGAGTGAAGCAGTTTATGAGGCTTCGCTTTTCTTAATCCCTCTCTGTTCCTTAATTAATTTATCAAACACGGACAGAGGAACTTAATCATCAGCTGGAATTTACCTATAGTCCTTCTCTGGAAGAGACTATTTCTATTAAATCTGTCATAATGTCCCAGGCAGGCCAAGGCTCAGGTGCCCCTGAGGTGCCTCCAGCCCRTTCTGGCTGCTCTGCTGAAGGCTGGATCCTTTTTTTCCATACACTCCTGGAAATTGTCACACCATACACAAGCACAGGCACGGATTATTTCAGCTGCATAAGCATTGGGGAGTGCACATGAAATGGAGGAAGTGTAAGAATTTGAAACTGGGCTTTCCCAGCTGGAATCCTTCAGGCTGGAGAAGCTTGTATCAAACTGATGCTCCTGGCCACAATTTTTCTGAGTCACCTCATTATCAGTTATTTATTAAGCTATGGAATAGCTGTTGGGTTTTTTTTTCAGGACGGTGAAAATGTGCCATTTTGAGCTGAGGTTCAGAAACAACAATGCACCAAATTATATTGACGTGGATTATTTCTAATATAAAAGTGTCCTCAGCTGCTTTAAACTCCATGGGACACTGGAGCTGCACAGAAAGCCCAGCCATGCCCTCAGCAGCAACTTATTTGTAATTGGTTTACACTCGTGGGGATTTTTTTTCCAGCAGAGAAATTTTGCCCAGTATTTGATGATATGTGTAAATATTAGAAGGAAAGGAGGGAAGAACTAATAGATAGCATTAAAATAGAACAGCAAATTGGGAGTGCAGCGTTTTTAACAGATAGATATTAAAAATAAAAGAGAAAAGTAGGCAAAATAAAAGGGAGGTTTTATTGGGCATAATTGACAGTTCCGTTATCCTCACTGCTTCCTGACATTTCAAGATCAGTTTTTTATCTAATGTTTCAACAGCCTTGGATATTTCCTTGTAGTGAACCAGACTCAGCTGTAGCTTTTTTCCCAGTTCAGGCACGTAAGCCACAAATTTTTTTGTAAATGTGCTGATATTTATTATGGCCACTGTCAAAAAACTCCACACTCCACTTATATACGAGCTTCTCCTTGGCCCTTATTGGGATGATTCACAGCCCTGCTTGGGCACGCACAGCTTCCTCTGGCAGCAGCTGGAATTTCATGCGTGGATCCAAGGCGGAATAATGCCCTCAGGGGGATCTGTTCCCACCCAGCCTGTGGAGTTATGAGCCACCCTCCGGCACTGAGAGGGCTCCTTCAGCTCTCCCCATCCTCCACCRAGGCAGTTCTGCAGCCCCATCCTAGAATCATGGGATCATTTAGGCTGGGRAAGACCTCCGAGATCCCTGAATCCAGGTCCACCACTAACCCACGGCACTAAATTGCCATCGACACGKTTTTTTATCAGCTCCAGGGATGGTGATTCCACCACTTCCCTGAGCAGCCTSTTCCAGTGTTTGACAGCCCTTTTGGTGAAGAATTTTTCCATAATATCCCATCTAAACCTCTCCTGGCACAACTCCAAGCTGTTTCTTCTTGTTCTGCCACCTGGTACCTGGGAGAAGAGTCTGACCTCCACCCGTCCACAGCCTCATTTCCTCCATCACGACAACGTGCTGCATCTTTTTTAACCCTTTGTATTCCCTGGAGAGACTTTTCATCACCCGGGAGCCCAAGCGGAGGCTTTAATGTCCTAAATGAGGCTGAACATGGAGCACACAAAGGAAGAGCGTGGCCTTGGAACTGTGTTTTCTGGATCTCTCCATCCACTGCAGTGGCAGGACACACCTTCAGATGGCAACTGCTCTGTTGTTCCCGTTGGAGAACTCTTGGATATTGCAAAAACACTGTTTGAATTCTCTTAGCCCAAACACTTGTTGTGGAATGATGGTTGTGGTTTATTTTTACACCTACACTCTCTGCATGGGAACATTTTCTGCTGCAATTTCTACTTTGGCTTTCTTTCCTTTTCACCTTGTGGGCTAATCTTCCACACRTCCCAATTCCTGCATTTTGCCTGGGTACACAAAAATGGAGATTAGCCTCCAGCATGTGCTGTAAGCAACAGCATGGATTTTCAGGGCATCTGGATTTAGAGTCGCCAGAATTAGAAACATGAGCCAGACGAGATCATGCTAGGGCAATTCCCCGGGACTGGGCCACGGAGCCAATCAATTTAAAATGTAATAGAAAGCACCGAGTTCTGGGTGAAGGAAGGCACTTACTGCTCATTTGGAAAGAAAAGCTCATATTCTAAATTGCTTTTCAGATCAGACTTGATCCTACTTTTAGTGATGGCAATGGTGGCACTTCCGCTCGGTCCGGTGSTGCCAGAAGTTTCTGTCGACTGCTATTGCTTCTCCACTTCCCCCTCTYCTCCTTCTCCCAAGCTCCCTGCCAGCACCACACTCCTTGCACGGTCCAGAGGAGGCCCCCAAGGTGATCAGAGGGGTGGAGCAGCTCTGCTGTGAGGAAAGGCTGGGACAATTGGAATTGTTCAGCTCGGAGAAGAGAARCTTCAGGGTGACCTCATTGTGGCCTTGCAGTGCCTGAAGGAGYTACAGGAAAGATGGAAAAGGACTACTTACAAGGGATGGAGTGACAGCACAAGGGGGAATGGCTTCAAACTGACAGGGGGAAGGGTTAGATGGGATATTAGGAAGGAATTCCTCCCTGTGAGACTGGGGAKACCCTGGCACAGGTTGCCCAGAGAAGCTGTGGCTGCCCCATCCCTGAAAATGTCCAAGGCCAGGTTGGATGGGGCTTGGAGCAACTTGGGATAGTGGAAGGTGTCCCTGCCCATGGCAGGGGATGGGGATTGGATGATCCTTAAGATCCTTTCCAACCCAAACCATTCCATGATTCCTCTTTGGGGACAGTTAAGACATGGAGACAGACCTGCTGGTTCAGGGGCAGTGACATGAAGTCCTTTTAATCTCTTAGAAGGAGTTCAGCAGCCATGGAGGAGATGGTGACAGTGTCTGCTCTGCTCTTGCAAGCCTTGCCCTTCCTTCTTTTTGCTCCCAATGGCACGAGTTTCACAGCAGCCCCAAGTTAGGAATCAGAGGTGATCTTTCACCCGAAATGGGCTCGGCTGGGAAGTTCCAGATCAGCTGACTCACTCCCATTTCACTCATCCCTGATGGAAGAGGTGGGCTAATGCAGCTCTGTAAGAATGGCCAAAGACCTCATGGGTCTCTCCTGCCATCGAACACTGCAGTGCTTGGGTTTGCAGTGCACAGTGCATTAACTCATTAGCAAGCACTTAAGACATAATTTTCATTAGGCTAAAATGATGAAATGGTGAGAGATGGAACGAGCTGAGGTACCTGAGTGTGTCTTCCTCGGCCTCCAGCTCTCAGCTGACCTCTGGAAGAGCACTGCTCTCCCTCTTTGCCGCCAGCCAGGAATCCTTCTGACTTAGGCGATGGAAATTGCCATCAGGAATCAAATAATGTGGCTATTTTACATGCAGCAGTTCCCTGTTTCCATGCCTGATATAATTTTGTTCAAGGGGAAAATTGCTGCTTTTCATTTTTCAAACACCAACTTTTCCTGCCATTTTACATGAGGCCAAATTTCTGCTACCAGGAACTTTGGGAAGTGCCATTTTTGATCGCTGCATCCAGAGAGCCATTACATGTGGATGTATGAGGAGGATCAGGGGTCTAGGAAGTCAGAGCTGTCAGGAAAGAGCAAATTAGGATTGTTCTGAATGGAACAGTAGAAGGAACATGACAATACTTTTGTATTATACAAAATATGTTGAAAAATAAGGGGAGTACTTTGCTTTGTACAAATAACAAGAGAGAACAAGAAATTGGTCTTAATTTGTAACTAGGAAGATTGATGAAAAATATTAGGAAAATATTTGGGATGGAGAGGACGGCAGAGACTGGCTAAGGAGGTCACAGAGCCTCTGCCTGTGAAGGTGAACAGGTGAAGTTCTGTGTCAGGAATGGCAGAGATCAATTCCTGAGGCTCAGAGATGGAGTAGGTGATCCCCTGAGCATCCTCCAAACCCCACATTCCTGTGATTGCTCATGTTGAGGGACAAATAATTTGTGATTATATACGATACACCTTAAAAGATATATATTGTCATTAAATACAGTAAGAAAATTCAATAAAAAGCAGATTTGGAGGCAGATTCCAATAGAAACAATGACATAAAAAATGTAACATGAAGGAACTGAAGGTTTGTAGATCAGCATGGCTAAGTCATGTACCGAGCATTGTATATCCAGGCTCTGAATCCATGGAATTGGCTAAAGTCATCATTTTGAGAGTATGTATGTGGATATATGGCTACACAAACACCCACATGCCTGCAAACCTACATTCTTGGGTGATTGTGCACATCTTCCATTTTTCAAGGTTCCTTTTTGTTTAGGGTTTTTATTTTCTCTTTGTCTTCTCTCTTTCTGCACCATCCATCTCTCTCTGCTTGGCTGGATAGCTGGAAAACACCAGCTCCTTGGGAAGTCACCTTCCAGAAACCGGAATTTCCGGAAAAATCCCAAATAAGCAGATTTCCAAAAAGCTCTGAGAACTGGGATTCCCGAATACAGACAAAATCCTAGGTATGAGTGCAACGTGGGAATATAAATCTGTAATAATTTCCTGCCCACTTTTACAGTCACAAATGTTTGCAGTTCCAGGCAGTTGTGAGCGAGGCTCCCTTTTAGCTGTTGATTTAACTGGGCTTAAAATCCAATGAATAAATTGTATATAGTTCATCAGCTTGTGGGGTGCTCGGTGCCTACACACCAAATAATAAGCTCCACGTCCCACTGTGAGCAGTTTATGGCCGGGAGACTGCGGGAACACCACGGTGGAACTGTCAAAATAAAACATGTAATGGGCTCATAAATGAAATGAAGGGATATTGGTTTAAAATCAAGCCCATAAATATGTGTCACACCTGTCCTCTGGGTGGTCAGCAGCAAGCAGGCTGCTCAATTCTGAACATATTTCCGAGCTGGTGCTGTCTGATTTGTCCTTCCCTCCTTGCTGAGCGATATCAAGGGGTAAAGTGAAAATCTGAAGTGAAACGGTGCCATTGCAGAGGCTGCTGCAGCCAAGGTGATGTTAATGTTTCAAGCTAAATACACAACAAATCCAGGATAATTCAAGGCTAATTTTGTTTTGCTAGGTTAACCCTTTTAGGAGAAAAAGAAAAATCGATGCAAATAGGTTTACAGCAGCTGTTTTCACCACCCAGCAAGCTTCTGCACTTTCCCACAGAGGTTACTCTGAAGGTGGAAATATTCTAAGTTAAGGATTAATAATAATAATAATAATTTACACTGTGGGAGTGCCAAGGATTCCCTCCGTGCAAGGCACTGCAGAATCAAAAACTTTACACGGAAAAGCTTCCAAGCAGTGGCCAATGTGTGTGAATCCACTTGTGATTATCCCTCTCCATACCTCCAGCTGTCTCAGTGAGCRATAAAATCAGCTCAGTTCTTATATAGTTCTCCCAAAGGTTACTAATTTTAACAGGCCATTTTCATCATTTTTCCAAAGAAGCCATAAAGGCAGATCCAACATTCGATGTCTCTCCACAAAAGGTCCCAAATAATCCCTGGTTTCGGGTTTGTAGCCCATCTGCTAAACCACGTCCTTGCTTCAGCAGCTGCTTAAGGACTTTACGGGGTTTTTCGTTCAAAATCTTTTCTCTTGCTTATTTATTTTTTTAAGATAGCCTTATTAAGTTGTGAAATGGTGCTGTTTAAAATGTAACCTTTTATTTTGCCATTTAAGCAGCTGCTGTTTGGGGRGAATCCATTCCTGATGGAGCCATTTGGGGCCACCATTACATAAATGCYGTCGGAGAGTCCCTCAAACTTGAACGATTTTCCAGCTTCAACACACGAGGTAGATGAGGCCCTTTGTGACATTCCCATCTCTCCTTGCTCTTCTGCATCCTGTAAACCCTGAGATGTCAAAGTTTTCAGGTTGTCAAAGGGACACCAGGATTATCCAGGTAGAGACTGACTTCTTTATGTTAAATATACGACTAAAATATATTATTCTGTTAAGATGGATTAAAAAAAACCCCAGCAGAATGGCAAAACTGCTGCAAACATGAGAACACAGGCACTGCCTGCTGTTTTGGTGTGCAGTGCAGATGCAAACAGCACCATTTTTTTCCCTCCATTTGCATATCTGTAAATGGCTGCAAGGCAGGGTAGGAGGAGGCCAGCTGGATTCAGTTACACAGAAAGGTAAAAGCCTTTTGCTTCTGATTTTTATTTTGCACTGTAGAGCAGGGTCACGTTTTGGGTTCCTTTCCAGGCTTTTGAAAAACGAGCGCAGTTCTCAGCGGCGCATCCYGAGCGGAGAAGTGCCCCTTAATGGGAAATACAAAGAGAAATTCTATGTTTGCACTAATAATTAATGKTTTGTCTCGTGCAGCCTTCCCAGTGATCCACAGCAAGCACATTTTAGGGCATTAAAGCTGCYTAGGGAGATTTCAGAAGACACTAATCTGCAGGACTTTCGCTGACGACCCAAAGGCGGTGTCACGTGAAAGCCTTATCAGGGCAAACCCACCCGGAGCCCATCTGCAGCAGTCCTGAGCCACGGAGCTGCCAGGCCTGGGATACCCCTGGATGCTGGATTTACTGAGGCTGGATGTGAGATTTGTGGTGTATCGGAATTATTTCTGTTGGCAGAAGAAATTGAGGCACCGGGTTAGTGACAGAGCTGCCTCCCAGCCCAGGATGAGATGCAAACCTCTTGCTCTCTGTGATTTTCACCTACTCAATAATAATAATGATAATAACAACAACAATCATCATAATCAACACCACCACTAACAACAATAATTCCAATAACAACARTGATTACCTTTCAATTGCTCTTCATAAGCCTTGATCATTATTTTATGCATCTTTCTAAGCATTTGTTTTTCATCCTTTGCTCCACRCTTCCTGTTGCAGCAGCTTCTGGYGGTGCCATAATTTCTGCCATCCATGCACATACAGCAAGGCAAGAGTGGTAAAACTGGGACACAARARCTRTAGGAGTAGGTGGACAGTAAATAATTATAAATTCTTTATGGCCATTTGTACCTTATAGAGGTCCCTAGGTTGTTCTCACTCTGATTTGTTGGCGTTTGCTGATGAACATAATCCTGTGAGTAGTGACTCATAGACAGAGTTCTTTTGTACTTGGTGCAACTTGAAGTGAAACYTTCCCTCTCCCTGCGTTCCCTCATTTCTCAGACAAGCCTTTAGCACAGCAGAGGATTTCCCAGGTACCCAGGTGATGCTCAAATGCCCTAAAGTTAGAGCAGAGCCAAGTAAGTAGAGCAGAGAACTCTCTGGGTTAGGATGACAGACAGGTTAAGATGACAGACATTGTTCCCCCTCCTACTTAGTCAGCTATATTTATTTTTTCAGTGGATTTTCTCCCTCTCGGAGTCTCTCTGTACCCTGCAGTGTCAGGGAAATGTGTTAACAAAGCTCTGCCACCCAGGGAAGGGCATGGTCTCAAACTTGTGCACAGGGAGGGGAGCAGATAGGGATATTTGGAGTTTATAGACAGCTTTGGGAACCTGAAGGAGAGCTGGAAAGTCTCGACTTCCTGACAGTCGAGCCAGGGATGGAGGCTCCTTGCACTTCCAGCCTGTGGCACAGGCGTTYCTGGCAGCAGGAGCCATATCCCCTGGCACTTTGGGATGGCAATGGCTTTGGGTTCCTCATTCTCTCCCAGRGAAGTCTGCTGGTGGTTATTTCAGTCATAACCTCGTCTCACTTCCTCACTTTCGGGAGGAACGCCGACATCTCGTCGCTGCCTCGCGCCTGGCGGCGTCRGAATGATCAGTCCCGGGAAGGGAGGCGTTAGGTGTGTGTGCTTCCATCCTGTCTTCGGGAAATTATAGCAGGTTTTAGAGTTGCTGCCATACTTACAGGACTAGGGAAGGTTTCCACCTCCTCCAGCCCCTCTTGTGTAACCCTGGGGACTGAATTAGAGCCTTGGCTGCTTGGGCTGAAAGGTGGGTTCAGTTTAAGGCTCCTGGGAGTCCATTTGTTCTCTCCAAAATGCCATTTGTTCTCTACAAAATGCCATTTGCTCTCACCAAAATGCCATTTGCTCTCACCAAAATGCCATTTGCTCTCACCAAAATGCCGTTTGCTCTCGCCAAAATGCCATTTGTTCCTGCTTTCTCCCATGCAGGTAACCTCGCACTGGTAGAAGGTAGTCCCTCAAAGAATCCTTGGCTAATTTTAGCAATCCAAGGGTAACTTGCCCCATTTATTGCAGGTGGAAGGAGCGGAAAAGCCTTTCTGCACCAAGCCCTTTTTTCCCTGTTTGTGCCAGTGCGAGTGAGGCAAGAGCCTGACTTTAACAGAACAGATAAAAATAAACCCAGCGATGGACAAAGCCAATTATGTTCTCCATTGCCTAGGGATGGGCAGCCTAATTTGCAGCTGACAGTGATTTGATGGACTGAACCATCCTTTTCCTGATCCAGCATTTGAAGTAATTTTCATTGTAAACCAATCATTACGATGCAGGACTCTCAGTACCRTCGGTGTCACCGTGACAGATTCCCACATCAACCTCACTGTTGCTGCCGGGGTTTTTCCTCCCATCCTTCAGTGCCCTGACGTGTTCTGGGAAGCGCTGGGCATGGCACACCACGGCCCCGTCCCCAGCACGAGCCCTGGGCAGAGCAGCTGATGGGTCGTGGGAGAGGGACGGTGCCAGACACATCACCAGCACTGGGGGACACGTTTCCAAGCTCTCCGCTGCAGTTTTGGCAGGGATGCTAAATTTAGTCCTCCAGTTTGGAATATTCAGGCAGCACATTAAGCTGGGAGTTAAGCAGTGCACATTTGCTCCGTCTTCATCTGGAATGGCCTCTGATTTTGCTCTTTCATGTGGTTTATAGGTCATAAACTGATTTCCCCCTCCCCTGAGGACATTGTGCTGGTTTGTGTCTGACATCTGTGCAATCTAGTAAGTCCTGAGCTGTAGTGTAGCATCCTTCTGTTCCCTGGATGGACACACAGGCACAGCTTCTGCCCAGCGTTGTTGGACAGAACATCACTTCATTAGAACCAGCTGGAATTTATTTCCACCACAACTTTGGCAATTTCTCTTGGAAGCCGCCGGAGTTGTTGGAATTTGCTTGTCTGCACCAGAGGAAGTTCCTGCTGGGTTGTGTAAGCTGTGGGGTGCAGAGGTACGAGGAAATCTGGGGAAAGTGACCWGAGGGGACACATGGAGGGTGAAGATCTCTTGTTCTTGCAAAGGTGATGTGCCCTACATTCCCTTTCCAGATCCATGAGAGCTCAGTGTAGACCCAGGAGGCTCCRTCTACATTTCCCCCTCTTTCTGCTTAGCTGTGAAATCTGCAATTTCTTTCCATTATAGTATTCAGTAAAGACTGATTAACAAATGATAGACACCTCCTGTTGCTGACAGGAGGAATAAAACCCTATAATTTTCACGAGACAGGTCACCAAGATTTTCCTCTAATCCTGCATGGTTTTACCAACACCTCCACTCCTGCAAAGTCCTGAGGCAGAGGAGGGTTATTTAGGCTGTGGCATCAAGCACAGGGATGGTCAGACAGGCCAGGGTCAGGGTGATTTGTGCACCTCAACTTCTGCTCCTTCCACTCACATGTGCAAAGGTACCTGTGTGCTCAAGAGCTGTGAGGAGCACACTGTATTTTCCACTCACATGCTTTGTGCCTTATAATTTACATTGATTACATGTTTGTATTGGCCAAACATATATATATATATTGATTTTATCAGATCAAAAAATCAAAGGGAAGGTGGAGAAATATGTTGAAACATTTCAGTAGAATTTGAAGGCGGTGCTTTCAGAAGCAAATCTAAGCATGGTGTGTCCTGGCTGGAAGCCTCCTGGAGGCAGCGAGGGATGCCCTGCCCCAGAGGGGACCCCGTGCCTGGTGCTCCAGGGTCCTGCAAGCTTGAGTTCTACCCCTGCAGGGCATCAGCAGGGACCCACGTGTGGCTCCTGCCCTTAGTTTTGGGGTGGGATTTGGGAACAGAGCTGGTGGAGAGGTGTAGGATCTGCACTGTGCATTGAGAGGAGCTCGTGGTGGGGTTGGCAGAGCTCGTGGTGGGGTTGGCAGAGCTCGTGGTGGGGTTGGGAGAGCTCGTGGTGGGGCTGGCAGAGCTCGTGGTGGGTGTCTGCTTGATCCCATGGGAAGGGCAGAGAGGCTGGGACACGCGGGAGACGCGGCTGTGATGGGACTGCAGCAGYCAGCAGAGTTTCTGGGATCTGTGCGCGGATCTGGGGTGAGAATCGAGCSCTGAGCGTGCGGCGCCGATGGGAAGCGCTGAGAACAGCCCTCGTGGACCTGTTTCCTGAGCAATCCTGTGAAAGGAARCAGATTGCCTCAGGCAAGACATTTAGAGGGTCTTACACTTCTCTTTATGCTTGCCGAGTGCCTGTTCCTGCTCTCAGGGAAGCGCTGCCGCCSCAGGATGAGGTCGGACAGGGACCCGCTGTGTGCCGAGCGCACCCGCCGGGAGCCGCGCGGAGCTGCAGGGGCTGCTTTGGGTCGTCCTCACACGGGGAAATTCAGGGAAACAGCAAGATCCAGGAGCATCCAGGCGCTGCTGCACGTCTGCTTTSTGTCAGAGAATCCCAGGAACGGCCTGGATTGGGAGGGATCTTAAAGCCCRTCTRATTSCAGCCCCCTGCCGTGGGCACTGGCACAGCTCCGTCCAGAGGAGATTCCCAGTCTCAGGAAATTTCATAGAATCACAAAATAGACTCACAGAATGATCTGGATTGGAAGGAACCGTCCAGTCCCACCCCTTGCCRTGGGCAGGGACACCTCCMACTATCCCAGGCTGCTCCAAGCCCYGTCCAWCCTGGCCTGGGACACTTCCAGGGATGGGGCAGCCACAGCTGTGCMTCGATAACCTCATACAGCTCTTTACAGCACTTAAGTACCTTTCTATCAAACGTAGATTCTGGTCAAGGGTTGCTAAAATTGAGGTTTCTAAACTCGTGTTCAAACCCAYAGGGTTTGGAGTTACTGTGCGCATTTCCCAGTGATTTCCATAGGTCCTCCCACCTGTTTAAAATAAGCTCTAAGACTATTCCTCTTGCAGCACSCTGTGTTTAGACACTTATTTTTAAGATTTTAATTTTATTTTTAATGTATTCCCTCTTTCTGGAAATCAGGAGGAAGCTTGCTAGGAAAATAATTTAAATTTCGTTTTTCCCTCCCCACACATTTTTCCACGTTGATTACTCACAGGTATCKCCTATTCTTTTGCAAGTTCTCTGAGTCATGGATCCTTGCACAACAACCACAGTCATGCTCAGCCTTCCCACCCAGCACAGGCCAAGGAGCAGGACAAGCAAATTTTCAATTAAATTATATTTTAAATTAAATTTTCACACCCTAATTTATCTTTTCAGAAGATAAACAGTTGAGTCAATAAGCAGAAGTCTCGTGGCAGCAAAGTTCCTGCAAATGGTCACCCATTCCAGTTCAGTTCTTGGCTATATGATAAACCAATATGTTGATTTTTAAGTGTCCTCCAGAAGTTTGATCTCATTTTAATTGGTGCAAAAACTGGCCAATTGTTATTACATGATCAGCTTTCCTCAAAGTCTGTCTTCTGTATGGATTTTAATATGTCTATATAGCTTAAGCCAGTTTTGTGAGAGGGGAAAATAATATTATAACTCATTTTGGGGAATATAAAAGGAGTAATTTTCTTGAAACTGGTCCTTAATATAGCTAATAGCTCTTGGCTTCACCTCAAGATGGTTAACAAGCCCATCATTAAGTGTGGCTAATGAAAAATTAATTAAACTTTTTATAATCTAATACCAGATGACAAATCATTATAAATCATGCCCTCGGTTATTCACGTCACTAAAGCCAATAAATGGGTTTGAAAGTTCACATATATGTATAAACCTGTAAGCAGATATACACTGAATTATGCTGGTTGTCAATAGTTATTTTTACAGCAGCTTTTAAAATTTCCTCTTAACATTCCTGGAATCCTCACTAAGGTGTGACCCTGCATGTAATTTTTGGAAGATTTAATAGGAAACCTTAACATTGCATGTGAGAGACTCCTGGCATCTGCACAGGGATTAGCCACACCAGCCCGGAAGGGAATTAGCAAAACTGTGGAGATTTAGGAGAAGAAAGGCAGAATTATTACAAAGTCTAGCAGGACATAATTTAGAAAAACTACTTCAACGGATTTAAAACTCTTATGGGATGCCAGTAAAAACAGGGAACTAATTTTTTCTTTCTGTTTGGAGTTTGCCTAAGTGACTCGATGAAGGAACAGCAGCAAGATCAATAAACTGTGTCTGAAAACCAGTTTAAAGGGAGCCACACGTCTCAGATGTGCAGGATTAATGGGAGAAAACGCTGAGCCCTCAAAGAGCCTTTCACAAGGCAGGTCAGAATCCATTTGGTAAATCCCATGGATATTTCCAAGATACCAGGATTAGCTCACAAACCCCCCAAATACTGCCCATATATGGCTAATATAAGTTGTAGCATCTGAGGTGAAGCAGTGTCAGGGTTGATACAACCCTAACACTTCTCACCAGCTAAATATTCCCAATGTGGAATTAGGGCAGCCCAGGCGAGGAGCCGGCACAGAGGATGCTCCAGAGGCAGGAGAGAGGTGGGGAGGAGGGAGTGGGGCAGGACAGGGCCAGGTCAGAGCAGYCAGGAGCTGCTGCTGGGGTGACCTCCTGCCCAGGATCTGGCCCCATCCATCAGCTCCCACAGCTTCCCTTTGTGGRGCTGCTCCGGCTGCACACATGGAACCTTTTGTCGGGATGAGAGGAGAGGCTTTCCTTTGAAGAAACTCCTGCTCTGAGCGTGATGTGCTCCCTGGCCTTTATTCAGCTCCTCTCTCAGTCCTGCCCAGGCCACACCTGCTCCTCCTCTGGGGCCAGAGGACTCGACCTCGATCTCTGTGATCCCTTTGTTTGCTTTTCCTTCCCCTCCCATAAGACCACGCCRTGCTCTCTGCGTGGGCCCTCCGGGGCTGAGCGTCCAGCTCCGATCCCACTCCCTGGCTYACCTTGTGATCCCTCAGGCTGCATCCCTTTAGGTCTATATTTACCCCTGAGAAAGAGGCAGCTCAGCAGCACATCCACATCCTGTGGAATTGCCTTCCTCGTGTCCCATTTGTCCCGGTTTTGGGGTGCAGTTGTGCTTGGGGGACAAAAGCCCTTCTCAGCGAACTTACTAAAGACCCCARAGTTGCTGATGTACACGAGTAGTTACTGCATCCCAACACAACTGTATTTTCTGCCTCTCCCTCTTGCTTGAAGAAAGCCCGAATTGATTTATTTTCAAACTCAGGCGTCAGTTTGCCAAGTGCRAGAATGTGTAATGCAGCAATTATGGGCATTCCCCAAAAGCTGCTTTTATGTATTTATGAAGAAAGCTCCCAGGGGTAACCCTTCATCTAAAATATTTGACTTGGAAATGCTTTTATTTTTCCAAGTTCTTTGCAGATTTCTCTTTTGAAAGCTGCTGTAATATTTTTCATCTCATGTAACRTTTCTTTGAAAGGCCACGTTCTGTAGCCATGGTTTTGCCATGCAGGACATTTAGGGAGCGAACAAATTTCTGTRGTGGAGTGCAAAGCTATTTTACAAAGGAGATCACGGCACCACATTTATTTTTTTCTCCAAAAAACCACATTTAAACTGATTTYTTTTGATCACCTGTAATTCAGACGTGCCTGAAAGGTAATTAATTTGGATCCCATTGTTTCTGTGATTGAAATGATGGATAGCAAAYAGGATATGCACATCCCTGATACAACAGCATTCTATCAAACACTCAGTTTATTGCATTACAGATGATTCCAGGTAATGGTCGTCGTTCACATGAATAGTTCTCAACTCTGATTGAATTTGATTCCTTATTAGAGACAGTTCCACGGTGCAGAATATGGTACCAGCAATATAATCCAGAAATTGCTTCTAGCATGTGAAATATGCAATTATAAGAAGCAAATGTTTAACTCACACTATGCTCTTGGGATCACAGTGTCAATAGGAGACTTCAAAAAATTAATTGTTTCATCAAGCAGAAGCACCTGAGGAGGGTCTCTAGCCAAGGTGGTCTGCCAGGGCTCCCCGGAGTGCAGAGCTGGCTTTAGGAGGAAGCTGGTGCTGATATTTATAAGAAATGAAGGCTGAGATCTGCTTCATGATCAAAATATTGAGCATAAAATTAATAATCACCCAGTTACGACAGCAATAAATGACAGTGCCGATCAGCTGATGGGAATGTCAGCGGGAAATGGGAGTGCAATGTGTGTGAGTGGAGTTCCTTGCGTKCTCACACCGGGGCGAGCTCACCAARGGCTGCTCAGAGGTTTCCCTCGGGGGTACAAAGAAAGAGCTGTCCCTGTGCTCACTGTGCCACAGAAGGCTCTGAGAGAAAAAGATTTCTTTGTGACCCCCCCCTCCCCTCGATATTCCTTCGAGTGCTTGGGACAATCTAGTCCTGAGGAYGCCCCTGATATGAAATTAAAATAAAAATGGGATTTCTCTCCCTTCAGAGCCTCCTGCCTTTCACACGGAGCCGGAGCCGCTCGGTGCCTCCGTGCTGGCTGGGGCCGTTACTCGTGAGCCTTTCCAGCAGGAGACAGATGCATGAACTCTCATTTTCTAGGGAAGATTTCTTACGGAGCCAGCGTTACCGAGCAATGATTAGATAAGGGGACACCATGGGAAATTTCGGATGGAAGAAAAGCCGGAGCGGGGACGCTGCAGAGCTGGAATGCCATCAGTCCTCGTTGAAGGGCCTTCATCTGGGGCGTTCAGAGGGATTCTTTTAAAGGCACCAGCCCTCTAATGAAGCTTAGTAATCTGGATTTGACAATACCTACCAGCAGCAAGTGCCTGGATGCTTGATAACAACRGGATCATTTCCTGGGAGCCCCTTGCTTTGCAGCAGTATCCAAGAACAGGCTCCCATTCTTCAGACTGGAATAGAGATATTTGTATTTGCTGGAATTATGTACCTTTGTATTATGGATCTCTGCACTGATCAACTTTATTCTCTTCCCRAGGCAGGGTTGCCTGGATTTCCACTGGCTAACACCATGGGGAATTTAGGATGAGCCAGAGCCGTTGCCAGCTAAAAGTTGAGCTGAGAATTCATCTGCTTCAATCCCAGTGCTCTTTTATGGAAATCAGCTCTCTAATCAGGAGCCGTTTGTCGTCACTCTGTAAGAGTTGGTGTGTCAGGATAAATCGAGCCATTAATTGCAAACCCAGCAGCRGGATCTTGGAATGTGGATATGATGTGTGTGTGCGTGTGCACGGGAAGTTGTTGAAGGAACGGGAGGTGCAGAGGCTACAGCAGGGAAAAAATACAAGATATGAAAGGTGAGAACAGAGGAGTTGAAAAGTAAAAGGTGGTTTTAAGGAGCTATCACATCCAGAAAAGGGGAAATACAGATAAGGATTAAATGCTGGATATTCCATATTATTCCAAACATTAGTTACAGAAAGCTGCCATAAATTACATTTCATTGCATTCCATAGAACATGTGGATTTTATGGCTTCCCACTCTGAACTCCTGGTGTTTAACAGAGCTCCAACACCAGTGTGCAGAGGTGGAGTGGCAGGATAAGGAGAACTGGGAAGGGATGCTCCAGAGGGGCTTCAGATGCTGTTGAAGAGATCTTGCCTCTTGGAAGCTTAGATCCTCAAATTCTCCATATTAATTTGGGTTTATTTAACAGTTTCAAATGGATTGTGATGAAGTAATCATAGATTACTTCAAATAGAAGGAAGTGATGAAAATTTGTGGCAGAAATACTGAAAATAGTGGCTTTTTCAGCAGAGCAGAGGGGAAAAAATATCACTGTTGGATCTTGCACAGCTCTAGCAGCAACTTTGATGGTGATGTAACCTTAAAAAGCACTGAATCAGGCTGTCAAATAACCTGAGCAGCAATATAAATATATATATATCTGAAGTGTTACATAAAAGAGGAATTTTAATATATTACAAAAACTGGTAACATGATGGCAAGAAATCTGTTAATTAGCATGTCTGCCGTACATCTTTTTGAGCAGTCACCTTAAGAAGAACTGAGGACAGCTTTAGCAACAATGTGATACAAAATAATTAGCTTGTTTTCAGGGCTTAAATAGTCATTACTTCCTTGTGAAGTCCCTAATTAAGCTAATCCTAGTTTGTAATACATTAGCAACAACTATTTATGTAGGAGCTACTTCTTAGGGGCTAAAAATACCCTCAAGTTTTGAAACGCTTCGGAACGATCTGCGAAATTGTGGAGCTCGGGACAGGAACAATACAGACTGAAAGAAATTATGTAAGTGCTTGATTTATTCCTCGCTGCCCACATGAAATCCGTTCACCTGAAGGCTGCAGATAGAACTGTTTAAAGGCTTTCATGAGCCAATTTTCCCCTCTCTGCTCTCAAAGCCCATGACAGCCCCGTTACCGGGATTTTCTCAGGAGGTCCTGTTGCAGCATTGCCCAATTATTTCCTAAAAAGTGTAAAGATTTTTTTATTTTTTTTTTTGGCCCTGACTCACGCTGTAATAGATGAAGGAGTGATTTTCAGTTTGATGTTCCTCTTCAGTCAGAGGAAAAGAACTGATAACATGAAGTTGACACAAAACAAAGCCCGGAGCCTGCGCTGTTGGACACAGTGGGCTTTGACCTTCATCCACAAAAAAGAAAAAAACTCTAAAAAAGTAGAAAAAGATATGTTTTGGAAGAGGAAAATCCATACCTTGCAGTTGCCTTTTTTTCCAAAGTGGGGAGAATTATTGCTTTACTTGGCTTTGTGCCTTCCTTAATCTACCTGAGGTCAGTTGGAGGCAATGTTTAGGTACAAAGCCCTCAAGACATGCAGGAATGAGCTCATGTTTATGCAAACTAATGAAATTAGCTGAGATGGGAAAATACAGACTGATGTGGGAAACAAGGGCTGCCCTCCCAGCCGAAAGGAATAATTTATTGGGAAAAAAAAAATCAGTCAATGAATCCTGTGAAGAAATCAAAATGAAGCAGCAAAGCCTGGATCTCCCCRTGGCTTGGATTTACAAGAAGGAAGGAATTTCAGCTTCCATTTAAAGGCAGAGCTGAACTCYTCTCTTAAATAATTTGTAGAGGCTTTTGTATCAGCTTAGGCTCAAAACYTGGGTGAGGTAACCACAGTGAGCAAGAAAGTACCTGAGATCCACCCGAAGTGCCCCGAGCCACAAACCACAGGGTTCCTTCCAGTTACTTCCAGGCATCCCACTGGAATGTGTGCTTGCTTCAYCACATCATGGAATATTCTCTCTGTTCCCCCTGTTCTCCCCTGTACAGCATCAATAATTCATCTGCTTTTCTTACATGGGCTGTTTAATACGTTGTAAGATGCAAAATATACACAGCGTGTGTAAGGGAARGAGATTTCCTGCAAGAGATATTTAACAGGCCTGGAAAACCCAGGAACACGAGCAAGGCAAAGTACAGGGATGTGACTCACTCAGGTGTCACAGGCAACTCCTTTTATGCCCACTTTTAATTTTTTTTTTCATGAGTGGTGCAAAAACCACTTCTATAAATGATTTTCTGAGGCAAATATCAGTGAGCTCCTGATTTTAACCTCTACAGAATAGAGAACAAWTTAACCACGATGCAACAAGGCCCTGGAATAATGTGATATTGTGTTCAGAGGAGAGGCAACGTGTACACCAATTACCTCCTTTTTTGTGTTGTTTGCCTCTGACTTGAGAGTCAAAGCTGCTGATTCCCTCCCCAAGCAAGATTCTGGCAGCACTGCCCAAGCCAGTGTGCCCAAACCTCCATTCTCATCCTGCTGAAGGCTGGGACGGGCCTTTTAAATTCAGAAATCCTCAATGCACACATGTACATGCTCAGGCTTATTTTTTTATGAGCGCATTTAAGTTAGAAAAGATTAAGTGGAATTAAACATGGATGCCTTTTTAACAGAGCCCGCTCCCAGAAGAGATCCCTTTTTTCAGCACTCGCTCCAAAGACTCCTTTAGCAGTGTTAGATTTGACTGCAAATGACAAGCTGTACACAGGAACCAGACATTTATGTCCCTATCATCACTTATTAACTGTTGTTATTGTCGCTGACAACGTCGTGATAATAATAGGGATCCTTTCAACAGCTGGCTCGAAGATGTGGGAGTTTATGACATTCCAAAGTATCTCAGCAGCAGTGACAGGTGAAGGCATGCTCAGGAGCAATTTATCCTGGRAAGAGAATGTGAAAGCCATCGGAGCTGGCTGAGACCTTGGGGGGGTCTTTGCTCACCCTTGGGATTTGTTGTAGATGAAAGGCAGCAGCGTTTTTGTTCAGTAAGGGATCACCTCCTGCCCCTGTAAATCGCTCCCCGGTGCCAGCGTGGTGCAGCTCATCCAGGAAAATGACTAATGGGGAATAATGGTGTTGCAGTAAACACTGCGATGGCAGCTGTGGCCGAGTGAGAAAAAGCAGGAAAAGCAGCTGTTGACCAATTCGAGTCATGAAGGGAATGCACTGAAATGTTGATTTCCTTCAGCTCTGGTAAGGTGTGAGGTTCTTCTGAGATAGGTTTGGCTGCTGGGAGGCTCAGGCCTGGAAAATGGACAATGCCTTCAGCTTCCCAGATTTTTGTTTAGTGGGAATGTGAGCCTTTCAGGCACCACCTGATCTGCAGTGCAAAGAACTGGATCCTGTCTCCTCRTCCACGTGCACTTGTCCAAACACTGGTCCAGGACAGACACCTCCCAGCCAATGCCAGAGGATCCCTCACCGCCTGCAGGTCAGATTTCAATGGGATTCTCAGTGGGATTGCTGTGAGGACYTGAAAATTACTGATTTAGGCTGAAGTCATCCTGGTCTCGCCAGTAAATCTACATCCATAGGACTTCAAAAGAAGGATTTAAAGAAACAACTCCCCAGGTTAATGGAAGACCRTCCCCACTTGGGTTTCTCACGGGTGGTTGGAAAGATGGTGCAGCCTGAGCAGCCCTAAGTTGTGCCCGTGCCCTGGTGGGTTGGGAGAGACCTCAGCAGCACTTGGAATGCCAAGATAGRGCCAAAGGAATAATTGTGTTGGATGGTTTGCCACTCAGGCTTCAAGAAGAGTTTGGACAACGCTCTCAGCCACGTGTTGTGATTCTTGCGGTGGTGCTGTGCAGAGAGAGGGGTTGGAATCGATGATCTTTGGGTGCCCCTTCCAATTCAGGGAATTCTGAGTCCCTGAACTGTTGAGGTCTCCTTTGTGAAGGCCTTTGAGTCCAGCCTGAGGCACCCAAGGCCCCGATGATCCTTCACTGACCTCCAAGGATGYCCCGTTCCCTGCTCTGCCGAGCGTTCCACGCTGCACTGCGCTCCTGCCGGGGAAATTCTTCCTGCTGTCCAAGGAAATAAATCTTTACACCTTCTCCAGCTGTAAACTAATGATTCACAGTGATCAAAATAAAATGGCTTAAGCCWTGTGTTATCTGGAGTTGGAAGAGGCAGGTTGCAGCCGTGACAAACCAGACGAGTGCAGGGGGGGCATTATTAGCCAGGCACTGTCTCCCAGGATTAGAGGTAGGAGATATAATACATGTAAGGACCCAGGGGTGAGATTATCTCGGGATAATACACCCTTTAGGTTTTGAAATTGCAGCCAAAGCAATCAAACCTGTTACCATAGCACTCATTTTAATGCACAGATAAATTTGTAGCTCTTGTTTATATAGCTCGTCCTCTGGAGGCACTAATATGATTCCCTTTAAAACTCAAGTTAATGAGAAAATAATGGAGCATTGTGGATATAAGCTACATTTTTTCCCACTGTCACTGTCATCATCTTTTATACAGTCAGATGGATCTTTGAAAGTATAAGTTGGATTTATTTTATGTACCACAAAACCTTTAAAAATCTTCCTTTAAACAGAGCTTTCTGATTCCAGCCTAAAGCCAAAAATACTTACTGTCTAAACACATTTATAAATCAGTATATCACCCGTAAATCTTACCTTATCCCTAATAGGAAATTTAAAATTGTAACTCTTAAAACTTCACCTTGGCAACGAGCRTTCTTATTTTATTGGCTTTCCTGGACAGACCCCGCTGATGAGATGGGGAATGTGGCCTGGGAATAGGGATTGCACGTCCCTGCCTGGGTGCAGTGAGCTGTGTAACGAAGCCATGTGTGTTTACTTTCCTTTGGATGCAGCACTGCAGCAAATCTCCAGCCATTTGCAGGGTTCTCTCAAATTTCTTTTTACCCCTCAAGTTCTCCTTCAGTCCTTTTGGACCAGCTGAGGAGCTCTGTTCCCATGGAATGTCCTCCAGTGCAAGGACAAGATGTTGCCAATGTTGACATCAGCAGCTCTGATCCGAGCTGGTACCAAGGCTCAGTAACTCCTTTTGTCTGGGAAGGATTGGTGGCCTATACATAATTTACATTACCCAGCATTTATTATTCATCCCCATAAACAAACACCTGTGTGAATTGGGCCTTCAGACATCTCAAACTTCCGAAGATTTAATAACAACAGAAGTAATGTGATTTACCGGGGCTGAAGTTTTATCCTTGGTCTCGCTTGAAGATTGTGGGGGTTTTGATTTGAGCAGGAAAAGCTTCCAGGCTGCTGTTGGCTGTGCCTGCTGGTGGGGGCTCCTCCTTTGCAAGATTCATATTGTCATTCCATAGGTTTTTTTTCTTTGCTGCCTTTGGTTTCTCTTAATGTTACTTGAATATGAGGATGCTCCTGCTCTCCTTTGACTCAGGAGAAGTCTGGCATATTCAGAATCCGTCTCTTCCCTGCACCTCTGTGGTGCTCCTGTCCCTGGGGACCCTTTGGTCTGTCTGGAGAGGCAGAAGGGCATCTCTGTGGGATCATGACCAGGTTAAATCTCATCTCCCTGGGCTTCTGCAGAGGCTGGTGCCTGGTTCATGCAGAGGAATTGCATTTTCCTTCTCCTCTGGACATGCAGCTTSGGGTGGTGAGATATCCCAAGGCTTTTGAAGCCTTGTCTCTTCACAGCCCAATGTCAAAGCTTGCCAGCCTGCTGTTGAAATGGAAATGTAATTATTGACTTGGAAAAATGCTGCGTTGGGAAGTCACTAATGGAGTCAGCCTAAAACGAGGGAATTGGAGAGTATTGCATTGTTAGARCCACTCAGAAATATCATCTAAGTTGTCAGCAATGGCAGGAGAAGGAGTGCAAGGCTTTGGCTGTGTCTCAGGGTTTGTGGCCGAGCACAGAAACACAAAGTGATGGGGTTGAATTCCAATTTCGGGAATCAGGGACACAGGCTGATCATACTGAAAGCCAGGACTGGGGGTTTAATAAGGGCCAGACTTAATTCTCCTATTCCTTAGGCTCTGGACATGTCACTAGAGTGTGATGATGGGGGGAGATGCCCCCACTCCAGCTTGCCCGGCCCTGCAATGCCAAACCTGCTCCTTCTCATCCCTGTTTTCCTTAATGCCGTGGAACTGACACAGTTGGAGTCAGACTCAGCCTGTCCCGCTGGGATCTGAGCAGGAAAACCAGTCCAGTCTTCCTCCTCACAGATTTACTTTAAATAAGTTTATATTTCTAATTGCTTTGGGATAGGAAATATGTATGGAAAGATCTCAAGGGATCGGATTAAGTAGTTTTAATTATGACACTGGCCCCTACGGAGAAGCATTTCTCGAGAAACATTAAACAAATATACTCTTATTTTTTTAACCCCACTTGGTGCGTGGGAATTTTCTGTATCTGAAAAAAGAAAAAAAAAAATTAAATTTAATGAGAGTGTTTCATTAAGTCTGAACACCTGCTGTGATCTAGCATGTACAAATGCAGATATCACAGTGCAGGAATTAGGGGCCTTATCCACGCTCCTTGCAGGGGAGCCCAGGCAGTTGGGAAGGTCAGAGACTTGGTGAGGTTGGTTCAGGATGTCCTCACACCTCTCTGCAGATGTAGAATTGTTCTCCATGCTGTGTTTCCAACACTAGAGACATCAAACGGCCCAGTTCCTATTCCTTCCCTTCGGGACTATTTTAGTTCAGCTGATCTTCCTGCTGGGAAACGTTTCTTCTTAATATTCAATTCCATTTGCCCTCTAATCCCATTTATCCCACTTGTAGTCCCACCTACCACCCCAAAGGATCCTTCCCCTCCTTGGGGTGTTTGCCCTTGGGACTTTTAGACCATTCTTGGTGGTGTTTTATAATTAAAGCTCCGCTGATCTCCACGTATTCCATATCCATATTCTTTCCAAACAAGGAAAACACCGTGAATGAATCCATTCAAGTCTGAATCATATTCCTGAGCTCTCACCAGCCCATCTCTGTTTCACTTCATTTGGTGTTTGGTCTGTACAACAGAAATCCCAAACTGCAGCCCCGGGATGGATATACCACTGAATAGAGAGAAAGGATTATGCAATAATGATAACAACAATAATAATGATAAATTAAAGTAACAACAACAATAATATCCTAATCATCATCTCAAATTTTTTATCTGCCCAGGGAAATATTTTGAGGTTTACTGAAATGAAATTTTAGCTGTCAGAGCCTGAGCCCAAGTCCAGTGAAGACTTCCAGCTTATTTTAATGCACATGAGCAGATTGGGATTTTAAACCTCAGGTCTTCAGTTTTCAAGATCCTGACTGACACAGATCAATGGATTTTATTCCAGAAACTCAGCTGGGACAGTTAATGCCCATTAAGTTGGAGACAGTGGGGTCCAGGCAAGTGCCAAAGTGCTTTTCTGAACTGGATATTATTAAAAAAAAGTGTTGTGGCTTGATATAAATGTACAGAAGTGCTGTATTTTAACTATTTGATGAGATAGGGCAATGAGATAAGGAGGGAAGATAAATTAATGCATAATTTGCACATTTGTTGAATGACTACTCCAATATTTTTCACTCTTTCCAGTCGAGTGGGCCTTTATTTTATGTATAACTTCTTTAAAACCTCCTTTCCTTTCCAGTGAAATGAACTCCCCTCCAATCCGTGACAATAATTCCAAATTCTGTGATGCACTTGGGTGTGTTTGGGAAGGTTGTGGGTGTGACCTTGGGGGATTATGGCATAAGTGGAGTGAGGGAGCAGGATTTAGACTTTTTATTTTATTTTATTTTGGGAGATAATAAGATTTTAAGTGCCTTGTGTCTTCTAATTGCCTTTCATGACCCTTTGGAGTTGCAATCAACTGCTTGAGAAAAGCAGCACTAAATAAATCGAATTGTGACACCAAAATTAAATTCTCAAGGCTTTTCTCAAGGATAGGGCATTTTTGCATTTTTTACTTTGGAAAAATATTGCTGGAGGGACAAAACAATCCCATCAGTGGTTTGGTCACTCAAGGTAAACCATGGTTGTTCTTTTGGTCATTTTGATCCAGAATGGTCCTTTCTGACACTTTTAGAAGAGCCAAGCTGTCCATTCACAGCTTAATTATCTTAGACCACATTAGAGGTTTGCAGAATATATTTTCTCAAKAATGCAATGGTATTAGAATTTATCTTCCAGTAGGAAATTGTCATTTTAAGTGCAGAGATACAAATAACATTTTTCTTTGAAGGTCACTTATCTAATACTATAATGCCAATATTAAATAAATCTGGGGATGAAATATGGGGCTGCATAAATAATTCCYTTAGCTATTAATGGAATACCTGTGATAATACTTATGTATTTATTGTACACCAACCCCACACGCATCAAGTATACCCAGAATTTTCCTGAAAACAAAGGAAGCGAAGGGCTTTTAAAGGAAGAATTGAAATAATGTGGAAGCACACAGCTGACTTTTATGAATCCATGAGCAAATACATGTTGATTGCTACTCCATGCTGATAAATGCAGCCTATTGAAAACTGGGAGAAGGGAAAATGTCTGCTAAATATTACAGTGTGGCTGAATACTAACCAGGAAAGAGATTTCAACTTTTCTTGTTGGGAATTCCCCAGAGCCTTTGCTGTGTGGTTCTTCTGTAGGCAGCTGTGGCACACGTAGGACAAACAGAACCCTGTGCAAAAAACGAAACCCTCACAAGGAGCTGGTGTTGCAGACTGACAGATCCCTGGGATAAAGGCGTTCCTGGTGTAAATCCATTGGTGGGATTGGTGTTGTGCTGCTGATGAAACTGCTCTCGTTAGAACGAGCTGATTGAAATAAGTAAAAAGGAAAAGCCAATAACGGGTTGTAGGGGGGTTGTTAATCTTTGGAAATAAATCTTGTGCTTAAAAATGGGTTTGAAAATATCTGGCAAAAGCCTGCCTGAGAGGGTAGTGATGGATAAGTGGCAGTCGAGAGGGGAATGGGGGCCTTCAGGTCACCGGATTTGGTTTTTGAATCACAGAGTCACAGGATGGTTTGGGTTGGAAGGGACAATAAATCCCACYCCATTCCACCCCCTGCCATGGGCAGGGACACCTTCCACTATCCCAGGTTGCTCCARTCCCTGTCCAGCCTAGTCTCAGACACTGCCAGGGATGGGGCAGCCACAGCTTCACTGGGCAACCTGTGCCAGGGCCTCMCCACCCTCACAGGGAGGGATTCCTTCCCAATATCCCATCTAACCCTGCCCTCTGGCTGGTCCTGTCCCTCCAGGCCCTTGTCCAGTCTCTCTTGGAACTCCTTTAGGTACAGATCTATATATTGAGTTTCTTTTTTTTTTTTTTGGAATACTCATTACAACATCACAAACCTGTTATAATGTCATTTTAGCAGCACGGTTTTACCATTTTATATGAAGATTGGCAAACACAAGCTGAAGGAGTGCCTGAATTCAGTGAGCAAGTGTTCCTTTAGTGAAAAGCAGGCTCCCTGTTTTCAAGTTTCTGGGCTGCTAGATCCAAATATGAGAATAATACCTACAAACACACCGAAAATGAGGGAGCAGCAGTGTGGAAATTCGTACATTCTAATGGGAAAATTCTAAGGAATGCAGCTGTGCTTGCTTTCCCTACTGATCCCAACCTTCAGATTCCTCTAAATTGAATTGTAAAACAATGATCTCCTTTTCTGTTTTCTACTAAGCTACACAGTTAATCCCTGACATAAAAATACATAAAGGAGAAATATATTTAGAAAAAAACTATTATTAAAATAGAGAAGGCCTCAAACCAAAGCGTGTCCATCATTTCCAGTGTGTTTGAACCCCGATCTAAATTCTCTGCCTGGGTTTGTCTCTGTCTAATCCTTTTGTTTATAACCTGATTTTCGGGGGGAAAATCAGACTATGGTTTTAGCAGGAACATTCGGCTGTTGCAGCGAGCACACAGACTGAAATAATCTGAAACAGCCTGTCTGCTTTAGCTTTTTTAAGCTCATGATTATTTTTTCCTGATGATTTCAAACGGCAGCATAGTAAGAACAGCAGACAGGCCTGGGAGAGGCCCAGCACTGTTACCAACAGTGGATGCCAGACTGTTAAATACAACAGAGCTTGGAGCTTGTAACACACAGAAGAAATGTTAATAACTTTAATTAAAGCCACCCAGTTATCCAGGACAGCCACGGCTTTAATAAGGTCACTGGTGTCAGGGCAATGCATGTGTCTCACATGTCTGGATCTCTCAGCCAGAGTGAACATGGCATTTAAGCACCTTGTCAACCTGGGTGACATCCTAATTCTTGCCAGCCAGGAGCTGTTTATTTGGGGAGAGGCAGCTCTGTGGATGGGCCAGCCCAGGCTCTGCACCAGGGTTGTCTTTTTGTCTCTTTTGTTTACCAGGGACCAGTTGTGACCCGATTGCAGATGGCAGCTTGTGCCACGCAGTRTCCCTGTCCTCTGGTGCCCTGAAGACATGCAAATGAGACAGAAATGCAAGGGACATCTCCTTTGTATAAAACCCACTATGTTATGCATAATATATAACCACCTTTTCTTCCAAACTGCTGTTGTTTGGGTTTTTTTTYCTAACGTGCCCTCTTTCTCCCCTGCATCTCCTGCCACCAGGYCAAAAATAAAACTAAGGGGAAAAAAAGAAAAGGACTGACAACGTAGAATTATTTTGGGACTTTTGAGAGAAACCAGGATATTTATGGATTTACTATATTCCCTATAATAACAAGTTTCTGAGATGTTAGTACACTGTCAAATATTTTTCAAGGTYAACAGTTTAGGGACACAATTATGTTGCAAGTTGTCTGCAAGATTAATTAAGGGTATTTCAGAGATATGAGAGAAAAATTGTTCCAGCAGCTATTAGAGTGTGAGTAATCCCAACTGGAAGAGTAGTTCCCCTTCAGTTCAGTCCTCCTTGGAGGAAATATTCCCATGTTTAAGGCATTCTCAGAAGCAGATAAAATATGCATGTTTGGGCTGCGAAGAGCAGTGGTGGGGAGGCAATTCTAGGCACAACCCACACAGTCACAACTAGAGTTGGGCTGGCCCCTCCACAAAGGTTATTTTTAAAATAAATATTTTCCTGGGCCAGAAAACACCAAAAGATCTCACAGAGATAAGGAAGGTGAAGGTGAGAGCCAGGTTCACCAGAACTCCCCTCAGCAGCCACTGGGAGGGCAGTGGGGGCCTTATTATCCAGCACTGATAGAAAAATTACTGAGCCAGTTAATAAAACGTCAGGGATTGTTTAGGAAAATAATTGCAAGGTCCAGAGAACTGTGAATATGAGAGACCTTAAATAAAAGAGAAAAACCCATCAGCAACGCAGCACTTTAATCAAAGCACTGCAACCAATACACATATCTACCCATCTACCTATAATCTGATATTATTTTTAATCCTTTTTTAAAATCCCAGTCACTAATGAGGGATAATGCTGGATTGAGGAGGGCCAAAGAGATTTATTGATACCAACTCAGAGCCGTGGCTGTAAATCAGGACAGTGAAGAAGTATGCCACTGCTGGCTTATGTTCTCTTCCTGCAAAAGGACAGGGATGAATGAGCAAGTGTCTGAATGAATGACTGAATAGATGAATGAATGAAAGAATGAATGCATCATCAAATAAATACATTAAAATACATTGCCAGCTTGCAGGGCTCCCGTAGCGCGGGAGCTCTTCGGGGCCTGTGTAAAAAGAGAGGCGACGGCGGCCTCGCTTTGATTATAAATTAAAATCTGCTTTGCCCAATCCCTCCGAGTGTTTAATTTTTACCAGAGGTCAAAAGGTGTTTTGCATGTGGAGCAAATACATCCCTGTGTGACTGCTGTTTCTGATGAAGGGCACGGAGTTCCCGCTGCCTGGCGGGAACGGCTGAGCTCAGGGAGGGACCCCGGGGTCCCCAGGGCCACCTCACGGTGACACAGCAGCACAGCCCCCGTGGGAAGACACATTTTGGACAATCTTCAGCCTGTTTCCCCCTCCTGGCAGGCTGAAGGCCTTCTCCTCCTCTCTGGCAAGGAGCCCAGCCTGTATTTCACGGAATCATGGAATCATAGGATCATGGAATCTTTTACATTAGCAAAAACCCTTAAGATCATCGAGTCCAACAGTTCCCCCAGCACTGCCAAGGCCACGACTAAACCCTGTCCCTAAGTGCCATATCTACACATCCTTTAAATCCCTCCAGGGGTGGTTATTCTACCAGTGCCAGGCCTGGACAACCCTTTCAGTGAAGAAATTTTTCCCAGTATCCAACCCCACTCCTCTGGTGCAGCTTGAGGCCTTTTCTGTTTGTCCTATCAAAGGCCAAGATTTGTGATCCCGCTCTGGAATTTAATCCAAGGCTTGCCTGCCTTGTTTCAAGATGGCCTCTTGTCCTGGGCAAGGGGTAGGAAGGAGAGGTGGTGGGATCCTGACTGGTACCCAGTGACAGTTTTAGGTTTTCCATCACAAGTGCCAGATACAGAAAGAACATTCCAAACCCCTCTGCCAGCTCCAGCATGCAGAAACCACCTCTCTGGTTCCATGGGACCAGTTTTATTCCCTTTGAAGAGACTGAGGTGATCCAAGTTTATTTATTTTGGGTTTTTTCCTGAAATCCATCTCAGCTTTGAACTTTGTGCTTGTGTTTGATTCCCTTTCCCTCTCCTGTGACAAGGTCCTGGAGGATGAAGCTCTTCTAGCTTGAGATGAAGGTCCTCCAAATGAGAAGTACAGAGCCATGGCTGCCAGTTTAATGCGCTCTCATGCATTCACACACAGATGGAAGGATTTTTGGAAGGAGAAAATATATTCAAGATGAATAAATTACTTCATTTTTTAAATAACGAAACCGGCAGTTTTATTTCCCACTGCTAATATTTCTGTCAGTCAGGTCAAGGATAATGAAGCAAAATTCTGGAAAGGGTCACCCAAACCTTGGCTTTTCTTATTGCAAATGTTCCCATTCATAAAACCTACGTCTGCAAGTACAAAATCAACAGTTAAATGTTTGCCTTTCCCGTGTCCGTATTTCTCCAAGGAGAGATGATTTTTACCCGGTTTTCACTTAGAACGTTCTGCTGAAGTTTTTGAAGGAAGAACAAGCCTTCTAAACTTTGTTCCTGTTATTATTTTTGCCTGTGGGTAAATATGTTCTTAGCTGTTAATAGAGTCAGTGTTTTCCTTCCATAATAAGGACTTTTTGCATGTGTCTCCATGATGGTTTAGAGTAGTTCCTTTCCTCCCAATTTTGTGTAAGTTTTTTTTTAACTTCTATTGAAAAGAAAAAAACATGAAAACCCAACCCTATAAGGGAACACCACTTATGGAATAAAAGAAAATGAACAAAGTATCATGGAAAATATTAGAGATATACAAAGAGCAGGGCACAGTGCAGCAGGACCCAGGTTATGTTTTAAGAAACCACTTCCAGCAGATGAAATAACTGCTAAAAGCAGGTGTTTTTTCCCAAAGCTGCAGCAATGTTGCTCTGTCGTGTCACATTAAATCATCTGTGCTGCATCATGCCATGTTACACCACCTCGTGTACGTACGGCGGGGAACCCGGCGCGCAGTAACAGGATGTGACAGACAACATTTAGCAAAAATATTCACTTATTTGACTCAGATCCTTTCCATCAGCTCGAATCAGGGAGCGTGGTCCCGAACGAGGCTGACAGATGGATGTGAACTCACCGAGGAACAGCATCCAGTGGAAATCTGAAAAGTTTCTTGTTGTGTACCCGGTGCTCGTCCTGTCGGTGGTTCCTGCCGTGCCCAGCTCCTCTTTCTCAGCATTTCCTTCCCTGCTGGGAGAAGTGAGACCGGTTGGTTGTCATTTGTTTTGACATCACTCGTGACTTTCACATGAGGGATTAATCACATACTTGGTACAGAAGGGCTGTCAACTGACAGTTGATGGAATTGCTGTAAACAGTTTTTATGTGAGCTGCACGAGAAGGTGTTTGGACTCTGTATTTGTGTTTAGAGAGGGACTATTTTAGGGAGCAAGAGGCTTATCTCACTTATATCTTGTAGTGTGGCAACATCTTTTTGACGGACTTGAAAATGTGGGGAYTTTGTTATCGCTCTTGGAGGAACTGTTTTATGGTAATACTTCTAAAAAAAGCTTCAGGAAATCAGTGCATATTCATGGAGACAAGAAATCAAGCATAAGCCAGGAAGATGAGGTGCAGAACATGCCACAGATGGATTTTTATAATCAGTCCTGACCTCGAGGATGATTTCCAAATCAAGGGGTGGGTCTTGGAAGCTACAGAACCATGGTGTGCTTTGGCACAGTTTGTCCTGGCAGAAATGAGGATGAGAGAACCTCATTGCAGGTATTCCAGAGGGTTTAAGGTGTGCTAGTGAGGGTAGTTCAAGGGCAGAAGGCCTGGCTGCTGAAGTGTGAACAAATTTGCACGTGGACTTGAAGCCTCTCCTCCTTATGAGRACAAGATAATCAATGGTGTGCAGGATTGTGAAAGGAAAGCTCCACATGTCAAAAGAAAAGTTCATATTACAGCAGTAATTCATAGGATCCATGGTCCTTTGCCTTCCCACTCTTTGCAGAGGGAATTTTCAAGGCTCTTCTCATTCAGCCATTTGTGGTTCAGTGTCCATCAGCAGTTCCCAGCATTTGTCCAGATGCATTTTCTGGGAATGGCAGTAAATACCAGCAATAATATTAATGATGGAAGATGCACCTCGGGAATACACGGGCTCATTTCATGGCTGAAATGTCCACAACATCCCTGAGTGTGGTCTCAGCCCTCTGTCTTAAGGATGCTGAGGGAAAAAAAAGCTGTAATAGAATCATGGAATGTCCTGAATTGGGAGGGACCCACAGGGACCATCAAGTGCAACTCCTGGCCCTGCACAGACACCCCAACAATCCCACCCTGTGCATCCCTGGGAGCATTGTCCAAATGCTCCTGGAGCTCTGGCAGCCTTGGGGCTGTGACCATTCAGTGGGGAGCCTTTCCAGTGCCCCAACACCCTCTAGGGGAAGAACCTTTCCCTGATATCCAACCTATGGATAATGGATAATGCAACCTATGCAAAAAAAAGAATAAAAAAGGAAAAGCATTAACTCTATATTTACTTTGGTCTGTGCCATCCTAGCTGATACTGTTTGCATGTATTATATTTGAGGAATTAATCCAGCACGGCTCCTGGGAAATTTGGGAAGCAGGCCTGCTCTGCATGCACCCCAAACGCCCGATGAGCCCCCTGCCCACGCTCGCTCCCTGAGCCGCAGCTGTGGTGGGGTTTGTGCTGACGCTGTTCACTCTTCCCAGGAAACCTCAGGAGCCTCCTTGCCTCGGGCGGTCTCCCGGAGATGTGGGGATGGCTGGATGTCGGCTCAGCAATCCGCAGTTCCTGCTGCCGTGTCCGTGAGCCGAGCGTGGGCTGGTGGCTCCGCGGGGACGCCGAGCGGAGCCCCGCGAGGGGAAGCCCTGGCATGGCAAGATTCCCTGAAATGCAGCGTGGGATAGCAGGGTAGGAGGCTTGCCCAGCAGCCAGGGGAGCTGGGATAAATAAATCCTAATCCAAAAGGTAAGTAACAGCTCTGAGCGAAACAAACCCCAAAAGGCTCAGTTCCCAAGGAGCCTACATCCACCCTGGGGAGCTGCTGGAGGAACCCCCACCTGCTGCTGGCTCTGCAGCACTGGCACATCCCTCCTGCTCAGTCTGGGTGTGATCCTTCACCAGCCCTTCACTGAAGTGCCAGAACACGTTAAAAATGCTGCTTCTTGCTCCTGGTCACACCAGCCTCCCCAGCAGTTTTTAAGGAAAGGTTTCTGCCCATCTGCCCAGTCATTGTGCCTTGTACTGACTTTGGAGTCTGGTGTTCCAAGTGTTTTTTGGGAAGAAATCCTTTGAGCAAGTGTGCTATTCACTTCTTACCTGATGAAAAATAATAAAAGAGTGATTAAACAATTAATACTGGATGTTGCTTAACAGTTGCTAAGAGGTTTACTTAATAATTTTCTGACGCTTTTCCTCCCTAATTTAGGAACAAAACAGACATAATTGAGCATGCTATTCTGAAGCTCCAAATCACACTCTGAAGAGAATCGAAGGAAACACATTTCTTTGATTTGAATATTTTTCTCATTAACAGGACATTCAGAATAAAGCAGAAGTATTTGATGCACAGAGCCTGTGGCGGTATCACGTTAACACTGGCATGCTCCTGCATTTTACCTCATGTTTACTAATCAATCCAAAAAGAAAGGTCACATCTTTCATCACAGAATGGAAACTTTTTGACAGCAAACAATTGGATTTTCAGCTTTCCATTTGAAGTGGATTTCAGCGTGGAGAGTGAGAGGCCAAGGTGGTGGGGTTAGGTAACCAAAGCAGAGCTGTGCTCTCGAGGTGTTGGGTACCAAAAACTCTGAGTAAGGACACTCAGCCGTACCAAGCTATTCTAAAACAGGGGTTCACGTTGTTTGGAGAAGAGAATAAATAATGTTTGGGTAGGTACTGGAGGGCAGTTTTGGCTCAGACAACAATGTCAAGGTTGAGACACTGCTGCATGTCTGGGTCAGGATGCTGCAGGATGAGTTAGCCTGAGGGCAAGAGAGCCTCAGCTACCTGCAAAGTGTTAAACCATGTTCCTCCTCTGCAGAGTCTTCTCTTTTATCTCCTCTGTGCCTCCACCATGGCCTTCTAGTTGTATTCTTTCTCTGAATTTTTTTTAAAGACYTGTATTTTGAGAAAGTGAATTTTCTTGGCAGTTGGAAAAGAAAAATATTGTTTTCCCAGGTAGAGAATACTGGTAGTTTCTCGAGCAAAACACTCCTCATGTAATTTCTTCTTTTTCTTTCCCCTTCCTGTTTCTTCTGCTCCAAGTGGAGGAGCAGCCCTGCAGTCCTTTCTCAGCAGGGGAAGGGAATTGCTGCCTCCCTGGGAGCAGTTCCCACCCATCCCTGGGTGCGGGTGGGAGCTGGACCAGGGGCTGTGAGTGGATGTGGCCAGAGCACAGTGYTCAGAACTCACCTTCACCCTCACCTGAGCTCTACTGTGAGTCACCCTTGAGACGACAGGTGAGATCAGAGGAGTGACCACGAAATACCTCTGGTTCTGTTGTTCTTCCTTCCCCTCCACTGGTTGCACAGAACCAGCCCCTCCAAGGACCCTCCCAGGCGGTGACACCAGGAGGACACAGACTTACCCCTGGCCGGGCTTTCCACCTGGCTCCTGGAGACATCACTGGTAGGAAAAGATGCGCACGTTGCCTGCAGCTATAGCACATATTGCATGGCATGACACACAAGTAAGTGAGATTAATTTCAGTTCTGGGCATCATTAGCGCAATTAAAACTGTGATTTTTTAGTTCAGACCTACAGGCCATTGCGGAGAAGAGTAATCATAAGAGAGAAACAAGTTCCCTAGTTAAAAATTAATTCCCTAGACTAAAAATATAATCAAACGATGTCTACAGTATTTTATGAAGAGCTGGGAGGATAATAAAATTTAAAGCAGTGCAACATTTGCATTTTGTTCATTTCTATCCATATTTTTCCACAGACTGCCTTTCTGTGTGCTTGTTAATCATATGCACTGCTACAGTCCTGGCATTTTAAGATCACTGTTCACATCAAGATTGAAAGGAAACTAATTACAATCACATTTCAGCCTGGTTGTTCAAGGCTCGTTCGGCGCCAGCTACAGCACAGGAGCCTTGACCTTTATTTGTAAGCATGAAAATAAGGTAAAGATGAAAGATTGGTTTTCCTCCAGCTCATACTCAGGGATCAGGAGGCCCTCCGGAGGAGCAGAGATGTGGGAARCCTCTCTCTCCTCACCTCCTCTCCCATGCTGGCAGCAGAGGCCAGTAGTGCTATGCAGAAGCTCTGCTCCACTGCAGCGAGAGGTGAACGGAAGCTCCACGGTGTTTTTGAGCTCTCCCTSGGGCTGGAAGAACATGGGAAGGATCAGCAGACCCGAGGAGTCTGTGGTTTTGACCCCCGTGCAGAGCTTTGCAGTGATGGGTTGGCAGTGCCTGGTGCTCAGGTGATCAAGGTGTCAGCACGTGCCAGCTCCAAGCAGTGCCACAGTCTCTTCTGCTGCTCATTCCATGGCTGAATAACACTCACAGGATCCAGGTGGATGCATCGGGGCGGAATAAGGTCCCTCAGACCTCAGGGAGTGCAGGTAATCCTAATGCAATYCCTGATTTGATTCAACGTGAACGCATTGAGAGCGTGCTGGATAGCAGATTTATCCAGTAGGTTTCACCTTCTGTGTCCCCGAATTTTCCAAACTACAGTTCTAATAAATTTGTGCTATGCTGTAAGCAAGCTGAGAGGTAGTTACACAAATGGGTTTCACCCAGGAGCTGCTGATGGGGTTCTTTCGCCAAATGCTCCTTTCAGGATCACTCCCCAGAGTTCAAAGCCGAGCCACGGCCAGGGCTGACTCCCAAAGGATCTCCTGAGCTTCCACCCTTCCTGGATTATCACAGCTCTCACTGGAATGAGTTCATTGAGGAAAAGAACACCAGCCCTGAAGAGAAACAATCCCATTCTCCTCCCACATTGTGTTTACCCTGCACAATCACTGCGTGTGCCCGGCCCCATGTCCTGGCAGAAATCCCTGCCGGAGCCCTGAGGTCCAGTGCGTTTATTTGCAGGATCTGCCAGGTAATTTGTATCTCCTGGCTGGAAAAGCTCTATTTAGGGCACCAAGCGGTGAGAGAAGGGAAACTCATCTCACCCCCAGCTCCCAGCCTTCTTCAGCTTGCTGCAGGCAGAGGACTACAATTGCCTGGGCCATGCTGAGGACACAGACCTCTGCCTGGATGCTGCTGGGACCTTCAAGCCAAGAAGCAAAGATGCTTTTGCAACACTTTCATGGTGTATTCTGCTTCTGTCTACATCCTTCAAAGCAAAAATTCACCCAGGCAAATATTTACAGAAACAAAAGAAAAAAATAGACTGGTGCTATAGACACTGCTGCAGTGAACTTCTAATTACAATCCACAAAGTGTTTATGAATAAATTTATCTATTATTTGTCTAGTTCRAGCACTGCGTACACTTTGCTTTGTACCATTACATGCTGAAGGAAACAATATGCAGCATGAAAATGAAAACAATTTGACTTAATTATTTACACCATTACCGCCRCTTTGAATTAGGCCCTCCATTTCTTCGGGATTTTGTAAAATTTAACTGGTAATTATGCTTGCTTAATTAATTTTATTTATCTACTACTACAATGAGATCAAAACAAAAAACCTACCAGAATGCAAAGTACAGGCTATGTCTCCTAATTGTAAATGTTGCTTTTAAGCCTTTATGATAAAAATGTAGTATTTTGTACCATTTCATTTYGAGCGTATCTGGCCGTGCTCCAGTACTATTTAAGTGTAAACAGGAAAAGCCTTGGAGGACGAGTAATCACACTTAAATGACACGAAGATCATTATGATGATGTTCCAAAAACATGGCAAAATTAGATATTGCAGAACTGTTTTCTTCTCTGAAGTGTTCCAGCAGATGGTGAAGAGTGCTGAAACCGTAGATCCGCGAGGGGAGGGAAAACATCCCCGTGCTTTTCTCACGCTCCCGTCCCGGCTTGTCTCCGGTGGCACCTCACACCTTGGCTCCGTCAAACCTTCAAGCTCCGGGTGACAGCGAGGTGTTTGAGTGCTGAATCCCGGCCTGGGGAACCCCTGCTTTGTTCCATGAAAGTTGTCAGCCGGATTTATTCGGGGAGGAGGACAAACGGGCGCGTCAGCAGAAGTTAYGGTGGTAATTTGTGAAACTCTTCACGAGATATTTTCAGAGCTCGTGAAAAGGAAGAGCCATGTCATTGAATTACTGCACAAGAAGTGCATTTTGATACAGGAAGAGTTGGGCTTTTATCAGAAATGGCGCTGCGTCGGTGGRGATGTGTCAGGGAGTATTTAAAGGGGTCCCACAAGGGTCTGACAACCATCTCAGAGAGTCAGGGCTGGTTCATATAAATGGGGAGATGTCTACGTGTGTTGCTGATCTGTGAAACAGCCACAAGGGAGGTGAGTCTGCACCTTCATCACATTTGTGTTCCTTTCCAAAASACTTGACAAAATTTCTTTCCACAGGGCCTGTTACACCTTCAGTCATCRTTAACTTTGTGCTTTTTTTGTCACTAGAAATATCTGAGAAATATCTAGAAAATTGTAATTACTCATTAAAAGAACATCTAATTTTGTTACTTAAATACTGGCTAGGGGTTTCTACTTCCAGGAATATTGGTGAACCCCAAGKATCTGCCAYCCATCCATCCATCCATCCATCCATCCATCCATCCATCCATCCATCCCCTCTTGAATGTCTAATCTCTTTTAATATATATTTTGGGGAATCCATAAATGAACAAGGTGAAGTATTGGGAGGCTGTGAAATCATTAGTGGTTTCTGCTGATCCATTACCATTCCTAGCTCCCTATGGAAAAGCCTGTCATATCCTGGGAGACAGCAAAGGCACAGTGGGGACAAGGCCTGTGCCCTGGAGAAGGTTTGGGCTGGGTTGAATGAAGGATATGAGGGTGTAAATGTACTTCCAAGCCCTCCACCTTCAAGAAATGTTTGCTTTCTCGACCATTTCCTCAGAAACATACGTGACAAACCCAGATCCACAGGAAAACTCATCCTTTCTCACTGAAAGATCCTGAAATGGAAGGTGACTTCATTCCCAACTGGCAGTCGTTCTAATTCCATGCTGAGCAAGGGAACAGCCTCTTATTCACGACGTTACAAATATTTTTGAACTGAATGTTCACAGTGTCCAAAGAATGGCCCACATGCTGCATTTGCTGCACTTCCATTTTACAGAGTTAGCCATAAAAATCATGCAAAAATCTCCCCAATTTCCATCTATCCCCATTCAATGGACATTTGGAAATGGGGCTTGCAAACGGGAAAGGGTGAACGCAATATCAGCAATCCAGTTTATCCGTTTGCATCCAGCTCATCTGCTAAAGTGAAAAGCCCGTGCATGGATGGTTCTCAATGGCCTGTGTGAAATGAAGGGCTGATTTCAGCCCCCTTCCTCGGGGACAGAGGGACATTTGCTGAGCAGCCACTGTAGGTGACATTGACTGTCATCCCAGCATCCCTCTCCGGTGGAATAGGATGGAAAGTGTCCCCCAGTCTTTAAAAACTGTGCTCTGAGCCAATGTGCACTGATCCTGCATTAYTCCCAAGCTAAATAACGTGGGAGAACGGGGTCTCGGGGACACTGTGCCTCAGTTTTCCATCTGCGAAATAGCAACACAAGGACTTTGGGAAAGCATTATTGTATTTTCCCCTGGATTGTTCCCTTTTTAGAAGGGCTCTTCTAGCAACATCAAATCTWTCCAAAAACTTGATTTACTAAAAAAACCACTTTACAATAATTGGTAACCTCTCTGTCTTGAGCAAGGCAAAGGTTTTATTCTCCTGTCTGAGCTTAATTATGTTTTCAGAGCCGTGTCGTGGAGGCTCAGATGAAATTTTTGCTTTGTGTGCAAGAAAGTCACAYCACATTTGCATTTGCTTTGACAGAAGCCCTGATCTCATCCAATATGGAGTGCTCAAATTTGGCAATGCTCCCGTCGGACATCTATTTTATATTCTTTCTAAATTCCARGCAAAATATCATTCCTTACACTTAAATGCGAACACCTTTGAGGGGGGGAATAAAGCCTGGTACAACAAAATGAAATCCCTTGTGGGCCTRTGCATCAGAGCTCTGTCCCCACCAGCCAGCAGAGGTTGCTCTGATGCTAATGATTCATTATTAAACCATTCATTATTTCCAGTAATAAGSACATGGAGGAAATCAAACCCAAATATTGAAATGATCAAATGATCTATGAGCCAGAAGGCCGTGGAATGTGCTATGTGTGGGTAGGTTGGGAAGCAGCAGTCCCCAACCCAAGTCTTCTGGACAACCTGCTGCCCACTGGATTTTCCAATGCCAGGTTGTGGCYACAGTGGTCAGGTAGGCTCCAGGARCTGCAGAGCTTCCCATRAGATGCCAAGAACTGGGATTACTCTCCTAGCATATAAATTCTGTCGCTCTGGCCCTTAAAAATCCAGGGCTTGTTGAACAAGGAGTGCTACGGATTTTAATTGGATACTTGAATTGAAATGAAAGAAACAGATTCTTTGCCCTTACTTAGCAAACAGGATTTTTTTTCTTTCCCAGTTATTAATTTCCTTAAATGTAAAGTGACATCTAAAATGAAAACAGTTTATTGCTTGCCAGGAGCAAAGCCAGCCTAATTTAAGAAATTCAGAATTAAAGCTTTTGAAGCATATCGGGGCATGTTTATAAAACAATTATCATTGCAAACATTCTCTGTGCTCAATGCAGCCTCTTCAGGCCACCTCCAAAGCCTGAAACTTCATCACCAGTCGTCCCCACCCCGAAATGTTTCATCAATTGCATAAAATCAGGTCATCCTTTGATTGCAGCTTCCGTGTGTTGGCTCAGGCACTCAATCCCAAACCGAACCAACCTGGAACGTATTTGATGCCCCCAAAAAAATTAACTTAGTGTTTAAAATTAAGTAGTGGGCTCATTATTAATAACTGACAGCAGACAAAGGAGTGCAGTGACCTCTCCAACAGAGCATTTAAATCTTTGCACAACATGCTCTGCTTGTGCTAGGCTGGTTTCACAAACAACAGCTGTGGAGTTCGTTAACATATGAATCCCCTTGAGGTAATTTGGAGGAGCCAAATGTGCTAAACGAAACACCTCATTAAAACAGTACTTTAAAAAACAAAACAAAACAAAGCAAAAAAAACCCCACCCCAACCGAACCCCAAACTGATTTCACGTTCCACTTTCACGTGTGGAGATTCTGTTACATGGAATTCCGTCACCTGCGTGGCTGGAAATAAGGGGGAGTTAAAATCAGGAATATGGGGTTTTCTCTGCTAAGATGCACTTGAGACTAAAGTGCCTTTGAAGTGTAGTCTGTCACAAAGAACCAATTAACTGAGGACAATAATGTTTTCTTTTCCTCCCTGTTCCTGAGCACAGGACACAAGATTGTACTCAAATATGCAGGACCCCATTTCTCRAGTCTAGGGAGTGAATGGACATAACCAAAGGGATGCTGATCTTGGATGGGGCCAGGGCAGAACCACACCCTGGCGTCACCCTGTCCCCCAGGAAGGCCTTGCAAGAGATTCTCAGGGAAATCCTCCATAAAAACCACTGCTGCAAGCCCAGGTGACCACACACAAGAGGCACAGACCAAAGGCAGTGGGACAAACACCTCCTGCCCTTGTTCCTGCAGTCTGCATCAAACTTTGCSCCCAAGAACAGCTCCTTACTGTCCTTTTTTATTTCTCCACAATGCTACAGGTGTAATTCCGCTGGTACAAAGGTTCACAAGCTCCTTGGTGCTGCTCCTCCTGAAAAACAGCATCTTCTGCCCAGGTAAAGCTGCTCAGTGAAGCACTGAATAGCTCCTGTGATGTGGCTGTTCCAAAARCACGCACAAAGTCAGGCCTCTCCTTGGAAAAATCACCTTTTCTTCTCTGTCTCCAGCTGAATTGTTGGTGGCTGGAAGGAGGGATGCGATGGACTCACGCTTCATGGTCCACAAGGAATTTTACAGTGGTAAAACAGCAATAAAATGATGCCCAAAACTGCCTGCCTCCAAAAATATGTAAGTTAGTCACCCCTCCTTTTTACCAACGGTTTTCTATCTGCATCAAGATAATTTTTAAGAGATGCTCGTAGAATTTATTAATTCCTAAATGGGAGTGCGAGTTTCTTTTAAAAATGTAGATGTATTTTCTGATTTTGATAATGATCTAAAGGGAAGATGACTGGGAATTTTTTTGCTCCTACAGTCTTATGAAGCAACAGCCCATTTTCCTTCAGGAAATTGTGGTCTAAGGTTCTCCTGGATGACCTCAAATTATAGGATGCTATAGAGCTCTTAGATTTTTTGGGTTTTGCTTCCAAAAAATCTTATTTTAACGCTCCATCCACATCTATTTTATRTTTCCTTTATCAGAAAAGACATCCACCCAATTAGCAATGATAACTTGGAACTTCCATAAGAAACACTTAGCATGGATAAAAACAACAGAAGCTGTGCAACATCAAGGTACTTATGCACGCTCCATAGTTTTTATTTTCCCTTTTAAAGCCTTTATTCCTGAAACTTAGGCAAGGAACTCGATTTTAGGGGGATGAAAAAAAAAAAATCCCATGCCTACAATCTTATTTTTGTTCGCTTTAAAGCGTAGCTTTGTAACATGTTGGAATTTCCTCAAGGCTTTGTAAATACTCGTCTGAATTCCTCCCAGGTATTAGTATGTCATCCAAAAACCAGAAAATACTATTTATTCTCTGCAGGATTCAATCCATTCGTCTTTGAAATCCTGCAGGTAACTGGCTCCCCCCAGGGTAATCTTCCCCGCTTCAATAGGCACGGATGTGTGAGTTCAGTCAGAATTAGTATGTTTTTAAAATTCTGACTCCTACGTTGCTGCCAGCCTTTGGACAAGCACGGTTTGGAAAAGTCTATTCCCCCTGCCAGTTTTAGAAGGAAATCCCGTGGTTTGGGGATTGTRATGGGCACACAGAATGCAGCACCTGCCCTGATTCCGCATGTACGACCATTCCCGCTCTTCCAACCCCTGGTATTGCTTTTCCACGGTTTCTTTGCCTGTGTTCAGCACAATCATACCTTTAACAAGTGTAAATATTCCTACCACTTTTCCTCCAGCACGGTTCTCAGCTTGGTAAATCCMACTTTCACTCTTCCCATTGGCATTACCCTGCTGCTTCCCAACCTAGCTCCAAGTTTTGTGTAATTTCTGTAATTTAACAGCTGTAACAGCGAAGGTACCAAGAACCTCCAGGGGTCCTGCCCTTCCTGGGATTTGTGCATCCCATTTTCTGAGACAAATGCTGTGTGATAACCTTCGAGATCATCCAAGCCATGCCTTTAGGATCTTCGCTCCCACCCTGTGGACACGGTGTGACCGAGCTCATTGATTTTTAAATTCTGCCACATTTTATAGGCTTAAGTTGAGCTCAGCAGCTTCTCCAGTGGCAGTTCCTTCATCCACCCAACACCCAGCAGCTTCTTTCTCAGTCTGGGGAATTATATGCAAGCACCAAATTGGTTTCTGAGAGTCTTTCCCATGGAATTACCATAACAACAAGGACAGTCATTTAAAGCAAGCCAAAAATGCAGTTTTTAGCTGGTTTCTGGGATGCAACTTAAATTGTTCTAGGCAGGAGTTTGTGGTGGGCACATGATGTTTTGCAGAGGCTTTATAAGGACTTCAGAATCCATCTTGCTGCCTTTGGAAAACCTGAGACTGAGCATTGCAACTGCAGCATAAATCTTTAAACTGTATTTTTATTGGTAAGTCGAAATTCCTTTGCACAGATGTATTTTTGAGAGCAGTTGCATAAAATACTGYTCAGAATAAGAAGGTTTTCAAATCTTTCACTCTTTTCATTTATCTGGAAAGTCTTTCATAAATGGCTTTCTATCTATGAACTTATTTTTAAAAGTCCATTTTTCATTGCTATTTTCTTTTATGAATTAAAAAAACTCCTGACAAATCCCACGAAACAGAATCAGAAGACATCGGTAAATCTATGAAGGAACAGCTCCAAAGCTGAAGTTTATTTAATGGAAAGCTCTCACTTTGGATCCTAWTACAAACCTGAAACTCAGCTGCCACCCCACTGCAAGCTTAAATCATAACTAAAGTGAAAAAAAAGAGATTCAGATTATGTACTTCCCTTAAAAATAGAAAATAAACACCCTTACGAGTGAGAACAGCTTTTCAGCCCCTCAACGTATTCCTGGACTTCCTTCTCAGCCCCACATTTCCCAAGCAGCTGTAGGCTGGGGAGGCCTTGGCACAGGTTGCCCAGAGAAGCTGTGGCTGCCCCATCCCTGGGAGTGTCCAAGGCCAGGATGGATGGGGCTTGGAGCAACCTGGGATAGTGGACAGAGGTGGGTTTTAAGGTCCTTTCCAACCCAAACCATTCTGGAGTTCTGTTTGTTTGGGGTTTTTTCAGTTAAACCCTTGCCTAAGTTCCTCGTGCCTATTTCTGCTTGCAGTCAATACCTTCAAAGAGCAACTSTCTCCCCTTTGACAGACAAATTTGGCTCTCAGAGCTGCTCTGCCTTGCACTGAAAAATGAAATTTCATTTGAGGAGTTTCCATCAGCCCCTGTGTTTAACCATCTTTCTCCCACTCTGGAGCAGAGAGCAATAAAGGAGCAGCTCAGCACAAAATGGATTAAGTGCAAACTCACATGTGTCACACCAGAGTTAACCATTGACTCAAAGTAAAATAGATTTAAAAGTCTTTTCAGAGCAGCAAGATTCTAGAGCAAGAGATCAAATTACTTACTTTTATACTGCCATAAAGCTACAGAGACATTTTCTGTCTCTTGTGTGTTTTGAAAGGATCACAATTTTGTCCTAGGGCCAAGTGAGTTAATAATAGCAATAGTGACATTAAACCCAAACAGGACTATTAGGAAATAATTGAGAATTAATAAGCATATTTGTAAAATAAATTACTGTGACCTTTTACCTTACAGAGCTATATTTAATTATAGAAATACTTTCACCTGAAGATGATTAAAAAAACTGATTTTTTTATTTTTAGTAAAACTTCCTCTATTGCTCATGGAGTTCTATTGGGTATCTCTGTTACTCATGAAATAAAAGAGCTAAAAGAATATTCATTAAGGAAGAAACAAATATATTCAGCCCCTAAAATGAACAGGACATGCATGCATGAAAAGAAAATAAAGAGAGGATTAAATACTTGCAAGTTGCTCAATGCTGAATTAAGTAATGGACCAAACACAGGCTTTTCTTGCCCTCCCTACTCAAGATTTACTCTGCTAATCACCCAGTTTTCAAGTCCTTAATACACTAAAGCATTTGCCTTTAAAGCAGCAATAATTTTGGACTGCTATCAAAACGAATGTTCTTCCATTAGACAAAATAATTATGTCATCTATCCCACCAGTGTCTCTGGACTCCAGTCTTTGTGTGAAGGAAACCCTCAGTCAGCTGAGATTTCATTGAAAATCTCGATCAACAGCTGCTGCATTAAAGGAATGCGAATAAAAAGTGACTTTCCCATGTGCCACAATAATTCAAGACCACTCATAAAAATGAACACGTCCAGGCCCCGTGCCACGGTGAGGCCTGGTGCGTTTTGAGGGAGGCATTTGAGTTTTTATTTACGTGTTGGGTACCTGTGCAAATCCAAAGCCTGCAGCCTGCAGAGCAGAACTAACTGGTGTATTTTATTGTGGCTTTTCGGGGCGTTGTGGGGCTGTAATGGTGAGGACAATAAATCTTTACAGCCTCTGGTTCCTCGTGCGCTGCTCGCGAGGCCCGAGGCCCTCGTGAGGTGTTTTACATCCACAACAAACACCGAGAGTTTCTGCTCGGGATGTGCTTCAGAACTCACCCCGAGGTAAGAATGTAGGAAAAGTTAATGGCGTTAATTTATTACCTGACTGGTGCTCTGGAACGTTTGAAAAAATAAGATTTACCTCATTTAACTGAAACTTGCGCTTCGATACTTCCACGTCAGATCGCTCCCACCGCCTCCATCGCGGCACAGTTTTATCTTCAGCAAATGCTTCGACCTTCCTGTGATTTAATATCTCTTTCTCTCTCTTTGGGGAGCAGGTTTGTCTGCAGGGAAGCTGCTGTAAGGCAATTCCAGACAATCCCATAGAATCCTTAAGGTTGGAAAAGACCTCCAATATCAAGTCCAACGCTTGATCAAATACCACCCTGCCAACTAAACCATACTGAGAAATGCCACATCTACTTAGTTTTTTAACCCTTCCAGGGATGGAGACTCCACCACTTCCRTGGGGAGCCTGTTCTGATGCTTAACCACTCTTTCAGTGAGGAATTTTTTCCCAATATCCACCTGCACCTTCCCTGGTGTAACTCGAGGCCACTTCCCCTGTCCTGTCACTTGTCACCTGTGAGAAGAGCCCGGCCCCACCTGGCTGCAACCTCCTTTCAGGTACTTGTCGAGAGCAATAAGGTCTTCCCCGAGCCTTCTTTTCAGGAGATTAGCCTCCAGATGTCCATGGAAGGTCAAGGATGGCCTCGGGATCAGCCTCATCCAATATCACTTTGACTTGACCCTGTTGGTCTGCACACCTGGGCTCCTTCTTCCCCATTTAGAAGCCACCTCATGGGATTTTTTTTTGCAATTTTGAGGGACCTGCTCTCACTTTTCATCAGAAGAGATCATCACCACCATCACCTTTGGCACACGCCTGGGGAGCAGGCGTGTTTTGGGAATGACAGATCTGATGGCACAAGTGTCAGTGGGAAAATCTCGGGTGTGTGGGAATGCTGAGAGAGAGGCTCAGGAGAGAAGCAGAGCTGCTGGTGTTTGCACAGATCTCTRTGGACCTGAGGGCCACTCAGCAAAGGATTGCCCTGCCTTCCCATGGGATATGGAACATGGAAAATGCAATCACTGCAAAGCACTTACGGCTGACCCTCTGAGAGCTGGAGTGTTCTCAAATGTCAGGGTAATAAAAAATAGTTTTGTATCAAACCTTCCGTTGAGTGTTGGTTTCCAGTTTGCTGCTCTACCTGGTGTGACAATAAAGGATTTTAGAACAAAGCCATACACAAATAACATTTTGATTTTCTTTATCAAGTTATCGGAACTTTTCTTAGAAAAACAAACCCMATTTAGTTACAGACTGTTTATCCTGGTGGTGGGGGAGGATTCTTAAATATAGTTACTGCCAGAGATCCCAGTTTGAGGATAAAGGATGGGGAAAGCACCACTAGAGGTCACTCAACATTAATTGTTACCTAATTAGCGCATTTTGACTCTACATTTTAGGTCATTCTACCACTTTCGTATTTAAAGCATTGTCGACTTTGACTCTTCAGCTAATTCTGCCAAAACTCAGAAGAGCTGGAGACAGAAAATATTCCTTCAGCTCTTCCCTCAAATGACTCTTCCCAAGGCTCCCAAAGCAGCTTTGCCATAGACYCTGCAGGCAGCAAATCATTCTTCCCTCAGCATTGAGCTAAATAATGCTGGCAGGGCTSAACCTCTGGAAGTGCTGGCTTTGGAGGCACTCAGCCCTGGCTCTGTTATCTCCAATAGCTGCTCACCCATTTCGAAAATTAAACCAAAATGAATTTTACAAGTGAGGGAAATATAGGAGAAGAAAAATGTCTTCTTCACCACACTGACCTCCTGTACATTTTTAACCATGGATATATAGAAGAAAAAGCAGACCTTCCTAACAGTTGCTTTGCTAACTAAAAGAGAGGTAAACCAAAGTTTAAATTTGATTAATGGGTATCTCTTGAAATATCTCTGCGTGTGTTTAATCAAAAGCAGATGTTCTATTCGCAGGGTTTTCTCCACGATCTGGGAAAATGATGATAGCAATTTGTTTGCCCAAGACAACAGGAAAAGTGGGAGCTAATTAGTGTGTTCTGCAAGGTTGAGAGCACCCACTGCTGGTGCCCGTGCCCAGATCACCTGATGGATGTTACCAAACACACTCGGGGGGCTGAATCCTCCCATCCCTCTGTTGATAATTGTGTTAGACCAAAGTCAGGCTTTCATTCCAAACCCAGMTYGGTGCAGGCAAACCCTTGGGCAGCTAAGCTCCCGTAAAGGATGCTCTATCAAAAATGAGCAATTCTTATTTAATTTCTCTTTTTGGGGTTACTTCTGGTCCTCTCTCATCTCYCCCCTTCCACTCTGTTGGATTGACAAAGGGTGGATTAGCTGCTGACTTATCCATATGTATRAGCATGACAACTGTAAGGAATATTGCAGATTCCTGAAAAATCATTTAGTAACCTCTCAAGCTCAGCACGTGTGCAGCTGTAGGAGAAAACCATTAAGCACCATTAACCATTCCCACTGTAAGGTGAGTGAGAAATATATCAGAGGCTCTGGCTTTCCAGTTCCTTCCTCAAGGTGATAAATAAACWGAGCATCAGCATCCAGAAAGTCACATGGCTTCTCTCTCCACTTCGTAGAGAGATTAATCTTGCAGAGGCAGGAAGCAGAATTAGCCACAAAATAACGCACAAAATGATCACAGACTGGACTAATGGAATTTAGATTTAATTACGATTTTTTAAAAACACTGAACCATCCTCTAAGCTTCTACCCACAAATCTTGTAGGGCCTAGTGTGATGGATGAGAGGTGATGATTTTAAGCTAAAAGAGGGTAGATTCAGATTAGATTTAAGGAAGATCTTAAGAGGGTGGTAAAACTCTGGCACAAGTTGTCCAAAGAGGAGGTAGATACCCCATCCCTGGAAATATTCAAGGCCAGGAAGTTCTTAGTTGGACATGGTCCCTTTCCTTAGCTCCTGCTCTATCCACAAAGACTCAAACTGTGAGTTGAAAGTCTCCATGTCAGCCCTATAATTCGTGTGTTCTAAAAAGAGCTGGATAAAGGAGATCAAGGTTTTTTTAACAGAAACCCAGCTAAAAAGACAAGTTTATCAAAACTGCTTCTTTGAGACATCTCTGCTACTGGAGATCTTACTCCAGAATGGGTAAAAGAGTTATTTAACATATTGACCTTCTCCTGAGCTGCACAGAATTGTTTGCTGAACTGTCATCATGCAAAACATGATTTTTAAAGGCAAGACTCTAAGCCTGACATAGAAAAATGAAAGAACAGGTTTGCTTTTATTTAAAATATTAGGTCTAATTAGGGAAAAAGCCAACACTAATGAAAAGTTAACACAAAAGGCCAATGGCTGAAGAGTCTTAGTAGAGAAAATCCAAATCAAATGGTCTTAGTCAGAGAAACTGTCACTGCTTTTGGAGGGAAGTTACAGCTTTTGATATCCAAATAGCTGCACAAGTCCGGAAGTCTTGAATTCCAGCTCCCTGAAGGGATCAGTTGCCCCAGCTGGGTCACCACTGGGTGATTTTTGCCAATTACACATCTCTTGTTCCCTGATCAATCTATTTTTCTGCCCATTGTTATACCAGCAACTATTCTAAAATATTCTCAGCCAGGGCAAATAACCTTCTATTCCTTTCCTTTTCAGCTCCCCAAAAAAGATCACTAGCAGCACAGCAAAGTTCCTTGCAAGATTTCTACCCAGCTGATACAACAGTTTCCAAAGTCTTCTTCCTTCCCCCCCTACAAACCTGCCTTTTATTCTTAGCCCTGATGATAAGAAAAGCTCATTTCCAAATTACAACATCTAAATCCCGGCCACATGGGCCTCCCCTCAATCCCCTGCACAGTTTTAAGTGAAATTTTAGAAACTAGGGTAAAAACAAACTTTTTTTTCTTGTTGAAAAACATGCACAGATGTTTTTTCACCCAATATATGGATTAGATAATGCAGCTGTCAGCGACACATTTTTTTATCAGACTTTTCGAAGCATTTAATGCTGAAGAATAAATGCAGTTTTTCCAATCAATTTCCTCATAGAGGTATAAAATCACTTCATTTACATAGTGGGGTTCAGGTGCTCTGATTTTTGCAATAATCCAAGCAAAGTTCAAAATTAGCACTGAAAACTGAGGGAAATCAAACAATTCTGATGTATCAGTGAAATTATAAAACAGAACTCACAGTGGGCATTATATTCGAGTGCATGGAGACGATGAACAGCTGAACTCATCTGCCATAAGTTTTTTATTTCAAACTAATCCATAAACAGCTTTTTCAATTCTCTAAAAGCAGATAAAAATACCAACAATTCGAGTGCCCCATCAATCCAATCAAAAATCATAGGTTGCAGATGACCACAAATAGCCGTGATGCTAAAAATTCTCTGTGTTATCAATCTAAAAGTGTTTTTGCAATGCTGTTGGCCAGGATATTTCGCCTCATTACTTTATAGTTCTCGTTCTGTTGTTTATTGTCCTGTCATCTTATATTTATATCATGTGCTCTCCATCTTCTGTAGCAATTAAAAATGGCATTGCTTTAACCCTTGTTTTGCTGTTTTGTGCTGGTGCCTTCCACACATTTCCATCCCTGGCATTTATGACCATCACTGGTATCTGTGCAATGACCTCTCCCATTAAAAAAATCTTTAAATACCAGCTTGATTTACTCCTTAATTTTTTTTTTTTTACTTTCCCACGATGGGATATGTGGCTCCATACACAAATTCCAGCACATAGAGTCACCACCTCAGCAGAGAGCCCCTGGAAACGCCTGATTTCTGGATGTGGGTTTCTTTTGTCATTGGACATGGTAAACCCTGGAATCTCTGCAGCTGGAAATTTTCCCAGACAGGRCACACGAGGGAGATCGGGAATCACACATTGGACTCAACCCCCTACATTTAGTGACAAAACCTTGGACGTGGGAAACTGGGATGAAAAGAGGGGCTCAGCCAATATTATCTGGTAATGTGAAGATAACCACAGCTAAAAAGGGCTTCATGTGTTCAGAAAAGAAGCTTTTAGATTGGATTATGTGGGATTGGGACAGGAGGGATTAGTGGAGAGGAGGCCAGTGCTGTTTTGCTGGTCACGGTCACCCAAAGGCCTTCCCCAAGAACTGTGTTTGCAACAAGGAGCAGTCTGGAGCTCAGCTCCTGGCTTTGGACATTCCTGGGGGCCCAGGGCTGGAGTTCTGAAGCCTGAGGACAAGTCATGAGGAATGCATCCCGTGCTGGGTGGGAGTGACCGGCGGCTTTCCCTCTCTCAGAGGAGTATCCTCTCAAAGTGATTTCACTGGCACAGCATTTCCATACCMCCACATTCCCACGAGGAGGGGCTTTTCTCTTTCATTAGGAAAAGGTTCTTTCCCCAGAGGGTGGTGGGCACCGAACAGGCTCCCCAGGGAATGGTCCCGGCCCCAAGGCTGCCAGAGCTCCAGGAGTGTTTGGACAACGMTCCCAGGGATGCACAGGGTGGGATTGTTGGAGTGTCTGTGCAGRGTCAGGGATTGGACTGGATGATCCTTGTGGGTCCCTTCCAACTCAGGATATTCCACGATTCCATGATCTTTGAATGGAAGTGCTGGAAGACGTCAGGAGGATTAATATGCATGACCTGCAGCTGTTCCATAGAGATGTTCTTTCCCTTTCCCACATTCTTTGCGAGATATCTTCCTTAAACCTTGGCACAGCTCTGGCCCCGGCCTGGAGGTCTGAATTAAAATGACAACTTGCTCCTCTCCTGGATAATTGGAACTGGAGCACAGATATTTCACGAGAGGATAATCACGAGCTGCTTCCCCGCATCCCTCTTTGTCTCCATTCTATTTTTACACTGTCTTGTCTGCTCTGCTGAGCTGCCACTCATCTCCTGGGGACATGGACAGCTCGTGGGGCTGTCTGACTGTCCCTCCTCTCCAGAGCATGTTTCCAGCTCCCGAGRCTGGGACATTCCATCTGCAAGCTGGACCTGTGGACGCTGTGGCTGCTCAGAAAGCGCCTGGATCTCCTCATTTCCCCCCCCCGGGCAGCTGGATCTGAGCTCGGAGGAGCTCCCTGCTAACGAGGGAGCTCCAGCCCCTCATCYTCTCCTTGCTTGGCTCTGGAGGAGCTGGTGGCTGAATTGCCTCTGGCTCACCTCAATCAGCTCCATTTATTCCAGGCTTTTGAGGAGCTGCATGTGAAAGCCTYGCTGATGGAGCTATCACATGGCTTTGCTTTGCCTACAGACAACGATTTCATCTTGTTAAAGTCAGATTTCGCCTCTGCCTGCTGCGCTGTTGAGCGAGCTCTCCTACAAGGCCCAGAATGCAGCAGCTTTGTGAGGGGAAAAAAATACTGGACAGAATAATTTCTATTTTTTTCCCAACAATCCTGAAAATGAGCCGTGACTGACAAGTGTGAGCCAGGAGCATTTGAAGCACTTGAGTTTCTTCTTCCAGTGTGTTTTATATTCAAGCTGTGGATGCCACTGTCGTGGCAGGAAGGGTTGTGAGAGCRGTAAAAGGGTTAAGACCTTCGTATGCCTGAGGACACTTATAAGCCCTGCTTTTCTCTACTGCTCTGTCCTATCAGGTTTCTTTTTCCCCCTGGTCAAAGTAGTAACTTATATAATTGCCTAATTCATGCGAGTTTGCAAGGCAACAAATGGGATGAAAAAGCTGCTCGGAACCACCAGCACCACATAAAACCACACATAAACCAAATAAGCACCTCCAGCACCTGAAGTGACATGGAGCCACATCGAATTCCTGCTCTGCCAAGTGCTCAGCCCAGGAAACAGAGCGAAAATCACATCCCAGTGGTGCCCGACAGCAAAATATCCTGGCTCCAAACATTTCCTAAGCCCACAGGCAGCTCCAGGACTCTGGGAAAAGCAATCCCAGCTTTACCAGAAACCCTKCAAATAATATTTGTACAGCTCACACGACAAACAAACAGGGGCACGAAGCATTTACAAAGCCAGGCGGTGTTTAATTGCTTCTGGGAGTGCCTGGAGATGACTCTACCTGAAAATATTGGAGGGTTTGGATGAAATCTCATATGTTGTAGACAACAAGGCAAACATTTCCCTCATTTCCTCTCTGGATTTKGAAATTAAAAAGGAAAAGAGGCACATCTGTGTTCAGGAGTGCATTTCCACGTTGGCCTCCATGRCTGGACAGGATTGATTGAGGGAGGAGGTCATAAATTTGGGATTTGCTCCTAGAACTTCAAGTGTTGCACTTTATGAGGCATTYATTGCTTGAAAATTAGGAATTTATGAGGAAAAAAGAAAGAGGGGGAGGGGAATTAACGCCGTATTTCTTTCTAGGATCACCCTTCAAGCTCRGTTCTGCAATGAGATTTGGCTTCTGGGGATGTTCTTCTCTCAGGTATAGTAAAGCCTGTGGTGTAAAAGTGGATTTGGGATATTCTGGGAATGTTCTTTCCTCTCTGTCAGAAGAGCCTCTCAATCACATAATAAAAGCCCAAAGTAGGTTTTTATGTAGCAATATCTTTATTGACAAAAAAAGGAGTAAAATAAAGTAAAGAAATGACTTTCCACTGTTTTTACCCATATTTATTTTATGTGCCAGGAAATTTTCACTGGAGTTATCTTTGGCCTCACTGTAAGTTTGACTTTCATTATTGTGAAATAYCCATTTATTGTTCTGAACTGCTGAAAGCAAATTAACAAGTGTAAATACACTTTCTTATTTCTGACTGCTGGCGTGGAGTTACCTTGGGGAAAGCTGAAAACGGCTGCTATCAAGATTCTGTGAAGAAAAAAAAAACATTTAAAAATCAGAGTTTTGTGTTTCATGATTTATGAATCCTTTCTGTTTCATTGTAAACTAGGAGGGAATTTTCCCTGGGATCCCAGAAATCAACTGGAAACAAGATGGAACAGAGTCAAAATGACTATTTGGGCACTGTAATCTTTATTTTAATTAATTAATGTGCGGACTGAAAGAAGACAGGAAGGCATGGCTAGGATACATATTCCACAGAAAAATGTATTCTAAATGAATGTAAATTAATTTTAACAGAATTCACGTCTGACTTTCTAGATGTCTTTGTCACTGTTCCCATTAAGCTTATTTAGCTAATATAGGTTCACCTCAAGAATTATCCCTGCATTTTTGGTGGGAATTACCTAAAACCTTATAAATACTGTGTTCCTTAAACACTGTGTTCGATCCTGGGACATTTGGGGCTGTGATTTGTGGGGCAAATCAGAAAAGATTCTGATTCAGCCTCAATCCACGCAGAACTCTCTGTTTTCTTGCATCCTGGCCCAGCACTTTGCAAGTGGAATTTCATGGGTAAATCTTGGATTGAATTTGGTGAATCCATGCAGTGGATTTTTGCTGCTGAAGGGCTGTCATTGTGGAGGGTGATTTAAGGGCTTTGAATGCTGTTCTCACCCTCAGCGTTACAAAACTCATCTGTCCACGCTCCCAAGATCCCTCCAGCTCTTTCAAAATGCCTCCTGCAGCAAGGTTGGTTTTGCTCCACAGGAGATAACGGAAGAAATCCCATGGAATCAGTCAGAACACGTGTGGATCTCAGCACTGGAGCTGAATTTCTTTAGAATAAGCTGTAAAAACTGCTGCTATCACCATTTTTTTTTTTTTTCTCTCTGTTCCTCACGTTTCTCCATCTCAGCAAATCAAAATAAATGTAAAAGGGCTCGGAGCACGTCAGCATCGAGCCAGTGCCTGACACATCTCGAATGTGGGTTAAGAAGACCAAAAAAGAATTAAAAAAAAGGCAAAATCATTGTTATGCCTCACAACACTCCCTCAGAGCCAATAGTCCGTGAAGGAGTAATTTATGGAGACGCATCAACATTGCAAATCGTCAACGTCCCCTTTAAAAAAAACAGTATTTCTCCTGAATTTCCTTCCGATGGGAATGACTGATCCCCAAGAAAACGCCAAAGGACCTTGAAACGAAACGACGCTGCAAYGGCTTGCAGGGACACGCTCCTCCCGAGTTTCCAGCACAATTATATGCTTATTACTTCGGAAGAGTTGGAAAACAAGCAAGCTGCAGCTTTTAATGAAGCTTTCATAGCGGCGAGAACTATGAAAAAGCATTTAGAGCAGCTCATCTCCTCCTCTATTCAGGCTCCCTTTCATTTCCAGAGGCAGTTGCGAGGAGAAATTGGATGCCATCCAGTTTGGGTTTACAAGGAAGCAGAAAAGGAGATAATGGCGGAAGTTTGTGCTTTCTTTCCCCCCATGTAAATTCGAGCGTCTTCAACGTTTGATCAGATTTTGAGGAACACGAGACAAAAAAGCCGGCAGATATTTCCAATCATGCATTTTAAAACCCACAAAAGGCCTTTGCAGAGCCTGCCTGCATCCAGAGCTGCTTCAGACTTTTCATTATTTGGGAGAAAGATGTAGAACGTAACCAGTTACTTAGCCCTGGCACCTGATTATAAAATCCTGACTCAGAGCATCTGAAAGTTCTGCTTCCAATGCGCAGACATCCATCCAGCCCTTTGTACTGTCACGCTGCCTCCCTAACAAGCCAGAAATATGTATGTGAGTGGAGAAGACATCCCAGGATCAGAGGAACAGTCACTGAAYGATAGATCATGGAGACTGATTCCTTTGTCAGCCCACAAAAGCTCAATGTGACCCCGAAGGAGACATCTTTCATTATGGGAGATGCAATTTTCTAACCCTTTTATGGTGCTATTTTTACTGCCAGCATTATTCACCATTCCCTAATTAGAGAGGATAACGTTGGTATCCTGGTTTTCACTCTTCAATTTGGGTGCAGGCAGGCATTACAGATGCCACAAGAAGGTGTATTTGTGCAATAAGATGCAATAATACTCCTTTTCCTTTCAGTTTTTCTGTACAGAGGCCAGTGGGCCACAGTATTTTAATGTGAGTCTACTCTCATCCTCTGATCTCACACACGCACTTGAAAAGAAATGATGAGGCTGAACAGTCTGTTCATTTGTTTTCCTGTTTAAAAGAGCTTTTTTGAAACTTTGCAATCAAAGCTTATTTTCAGGTTTTATTTCTAAAAGTGCCCACGACCCTTTGAGTGAAAAATGTAACAATTGTTGACTTTGCAGAATTGTTCAAACTCAAGCACCTGAATTCAGGATCTTACCTTCCTCTTCAGTGCTCCTGGCTTTGTGTGCCAACATGGAACTGCCACCTGGGAAAAATGAAGCCATTTAGGCGCCTAAAACTTGAGCAAAGGAATTTAACCTTAGCAAGGATATTGGTTTTGCTTTGTATGTTTGCTTTCATAAGAATTGCTGTTCACAGCAGAGCATAAAAAGAACAAAATGTGGGATATTTCTGGGTTCCCAACAAGTTTCTGGACAACTGTGAAGAAACCTCATTGTGCTCACCATTAATATCAAACTGCCCCAAATCCTCCTTTTCCACTCCCCGAAGAGTCACAACTCCCTGGCATTTTGAGGGATGTTCTGAATCAATTCCCTGCTCAGGACTTCACTTTACAGACCCAGCGCGGCCCTAAATGTCAGCTGTGGGGAAGTGATTCCTGTATTTGTTTTTCTGTCTGAACCCTGTCCATATTTCCCTGCCCAGGAGCCAACGAGGGGGTTTTCCAGCAGGTCTGGTGCAGTTCTCCAGCTGGAAAACACATGGTGGAGTTTCCTCCTTTTCACTCCCAGGCAATGAGTTTTGGACCATGTCAGTTAAACCCACCTCAAAGAAGGAGAAAGGAGGAGAGGAATGACTGTTCAGTGAATCTCAGAAGAGTTATGGAGTTGTACRGCCCCAGAAGGATTTTAGACAGTTTTATATTGCCTGGCTCAGCTCACGTTGTATTGTCTGTCTCAGGGTCTGAAATGAGCTGAGCTGGGTGCTGGGCAGAGAAAACTTCCTCTGCTGACTGATGGAGCTGAGCAGTCTGCTGTGGATCTGGCTGGGTGAAACAGAAAAGAGAGTTTCTAGCTGCACAGAAAGCCAAATTCTGCATTATATTTTATGTATGTATTATATGTATTTTATTATGCTGTAATATACTTAATGCAAGCAAGAACCAGATAGCTTTAAAAAAATAGTTTGTACGTAAAGGAAAACAAAAATTCAGTAAAGAATTACAAATTTTTTAACTGTTAATACTTCCATATAAACTTAGTTATGTCCAACGGCTTGAACTTGGAGCAGGAAAAACTGCAGCAATCCAGAAGGTTTTGTGCTGCATTTGTGCTGCAAATGTAACTGCTATTCTAAAAAAAGCCATAAACATATCCTAAATCAGAGTAATTATCCAATTGTGCTGGGTTCTGCCTATGTGAGACGCTCAGAGAGTCTCCCAAGTACCCGGAGATGCTCCGAGGAGCGTTCTGCCAGCGAAGATTTATCTACAGTTTCACCTGATAAGATTTTTCATCTCGTTTTTTGAGCAGTGTAATTTGCCCTACTCAGCACGCTGCCTCGCATCCATACATGTAGGGAAGAGCTGGATTGATTATCTCCAGGCTTCCTGCCACTAAACTCAGCAAATTAGCTRCTCATGATTCCAGCAAATGACTGCTCTTTTTTTTTTTTTCTTTTCCTGGTGCTCCAGGAGAAATTGAACTGCGGGACTTTGGCTGGGAAGTTGAGAACTTGTTTAGAAACTCCCCAAAGAGGAGAGAGCTGTAGAGCTGCTGCTATAATTAGTCAAGAGGTACAGCAATATCTGGGATGGTTCTGGTATCCCAGAGAATCCAAGGAAATCCAGCTCTGCTCCTCTTGGTGTCTTTCCTGTGGAGGGAAATCAACTTCTGTGTGTCACATTCAGAGGATTATGTGGAATGGTTTGGGTTGGAAGGGACATTAAAACCATCCATTTCCACCCCTCCTACACATTCCAGTAGTCCAGTTGGTTCCAAGCCCCATCCAGCCTGGCCTTGAGCACTTCCAGGGATAGGGGACATTCCACAGTAATGACAGGATTCAGCAGTAACATCCCTTGGTAGAAAAGAGAAAATCCTCTCTTTCCAAAATTAATGAGTTATCCATGTCTCCCCCTAGCCTGAATGAATCCTACACAGCTTTAGAGTGCTATGGAAACAGCAGAAATGAAATTTTTCGGAAGGAAGGTCATGTTTTTAATGGAAAGAGGTGCCCTTTACTTCTCTCCACTCCAGAGACAGTCTCTGAGATGTTCCCTTCAATTGAGAGGAAACAATTTGGGATCGCACACCTGGGTCCCATGTCCACTCCAGGAGTTAAACAAGTTTTATCCATTATCAGGGAAAAACTGGATACCTTTACTCCTTATGATATTGAAAAACTGGGACTCAAAGTTCATTCAAGTCAGTGCTGTTAAATCCGAATTGACTACTAGGGGCTAAAACCCAACCCAAACCAAAATAATCCCCAAATCACATTTCTAAGCAGAAATAGAGTGTATTTACCATAGTTTATGGGAAAAAAAGAGAGGTTGGAAACTCCTAAGGGATGGGTTCGGACCTTCCTATGTGTTTTTATAAAGCTAAGCTTGCATTTCCAGGAGTAATTTGAAAAATTTAAAATTTCTGATTTATTTTTATACAAATAACAAAYACTGACAATAATCAGCAAAGAATAGGTGATAAATGATGGGTGTACTTTTTGAATTTTGCATTCAGCATGAAAAATTCTTTTCACTGGAAAGATACTGTGTRTGGACCAGTGTACAGCTATCATGTTATTAGATTAACAAGACACTTTCCTAACCGAATTGTTARCACTGTGGGCCACAATCCGCACATTATTTAAAATAAAACATGTTTCCTTACTGAATTGTTCTTGATCCCTGTTTATCTTACAATTCTGCAGTAAAATGATGGAGAAACAGCCAGCATTTTCAGGTTTTCAGAGTGTTTTGCACTTTTAAGTATAATTAACTCGAAGTCTTGAACATTTCATTAAAAATATTAAACATTTTAAAGTGTTGCTGATGGATTTATGTGCAYGGAAATGAAAACATTTAAATCATTTATGGCAAACGTTTAAGATGATTTAACTATGGGAGAATTCGTGCCAGCRGTTGCCTCAGTACAAGCTTGGATTAACAGACTGACAGACTAAAATGAAATTAAACAAATCCAGAATTTTGGCTGTGCCTTATTTCTGTTCGCATCAGAAAGGTTTTGAGTCTGGGAGTTTTGGGAGAGACCTTTTATAGCAACAAATTCAACCATAGGATCTTGAAATGGTTCAGTTTGGAAAAGCCCTCTAAGATCATCAAGTCCAAATGCTGACCCAGCACTGCCAAGGCCACCACTGGCCCATGTCCCCAAGTGCAACGTCCACATGGCTTTGAAATCCCTCCAGGGATGGGGGTTTCACCCTTTCCATGAGAAATTTTCCCTAATATCCAATCTAAGCTTCCCCTGGCACAGCCTGAGGCCGTTCCCCCTCCTGCTGTCCCTGTTCCCTGGGAGCAGAGCCCGATCCCCCCTGGCTGTCCCCTCCTGTCAGGAGCCATGCAGAGCCAGAAGGTGCCCCCTGAGACTCCTTTTCTCCAGGCTGAGCCCCTTTCCCAGCTCCCTCAGCCTCTCCTGGTGCTCCAGTCCCTTCCCCAGCTCCGTTSCTTTCCACTGGACAACTATTGCAGGTCCAAGCCAGGATGCCATTCCTTCTGTCCCTATGAATCAGGAGCAAATCCAGCTTCTATAAATCAGAGTTTAAGCTGAACTTCACTCCATCAAGCCTCTATTTCTCAGGATTTTCCTTGTGTCCTCCCACAGTCGGTGCTGGGAGCRGAGCATCTCCCAAAGCCACTGCCTCTCCAGCCCCAGCTCAGCTCTCCCGTTGGAGCAGAGCTGTGGGAGCTTGGACAAAGCACTTTAATTTTGTGTCCTCGTTTTCTTTTCACCTTAACAGTGCACTTTGTGCCACTCAGGAAAAAACTGCTTATTTCCTTTGGTTATTGCATGGACTTCACAACACGAATGAGAAACGATAATCCATCATTTCTCAACTGTACTCTCTGCCAAAAAAAAAAAAAAAAAAAGTAGAGGGAAAAAAAAGGGAAAAAAAAAAAGCTAATTCCAAGCTGGGAGGAGCTGTGATTCTTCAAGGAGCCAAGACATCTTTCAGTTTGGAAAATCTTCTGCTGCGGTGGCAGGAGCTGAGCTAAAGCTGCCACAGCTGGGAAGTGCTGAGAGCTGGACATGGGTGGCCCTCGGGGTCCTTGCATGGGGGTGCATTTGGGGGAAAAGCCCCACTTTTCAGCAAAAACACAGTTTGAAATGCTGAAAGGAGAGGGAAAGCTCCGGGGCCAGTCCCTCCCCAGGGTTCTGGCTCGTTGCTCTGGGTGCTCACTTGATATYTATCTCAAAAAAATTTTAACCAGGTTCAGATTCACCATTTTTTTTTCTCTCTGATCATTTTTCCTARGCAAGAAGTGAGCCCCTTCTCCGGTTATAAATTTGTCGGATGAGGTTTTTAGAGTTGAAGAAGGAGAAGGGAGCCTTGTGAGCCCTGGGAGAAGCCCTGGAGTGGTGGCACCCACAGCCACCCAGTGCTATTTGACCACTTCCCTCTCATTTCTCTTCAGTCTTAGTAATTCCAACTCCCTCTTCTCCCTTTGTCTTTTAAATGTTATTTGTATCATTTTATCCTCTCTCTTCATTTTTTTTTTTTCCCTTCCATAAAACCCACTAAAATATTAATATGGCACAACAAATCTGTCTGTGCTGGTAGTCTCTTGGAACTATTGATGAAGCCATGAATAAATTATGAATCTTGATTTTGCTTGTGGTATATCAGATTTCACGTGTTTATTACATTTTCTGTGAAGTAAGCTTATCTAAAGGAGGTCTTGGGTTTTTTTGTTGCTTTTCTTTTAGGTAGCCCTTGATTTATTAACCTTTGGAAAAGGTAATGTCTGATGTAGCGTTACCKAAAATAAGAAAATTTCATTTGGATCAATTTTCTAGTTTTTGTTATCTGGAAAAGGAAAAGATCAACATCCTGCTTATCCCAGAAAAAAAATAAAAAGGCAAACATATTTTTTTTCCTTATGCTGTTGAGCCGCATCTTCCAATATCACCTTGGCCTAAGGAAAAAACTTTCAGATGTGATGAGTGGTGCTCACAATAAAAACATCCCCAAATCTTGGGTATTGTAACAGTAATTCTATTTTCCTTGGAAAATATGATTMTCTTTAGCAATCTTAATCAAGATTTTCATTCCAGTTATGCACTAATTTGAAAGTTTAAGTGTGGGTTGCTCTTTTTTTAAATTATAATTATACGTTAGCCTTTTTTTCGTTTTCTTTTTTTTCGGTGTCAGATCGACGGCGAAGCAAACCTGAAGTCGTTTTTTTCTGGAGATGTCTGCGCTGCCGACAGCTTTCCCTGGTTTGCCGACAAAGGATCCGCTCGTTTGGGCACCTTATCCCTGAAATAATCTAATCAGAGGTGGGGGCTTTTAGAACATCGATTTCCCAACGAGCCTTTTAAGGGAGGCAAAAGAGAGTTTGGAGTGAAATGMGGGAGGCAAAGGCTGGCTGATGTACAGCTGTCGGTTCCAGGGTGACAACAAACACAGCTCCTGGCACCAAGTGGGAAATCACTGCCTCTTCGGGCTCTTCCGCTTGTCCCTGTGGGGCACGCGGTGTTCAAAGCAGAAAATTCCCTGCTCCAGAAATGCAGGTGAAAATGCCAATAAGATGAACCTCAGGAATGGAGTTGGGAGAATAAAAGCTCCTCTTTTAATAAAAATTGTATTGTGTATTTAGAGCAATGTGCATATAGGAAAGAATAAGGGAGATGCCTGGGAATCCTTCTAAAAAATTAGTATAGAAGTTACGTTATGATGCAACATTAATATTTGAAAGCTTTTAAAACGCGTTCTGAGAGGCATCTTTTCAAATTTGATAACTGCAGGTTGTATTATGATAGCTTTATAATTGTTGTTCAGGCCTACTTCTTATTAAATATTTCTCAGGTAAACTGTGCCTTATGCTAAACATGACATTAAGTCCAAAAGCTCTGCCGTGGCCTTCCAAAAAGGAGACAAGAAGAAGGGAACTGAAATCCATGTGGAGAAAGGTGAGGAAATCTGACTCTCAGATAATGTCACCTGATAAAGTTTCTCTAAAATCACAAGGTTAAGCAGAGTTAAGGGAAAATGCAGTGTTTTTCTCACAGTTCTTTCTGTAGTAAATTAAATTATTACTAAGGATTAATGGTAGTGGACAAACACCATTTTTTGATGGCAATGCAGGACAGAGCATTTTGGTTCTTTCTTTGATTTAAGCAAAGTTCACCTGCAYAACACATCCAAAGAAGTGTTTTTCCTTCATATATTCCAGTAATTCTATTCCTTAAAATACAAATCAGGGGAGAARTAATTAGGAAGAAATAGCCAGCTCTAATTTTCCAGGAGTGTTTCCTATTTTAGKTGTGCAGTGTGACCCACGTGGGTCTGGGATACCTCTCCACAGGTCTTCAGCACCACAGGTTGCAGTGCTGCAAAATATTTAAGAGTTCTCTTAGAAATAAAGGGATTTTTCTCCACCTTCCCTGTCTGGATAATTGCTGGGTAATTGCAATTTAATTCTCAGACCCTTGGGAAAGGGAGCAGAGCTGGGGAAGGAGCATCTGCCACCACCCCTCCGCTTGGTGACTGCTGCCCAGAGTCTGTAACTGGGTGAATCCATAAAACACCGACAGTAACGTGGAAAATGTCCAACTGGATGGAAAAAAGGAGCTCAGGGGAGTGCATGTGGAATGCAGATGAGTTGCTACAGTGGCCTGAAGGGTGGCACAGAGGGATTTTCATGGAATTAATGCGACAATGGCCGGTGCAGGTACAAACCCGGCCGCAGACACGCCTCGAGCAAAGGCAGGAGGGGCTGCTTTGAAGTCACTCCTTAAACCATCCTGCTCGTGACAGGAAATAAAAGATGGTGAGAGGGCTTGTGCCACCTAAAAAAAGAGTCAAATTTGCTGAGCAGTGAGAAAATACATTGCATCCTCCTTGCGAGGAGAAATCACAGGTTTCCACCTATTTTTCCCCCTTTTTTTTTTTCTCATAGTGAAATGCTCCCCGGAGGAATGATGGTCATTGTCTCCCGTGGATCTCAGACAAAAGAGGCTGCTTTATCGATCTCCCCTCCTTGCTGCAAAGTTATAATTAAAAATAAGTATTAAAGCTGGTTCCAGCCTAACCTGGYGCTCCAGAGCTGGCTGCGTACGATAAAAATCACCTTGCGTTCTCCTCGTCGGGAGAGCCCTCCCCGATCCAATCTCAGGGCTCTGCAGTGGGAATTGAAGGCTGCAGGAGGTTGCTCAGCACAGGTTCGGATTAGGATTTAGCTGAGAACGTGGCAGATGCAGCCACACCTCAGCCCCTTCTCCTCCTGCAAATTTCGGGGAGGATCAGGATGGGGCTGAAGGCGAGAGGTCCATCACTCTGCACACTCAAGAATTAAAAGCGTTTAAATACACCAGGCGGCGGATATATGTTATTTTTTAATTAGCAATTAGTTTAAGAAAAAAGGTATTAATCTTTTATAATGTTAACTTCTGTCCTCTGACAGCTTGGTGGGGTTTTCTTACCAGGAGGGAGGATGATAACACTGCCAGATGATGTCTCTGAGACTGGAAGATCATTCTCTGAGTACATAAACAGTATGAATATATATGCCATAAATATATTTATAAATATGGTCAGGATGGTATCTGTTTAAACAGGAAAGGTCAGGATTAAGCCCTCAGGAATCTCATTTCAGAGAAACCGAAGCCTGCACTTCTATCACTGTTTACATGCTCTCCCTCACATTTCACAGTGGAAATTGCCTCTATTAGAGTTTATTTTATACTTTGCTTCCAACTGGAACTGAGTAATTTTTTAATATATTGAGTTCTCAGACCCTGGGACTTTGCTGTGCAAGGCTGTTGTACCTTGCAGAAGCATCTCAGTCCTTGTGCAGTCTGTCCTTGACTCCAGCACCGCCCCAGAACCCCGAATTTGCCAAGTTTTCTGCTTTTCTTTTTCAAAATGAGCAAGTGTTCTGTGATCTTATCTGGCTACTGATTTGTGTAGCTGCTGATCTTGTATGCTTGGGTGGCAGATGGATGTTCTGAGCTGTAAAACACTAAGGCAAAGAAAAGGGTAGCCTGTGAGATTACTAATCAATTTTCTAAAGAACTGTCTTGCAGGAGGGCCAGCTGTAAATTGTTTCATATTTCTTTTTAATTTAAATAAAACCATCTAAGGTGACCTGCTGGCATCTGTCTATGTTGACTTTCATGTGTTTTATTGGTCTTTTAGCACTGCTTCTATTGCTCATCAGCTACTCTGAATGTGTCTGTAAAGTTTCCCAAGGAAAATAAAGATGCTTAGGGTGGAAATGATTTCCCTCATTTTGGGACACATTACATTTATTAATCTAATGCCGAATCTCTTCATATTTCTGCTTTGGAAAGAGTGAATGGCAATTTAGGCTCTCTTGTGCTGGGTGTTCTGCTTCTTAATGGGACATATCCTGACAGTCAATCTCAGGCACTGGATGAAAGAGATAAAACATGGGGAAGAAAAATTATCAGCAGCATCTTACAGATATAGAGCTGAGGTGAGGGAAGACTTGTTTTAGTTTGTAGAAAATAATCTGTGGCGYGGTCAGGGGCTGCACTTTGATTTGGGCTCTTTTTCTCAAGGCCAGGCACACACATCCATCCTCAGTCTTGCAGTTTGAAAGGATTAGAGATGGATCTCTCGGGAGAAGTTAGAATTAATTGAGAGGAAACACTAATCTGCTAAACTGTAAATTTGAAAGTTACTGTTGATGGGAGAAACATTAAAAAAAAGTCTGTATATCACTTGCATTCTCTAAATATTTCAAAGGATAGCAGCTTTGATTTTAGAGTGTGGGGAAGATGATCTGTCAGCTTCTCTAAAATTTGCTTTGTTTCTCAGACAAGAAAGGAGAAAGTCTCGGAGTTTAAAAACAATAATTGAAGTTCGTTAATTTGCAGCTCTTTGCTTTTGCCTTCAAACAATCGCAGTGTAACAGCTCCAGAAGGATGTGTGATAGTCCCCGCAATAACACTTCTAATGAAGTGGTTTGCTCTTGCTATTAATACATCTGAAGAAACCTCAGCATAGCTTTCATAAGAGCTTATTGGACTTTTCTATCCATGCCTACAACCCAACATCTGATTATCCCCTTTGTTATTTCCACTAAGAGTGTTTCACGTGGCTTWAAAATTGAGGACAACTTCCCCAGCTGCTTTGCATGGGAAAACTGCCTGGGCTCCCAGTCCCTCGGTTCCACCCACGAGGATCTCCCTCCTACTTCCAACAATAAAACCCATTTATGTCAGCAGCAGCAAGATGCTGCTTCAATAGAAGTAAAATACCCCTTAAATGAATTTATTTTCTCTTTAGCTTCCAATGCGATTGTAATTTTTTTTTTATAATAAGAGGAAAATCCCGGGTAGGACAAACGGTTTAAATATTTAAATATGGAGATTAAACCAGTTGTTGAAAATTTAGTTAATCTGGGAAAGCCAAGCAGTGAAATGATAAAGAGAATTAGGAAAGACACAGCAAGCAGGAGCAGGGCTTGGAATTAGTGATGCCAAGCAGCAGAGCTTGGTAAAACACCCTGACTGGGAAGTTTGGTTCTGTGATCAGTGACACCAAACCCTCGGGTGATTTATTCACGGAGGCTTTGCTCAGCTTTGATGTCAGAGAGAATTTTCCCTTAGTAAGGCCTTCAAGACGAGACCCCAGATGACAAAAGGCACCGGATCAAGGAGGGTGTGATGAGTTAGTGAAATGCAGAATGTCACTGAAGCTCATCCAAAGTCATTTCCCAGCCCTYGGCCTAGGCTGGGCGCCAAGCAGAGCAGGACCTTGGTTAGGAATGAATCCCAGATTTTACCAAGTAAAGACAATCTTTTGCTCACTAGATTTATAAAAATCCATATATATTATATATATATAATCTATATATTATAAGGAAAAAAACCAACCCTTCCCCATGACTAGACTTTACCTGAATATTACAATATTCACAGTGATAAAACTGACATCAGCTCTCTCTTTTCCTTCTCAACCCCAACCACACCAACGAATCTTCCCTTTTATTGGACTTTAAGCCTCACTCCCAAGCCCCTGGAGAAGAACAGGACCAAAGGCTCCCCAGTCAGGACCATGACGAAGGGTGTGTGCTTTCCCCTGCAAGGACCTTGTTAACCTGGGCAGGAGCAGTTCTCGTGGGCTTTGTTTTTGGCGTGTGACTGCTGCAATGTGTCAGAGCAGAGAGAAAATGRAACAAAAAACCCACAGCAAAAAAAGTGGATTTTTTCCCCTCTTTCTSTTCAGGGTTGCTCTCAAGGACAATGGGTTATTAGTGGCCTTTCGCTCTCCAGGGCAGGAGCTTTTCAGGCTTCAGAAATTTTTACCCTGTCGAGTGAACGCAATCCATTGGATTTCTTTATTACTTTCGTGTTGCTAAGGTCTCCTTCGATTTTTGAGAAAATAATTAACTGCTACTCGAACCAGGAGAATGAGACTGGAAGCGCGAGAGCAACACAAAGAAATCCTCGGGTAACCCCGGCATAGCATGAACTGATTTTTTATTTAGCTCCCAGTTCTGAAAAATCGAGGGAAATCATTTTGGATTGGCTTTAACAAAAGCATTTGAAGCCCTTTCGAACTGAAAAGTGAAACCGAAGGTTTTCTTGTGAAAAGAAAACCTCCACTTGCTCCGGAGGTTGAGCTTCTAAAATCTATGAGACAAAATATGAAATATTTTAAAAGTGAATACATTTCATTTAGTAAAACTTTAAAATTTTTAGCTTGGAATTTTTTTTTTCCCCCACAAATTTTATCATCATTTTTTGGATTAAAAATCTTATTGAAACTGGTAAAATATTTATATTAGCAATACCAGTGRATTTATCTCTGTATTTTTGGAAAAGCTATAGGGAARTTTTTTTTTCCTAAGAACAAGCCYGATCAACAAATCAGAAMAGCAACTGTAGAAAAATCATGTTGYTTTCTGTTAGCAACTCTTAGACCTCTCCCACATCYGTGCAACACGGAGGTAGAAAAGCAGCAAGTTCAAGCTATTCAGGATTCCTCTGCCTTGGTGCATCTCAATTTCCATATAATTTGAAATGCAAAGGGCACACACTGTGATATCCCAAACCAAGGAAAACTAAACCAGACCCCCAGAAAWGCAATCCACGGAGCCACGAGCTCTGAGTTACCGTGCAAGGGCGTTTGGCACACTGGTAATATTAAAATAATATTTCAAAGTTCTTTATGCAACAATATCTGTGAGAGTTCCCTGAGAAACCAGAGATGTCAACAGCATTTCAACAGCAGTGGCAAGAGTTTGGCCATTAAATCTGCATAGTCAGGTCATGGGAGGGTTCCAAAAATGAGCAGATGTGGCACCTTGGTCTTGGTTGGATTTGTTTATCTTGGAGGTCTTTTCCAGCCTTAATGATTCCATGATTCTGGGGTATGGGTGACTCAGGAAAAGGCAAAATTCATGMATTTTAATGACAGCTGTCATAGCAAATATCTCTGTTCGTCACAAATATATTTTAACCAAACTACTTTGTAAATCATCAGGTAAATTTTTTCTTGCATTTTTTACTGCATAAGCAAGTTTTTGATTGCTCCTGTTGAAAAATCTAATAATCCTGGCTGTATTTGTTGACTTACATTTTAAAAGGCTTAAAAATTTGGAAAAATTTCCTTCTTGTTTTGTAAAGGTACCCTTGAGCTGATAGCCTGCAATGAACTTCAAGTAACTAATGGTACAGCCAGGGAAAATGAGGTGTATTTGTTTTTTCATCTTATTGAAGGGTTTCAAAATGCAACCCACAAGGAATTGATTTAAGTGTCAAAATGGGTATTATAAAAAATGAAAATGAACTGTCAAAGAATAAATAAAAAGAAGAAAAGATGTGACACATCTATTCAGTCCTTGCTAACACAAGCCAGGGTCACCTGTCCTCAAAGCAATATTGGTAGAGGTTTATTTAATCATATTTGAAAGTCTTTTGTTCACAAGAAAAATTTTATTTATTTATCTTCTCCAGCTTTTAGCCATTCTTACTGCTAGGAAACAGAAAGATTGTCCCAATAAACTCCCTTTGGGATTATTTTATCCAGGCAACACAAAACACTTTACTCAGGAAATTATCCTCGAAGTATTTTATTCCTAATAAATTAAATCCAGACATGTAGAATGTATTTAAACTTTGGAGCAGTGGAGACCATTTGTAAATAGAGGCAATGAAAGCAGAGAGTGTTTGGACTATGGTGGAGACACCAAGGGGCAGCTTGGGAGAGAATGTGCCAGAATTACRCAGCAATTTTGTCAGCAGTGACCAGGAGTGCTTATGGGAGGACTCTGCTGAAACTTCCTGAACCAAAGTGTTCTCCAAAATAACCTTGGCATGAAGGAAAAAAGAGCAATGGCCTGTCATTAATTATGGATAAACACAAAGAGGATCCAGCTTTGTGCAAAACCAAATAGTTTCAAAAGGAAAGGAAAGAAGGAAAGAAGGCTGCTSCGTCAGCAAATATGGCCCTTGCTTTACCTTTTGGGTAAATAATGAGGTTATTGGGGATGGAATGAAATGGTCAAGGGCTCAAACGCCAGCRGGTCAGCAAAGTTTAAAATCAGAACCACTGYGTGGGGTGATCTGCTGTAAATGGGATGTGAAAAGTGTTAGCCAAAGGCTCGGTGTGCAGAGTGACATCACACACCAGCATATGACATAATAAGAGCTGAGTGGGAGCAACTGTTTTCAATATTGAGGAAAAAATTATTTCATAGCAATGCAGCTGGTCCAGCACACTGAAATGTCATTTTTTTAACTCAATCACAGTGCTAAACTGTTCTGTTGCCACAGACAGACAACAATTCGATATAGAAAATGATGTTTAAAAATGCTAAACTGCACATTTGAAAGAATTCTGTGTCAGAACAAAGGTTATCATGCTTTGTGAGAGATAACACGATGGCAGGCCCAGGGCAGTGGGCACTGCGTGGTGTCACCTGGTACAAATGTCACGAGAGAATAAAAGGTGAAGTAAGTGTATTCTATAAGAGATAGATCCTGATTTTTTATATTTTAATATAAAAAACCTTGCTCATGTTCTTCATCTTTGTTCTTCCAGCACTCTGCTTTAGATCAAACTCATGGTAGAGCTTTGTGAAAAAAATATTTCATGAAAATATTTCTATCCCCACTCCTTCTAACAGGGAATTTTTAACCCAAATTCTCTTCTTTCTAGATAAAAATAAACGTGCTTGGGTACAGCTGGTGGTATTACATAAATTAGTACTGTAATAATAATTATCAATGAATTATCATCTCTTCAACATTCTTAGCAATGTGAATAATGAAGTATAATGGTGTGTTGTGCTGAGATGGTATAATTGTGTTGGAAGCTCGCAGCTAAATCAGATTATCAATAAAGAAAAAGAGAATGAAGCTATGGTGATCCACACAAGCTGCAAATTAGCCCCAAAATGGTTTCTTTATGATGTACATGATCAGAAGGGTTCTAGGCAGGAGAAATTTCCATCCAAAGTAGACTTTTCTCACAAAAATTGACATTTATGTCGTACAGAGGTTGATATCRGTACCTGTAAATCAGTGGCTTTTAGCTGCTGACACGCATTCTGAAATTCCCGAGCAACAGAAAATATTTACTTTAGTGACAGCTCAGTGAACCATCTTTTTAGGCTAAATTTTTACCAGATAAACTGGAATAGGGCAGTGTYAACAACAAAACACTCTTAGCACTTCTGGCCTTCCACTGTTGCTGTTTGCCTCAATCTCTCTTTTGCTCTTCAGCTCTGATGTGTGTCTGCTTAGTGTGGGCATTCCCRGGAACTTTGGGAAGTACCAAACACTTTTTGGCTTGTTCACCAGCAACATTACCACGAAATCTTGTCGAATTCCTGGCACTTTCTAAATGCTTGCCTTTAAAACAAAGAAAAGCAATCAATCATACCTGCAGGAGCTTTTCCACCACTTAAAGTGCAAGTGTCAAACTTGGGGCATTCCCACATGGAAATAGCTCTCCTAAATGATCGCTGAGCTGCTGCAAGGAATGGGACACGTGACAAACTCAGGGAAGAGTCTRTCAGGGAGCAATGGGACAGATTGCTCCAGTGTGGTGTTCACCCGTGGTAAACCTGTAGGAGATGGAAAACAAGAGTGTGTTTGCTCCTGACGTCTCCATGGGCTCACAGGTTCCTGGGATGTGACAACACTGGAACAAAGACTTGGTGAAAGTGTTGTATTGACATAAATTATGACACAGGTGACAAAAATTTATTCTACTGCAGCTTTCAAACATACAAAGCAGAAGTTTTTAACCTTCTAAAAATTTAAGGATTTCACTGTCTYTTTTAACAAGCAAAACAAGCAAATGCCATTGGTTCATTTTACCACTTTTATTTATTTTTTCCTCGATAATTAAGGATCTTTATTAGTAGTGCTACTGAAACCAGGTTTAAGAACCTGACTCAGCCCTCACCTAGGCCAGCCCACTTCACCCTTTGGGCACCTCCTTGGAGATCCTGATGTCCAGAATGGCTCACAGGTTCTCTGGACTTTATCTACATATTCTTATTTGCACCCAGGCAATTCTCCACCACCAAATACTATTAGAAACGGTAAATACAAGCTCTGAGTAAACTGCTGGGTTATAATTTTCCCCAGAGTGCTGAAATCAGCACCAAGCCCACCCCGACTGCAGCAGAGCTCCAAGCCCATAAACCCACATACAACACAGCTCCAGGAGGGCTGGGTTTAACATGCTGGCTATAACTGCCTGGTAGCAGATAAATATTAAATATTAATATTTTTATTAACTGAGAGTTSGGAAAATAATCTAATTAGCGCCCTAATAAAGAAAAATATTTGCCAAGGAATTAATCCCACCTTGCCATAGTTCACTCCATTGGTTTTGACATCTTCATYGGAAGGAGCTGCCTCTGCATCCCACTCTGGGCACCATTAAATGCAATTAGCTGGGGGGAAACAGCTGGTGTTGTATCATTTGCTATGACCAAGACAGAGATGTGATTACCAAGCTTTTTGTTATAAATATTCTCAAGACAAATTCTGATTGTTCTGGAAGTGAGTGGGCTCCAGAAAGAAAGTGTTGGGAAAAGTGTTCTGCCCAGGATGGAGACAGGGAGGGATTTCTCCACTCTCTGCTGGCTTTAGGCCACCCCTTGAGCTTGCTCATGGCTCAGGGTCTTCACAGCAACTGCAAGGGGCTCGATGGGAGCTGGAAATAATGATTGCAGAAAGGCAAGATAAAAAGGAAATGTATTTTCCATGTTGCTTATCTGGGCCTTGGTTGCAAACAGAAAACTTGCATGGTCATGTCTCAGAGAATAACACAGCAAACAACAGGGAAACAAAGGGATGAGGTTTTGCCAGCCCATCCTGTGCAAGTTAGCAGGGTTCTTTCCTGGTATAGACACTAAAGTCAATTTTCCAGACTGGTTTTAAGACACCCAAGTGATGAGATACCCCCGGGGGATTTTTTTTTTATGATGCTGCTTTACCTCCTGTCCTGATGTTCAACCTTCATTTTTCTTTTTCTTACTCTTCATGAAATTACCCCAGGTTATGAAATTAAGCACATTRTATCATTTAATTGCTCTCTTCTCTGACTCTGCAGCTTAAAAAGCAGGAAAAAAAACCCCAGCAAAACAGAACTAACAGATGTTGTAGTCGAAATAAAGCAATGCTAATTATTTATACTTTATGAAAAAAAATTCCCATTTGTAAGTTTAATGCCACACCACATCTAAATATTGATAATAATGGAATATAGAACCTTCATAGTCTTTAGGCATAATAGGTTTGCCTTCACATTGCTTTTTTTTTTTTTTCATAAGAAGAAAATGAGTGGCAGATTTTAAATGAGCTGTTTGAGTTTATCAATTCTCCCTCTTGCAGAGGGAGGAGTCAAAGTCCTTGGCCACTTTGCCCTAAATCTCACCTTCCTCTTTGTGATGCTCCAAACCAATCCATAGCTGTGMGAATCCGTGTCAAACTCAACATGTCACGACCGAAGATGTGCTTRTGCTTCTGATTGCCAGAGGAGAACAATAAAACCCAAACACCTCTAAAGCCCCCAGGCAAAACCTGGAGTGAGTGATGTTAGATGAAGATGAGTTTAAACAAAACCAAAACGTTTGTGTGAGATGACAGCGAAGATCCAAGGAATTACCTTCCTTGCCAGGCTGTAAAATTAAGGGGAAAGAAGCAGCCATAAAGCACCGAGGTGGTTTCATTTCTGCACCACTTTGTAGAGCTTTTAAGCCGCACACCTTTGCTCCGTCCCTCCCCAGCACGCCTGCTGCCAAAGATAGAACATGATTTAAATTTCCTCCAGGCTCCCCAGCCTTTCAGCATCCCTGATAGCAGTGCAAGAGCAATCCTCACCTTCTGCCTCCTGCATTTTCTCAGTCTCCTCAGTGGCTCATATTCGTGTTTTCCCAATAATGAAGGCTCGCTGCTGATAAAACTCTTACATATTTAAATGACATTTTCAAGCAAATGCAGTCTCCTCTTCTAAACTTCCAGTCAAGACAAGCAAAAAAGAGCCCAATTTAAAGGAGCTATCAACCAGATGGGTGAAATATGTTCTCTGTGTGCCTGTGCTGAAAYGAGAGGAGATATAAAGCAGCATGAATTGGGCTTCTAAAACGTCTTAATGCAGTCTCTTCACTGTCCTTTTGCTTTCATAATACTTGAAAAATGTTGGGTTTTTTTTTTTTCCTCTGGAGTAAAAAGTCTGGCTGGAAGTCAAGCCTCCCTYCAATCTCAGCTGGCGAGTCCTGGGAATTTTCAGTGCTGTGAAAGCTCTTCTTGACAAATTTTGCCTTTGAATTGCCAAAACCACCTCGTTCCCAGGTGAAACCCAGGCTTCGGAAAAGGGATTCATTCAGGCAGAACTTTGTGTCTACGCTCAAACACCCAAATAAAAGCTGTAATTTAGTKTCATGCTGATGTCCTCTTCAGGCCTTAACGAGAGCACTCAATGAGCYGCCTCAGGGCTTCCGAGGAGCGCAAATTGAGGCAATCATTTCCCAAAAAATGTTGGCTCAAAAGCTTGGATTGCTTGGTGGAACCAGAGCTCTCCGTAAAGCTGGCTCACTCCTAGGGCTGGAGGGAGGTAAAAGCACGTTATCAAGGCAAAGCTGACGACGAGGTTTTTGATGGAGAACCCACAGGACAAATCGTTTCCAGYGGGAGCTCATCCTGAACGGTTCCCCTCAGGAAAACCTGTGGGTTTCTGCTGTGTGGTGTCTCACACTGGTTGGGAATGCTGGGAAGAAGAAGCAATCAGGGGGGACCWGGGTTGCTTCACTCAGTCCTTCAGGGTCTCTCTCAGAACAGAGAAAGAGCAAAGATTATTATGTGAGGCACAAAAAGAAAAGATGGAATGATCAGAGTCTTCTCCACATCGTTTTCTGTACAACCATCCAGTCCATAAAGGAGTATGGAAGAATTTTTTTCCCCTTAAAATCCCAAAAATACCCTTGGTCCAAGAGCCCAATATCTTCTCTACATCCATAGAATGCTGCCTGACATAAATAATATTCCTAAACCTCACCAAGCCTGGAGTTCTGATGCAGGGCTTTTCCCGCATCCRTGGATATAAAGCAAACATGCTGGAAGCAGAGGGAGCACGCCCAAGGCTCCTTGCACTGGTTTTAGCCCGAGATAAACGACAGGAGAATCAGGCCAAGCGAGGAAGAACAGAGAGGGCAAAGCACAAGCTGGCTCCAGGGAGCAGGGAGGGCAAAAGGAGCTCAAAAATAACACTGAAAAGTGGTTTTCTCTCCTTTCCTCTCCCTGCCGCTGCACACACCAACGAAAAAAGGCTCCCAGGGGATGGTCAGAGGAAGATTATTGTGGAAAGTTCACAGTGTTTTAAAATGCATTTTATTTCACCCACATTCCTCTGAGAGACTGGGGAAAAAGGGAGAGGAGAGGAGATAAAATGGCACGGGGAATAAAATATTAACATACACACAACATGTCAGAAGCACAAATGACGGAATATTTGATATTTGACTGTTTTGAGCTTTGTGATTCCCCAAAAGCATTTCATTTTTGAATGAATTAATTAAATGCACATTAATAGCTTTCACTCACATCAGATTTTAAAGCATTTTAACAACTTGGGAGAGAGGAATCACCAATAATTACATGGTGGTGTAAACAGGAACTTCCCTATCTTTCACTGGTTTTCCGACATGTCACTATTTCTCATTAGAAACTTTAGGGAAACATTCAACTGGATTCCTGGAACTATCACCACAGGTATTATTTTTTACTTGCCTTTGCAAAGTATTAAAAAACATATCAATAAATAATAGTGGTTGCTGAGGAAGACTGTGTCTGTGGCACAGGAAACTTTCCAGAGAACATAAATTAATGTAATTTAAAATTATGATTTTGTATGTGCTGCTCATTTCTACATGCTTTTTCATGTATCAAGCTATGAAGCAGTGAAATTCACTTTAATTTTCCACTTCTCTGGGATGCAATGACAAGCTTAGGCTGATTCAGCAGACTAGAAATAATTTTGACACTTGCAGTTACCAGATGAGGTTTAATATAGGAATTCAAGCTGTCATGGGAAATCTGCAAGTGTTTGCAGATTCATGAGTTTATCCATAAATGTTTAAGAATTTGCAAGTATTAGAGGCCCATTTTCAAATAAAATTAAAAAAAAGAAAAAGAAGACAAAGAAGGAAAGAATACATTTTARGCATTTTGGGAATTTAACATAACATGTAGAGCTAAAAAAGAATTCTGCTCACTGATAATAAAGCTGAGACCCAGAAGAAGCTTTATTAGACATATTCCTGGTTTTCTGTTCAGATTAATGATTACATCTCCCTGTGAAGTTGTATCCATGGCCATTACATTCTGTCCCTACAACATTGCCCCAGGTGGATCTGCTTCGTTAAACCCTTGAGAAAATCCCAGATTGGGGTTTTGGAGAAAAAATTGCCAAATGGGGAAACKAGGATAAAGAATTTGAGATTCTGAGCCCTGGCCCTAGAGCCACAGCATCTTAGTGGGARCCAGAAGTAGCCAGAAACATATGGGAAGCTACTCCTACTTTCATCTTTTCCAAGATTTTCTCTAGGATCTGTTATCCATGCATCAGCCTGTGGTCCCCAGTGGGACCAGGTGGCTGTTTCTCACAAACATGAGATGAATGATATTATCTAAAGCTATATAAATAAAAAGAAAATAACCACCACCATTTAAATATCTCCATTCCTGATCAAAAGCCTGGCTTAGAACAATCAGGTCAAGCTCAAAGTTTTGCTTAACCTTGTCAATGGACTTTAGAATTATAGAAATAAGTGGCTTAAAGCTCCTGCAAAACATTCCCATCATGAGATGGCACGTACAGGATTTAAGTCATAAGATCATTTTCTTTCCCAATTAATCAATTTTTAATAAGGTTTTTAAACAAAGGTGGTCTTAATGCCCAGAAAACCTGTTTGCAAATGCTTCACGAGTAGCAAAAAATATGGGGGATGTCTGGCAAAGGTGAAAGCAGCAACACTGGCTCAGTGTTTTATATTTCATCTACATTTTCTTTTTTTTTTTGGTGTTTATACAGTGCTACAACTCACACGTCTCAAGCACTCAGCGCGAATCATTTCTCTCCCACCACTGAGCTGTTCCCATTCATCATCCGCATCGCCCTCTCCTCCAGCAGGCAAAAAAATAAAGAACGTTTAAAAAAATTCACGGCCGCGCCGAACGACTGTTRTTTCACGCTCTTGAAAAGAAGGAAAAAGCCTGTTTGCTGTGTCCACAGAGAGCAGGAGGAGAGGAACTGAGATTAAATCACAGGGAAGATGATTCTGCTGGGGCGTTATGGAATTTTTTTGTGGTGCAGGAGGTTGTAGGTCTGCAGCACTGCGCGGATAAGCTCGATAAACGAGGAAGGATGTTTGGTTGATCAGGTCTTGGGGAAGAGAGAGGGACTCAGTGACTCTTGATCGCGTGACATTTTCTTAAATGGTGTCCTTGAGCACAGTATTTTTCCCCATATCTGATGCCAAATTACCTCGAGGAAGCTGGAAGGTTTGTAGACAGAAAGGTCCAGTTTGTCAAAAAAAAAAAAAAAAAAGAGGCACTAAAAAAGGAAAACCTCAAAACCCCTGATTTTGAGACCTAGATACAAAATAATATTTTGAATTTTTTCTTATCACTTTGCTAAGGTATTCTGTCCCTCTCTATTTAAATTTGTGAAAGACAGGACTGATAAAGTCTGCTAATTTTAAGATGTCAACTTAAATCTTAGGTATTCAATAAATTGTTGTCTATAAGCCACGAGAGCTTTTACACGGACAAAATACTATGTTCCTTAAAACGCACTCTATATTTTTTTTATATTATTACATTTGGATAATTTTAGAACTGCAGAATGATTGCCAATGAAGAGTTTTGCCCTAGGCGAGGTGAACAAGGTGGAAAGGTGTCCAAAATCCTCAGAGGGTGGTGAGTTCTACCCTACTTTTCCCTTTGAGTGGCTCCCCTTTGCCGAGCACGGCTCCTGCTCCCGAGGTTTGTGGCGTGAGCCGTTTTTGGCAGGGGCTGGAAGGGAAGCAGGATGCACATGAGACACGAGGTCCTTTGCAATCAATAATTCTCCTATCGATCTCAGGCGGTTCATGTTTTATTTACAGGTGCAGTAGCAAACGTGTCAGGAACCATTTGAGAAGGCACAGACTGAAATCAAGCTAAAGTAGCTCCGGTCTTACGGAGTCTATTTTTCCACATCCAGTCACTGTTCCCATTTGCACTGTTCCTCAAGCATTAAAAATGAAAGAGGGGAAAAGATGAACCAAGTAATATCCCACGAAGAAATGACCCACTACAAACTGAGATTGAGCACAATGAAATCTTTAATTTGTTGGTGTTTTACTCAAGAAGCAGAAAAAGTGTGTGAGGCAATCCCAGAAAGGCCAGAGATGATGTGAGCAAAGTGTTCCAAGTTTCATCCACCAAAACATGAAATACAGGAGATCTATCAGTGACTTGCTCCATGGAGGAACATCCAGCTTTATGGTGAATTAGGAATGCTGAACACGGATAATTAGGAGGTTCATTCTGCTAAATTGTTTTAATTATTCTTGGCAGAGACAGAACCATCCTATAAGAGTTATTTATGAATTTTTTTTAATTAATTGAAGAATTTAAATGAAGCACTTGAAACAATAGTGCACTTGATTAAATATGCACAGTGCAGTTGGCAGCTGAACCCTGGAGCTGAAACTGTGGTCGTCCAACCTGGATGGCTTCCATACTTTTCCCGAGCAGGAATTTTAAACATGTAATGCATTTGTGCTCATAAATTCCATAGAATCACGAAAGGGTTTGGGTTTGAAGGCACTTTAAAGATCATCTCCTTCCAAAGCTCTGCCACGGGCAGGGAACATTCCACCAGAAGGATTTCACTTGGTGATGCTTTGCTTAAAGGTCTCAAACCAAATCAAGTCTCTGATCCACTGATAAATTCCTGGAAACCCCATACATGTTACAGATGAGATTTTTAAGGAGCACCCAGCATTTGCCTTGGTCTCTTTCCAATCCAAATGAAAAACCAATTGATTATGATGGGAACAGAATTAGGACCAAGGATGGACTGACACGAGTGTTGAGGAGTTTTATGACAAAAATATTTATATCTTAGAACAAGAAGCCCTAATTTTGAAGGCCTCTTGACCTTATTCAGCATAATTTCTTGTCCAGGGAATTGTCTAAACTATGAATTCTCAGATCCACTATTTTCAGTGTATAGCTACAAATAATCAAGATTTGAATCCCAGCCAGCCAGGTTGCCTCATACAACCTCACAACCCCCTTTTCTCTAAACCAAAATAATCCCTTTATTAGTGGGGATACAAAATTAGAGAAAAGCAATTCCATCGCTAAAGAGCTTAAAAGCTAAATAAAAGTATTCCCTATGATTTCTATCCCCCTTCAAATAGTTCAAAAATGTTGTTATTCAAAACCTGCAGAAATAATTTAGAGTGGAATTTTGCCTTGCAAGACGCTGCAGGGCAGTGCAGGGTGCAAAGCTTGCAAGGAGAGAGGACTTTGAGACCCCAGAAAAAAACGTTGATAGGAAATTTTGGGGTTTGGTTGTTTAAGGTTAAACAGAGCAGAAAAGAATAGAGAGAGTAGAAAATAGAAATTGAAAATAGAATACGGAATAGAATAGCAATTAGAATAGAAGAGGAGAAGAAAAGAGGAGAATAGAGAAAATAAAATAGTGACAGATTGGACAGACTATTTTACTTTTTGAAACTGTTGTAGAAACTTTTATGGAATATTTTGGCTTTGTTTTCCTGGTCATAAAAGTTTTAAAACCAACCAACATCCAGCTCTGGAGGAGGATGTACCTTTCCATTCCACCAGTTTTATTTTTCTCTAATCATCAGCTTTAGCAGCATCTTTCCCCTGCCCCCAAAATCTAAAAATCATAAAAATCACTGAGGTCTAGAAAAGAACTCTTTGGCTTCTCTGGAGCTGTGCTGGCTGTTCCAGCCTGTTTAATCTTCGATCCAAACCTCCATCCCAGTGAACAGTCCATGGATACACTTACATCACCCTGCCTATGGATCCATCCCAAAATCCCTGCAGCTGGGATCCCACGGGGGCTCAGGGCTCCTCTCTTCTGTCCCACCACTCCAAAGACACCAAAGCCACCCCCACACTTCAGGGTGGGGTTGGTTGCTTGTTGGGTTTGGGGTTTTTTTCGATGCAGATTAATTTTTAATAGAGGATCACACTTCATTAACTGGTTATGTGTCAGAAACTTTGCAACAGCAACAATTATTTAAACAAGTCAGATTTCTCAAACCCTACTAATCTCCAGCTAGGAAGCAAGAAAGACACATAAAACTTGGGGCACACATAAAAAGCTCTCTGAATGTCTAGTCCACCACTGGATTTTTGCTCCTTTTCTAACCTCAGGGCATGCAGTATTAGCTAATGGATTTTAAACTAGATCTAGCTCAGTGGAGAAGGCTTTTCAATTTTACATGCAGCAGAAAAAGTGAGTTTTCACACAGAATTTATATTCCTCGCTGAATTGGAGTCCATTTGCCTTTGATCATCATAAAGAAATATAAATCAGCTGTGGCCTTCCTTTTGATTATTTACCCTCTCCCACAGACCCCTCAGGCAGAAGAGACTTGTGTTTGCTGTTGATTAATTTGCTGTTGTGTTTTTTAAAGGCGTGTGCTTGTTGTGCTTGCTGTAGACAGTGGTGGCAGGAACACGAGGGAATTTTTTATGCTGAAAGCAGTGGACAAGTCACATCCTTTCCTCTTATTAGTCCCATTCCAGGAGAGGTGCAGACAAGCCATAAAACCACCCGGCTTTAAACAAATGAGGTGGGAAGTGCTGGATATGAGGGGGTTTTATAGAGCAGCTATTATTTCACATTTCAACTAGAAAAAAAACCCCCACTGTAATTTCTCAGTGTTGCTCACAGGCACTGTTAAACCAGGAATTACTTGAAGTTAACCCACTGCACGTTAATTAGAGATTGCTTGGGCTAAGCTAGACTTTTCTGGAATCTTTTGAACATATGGGGGGGGCAAAAAAAAGTCCTTAAAAAATTCAGCTTCGGAGAAAAGGTACGGAAACTGTTGCCTCCTTCCTGCTAATTTACAAAATCCTGTAAATCCTGGGTTTAAGGGAAAACCTTGCAAAATGAGACAGGCAGTATTGCATTGTGGGGATGAGGAATTCTGTGTTATGAAAGGAGGTGGGTGAGTGCAGGTGGAGACAAGGCACGGGAATGAGGGGTGGGATGCTGAGTAAGGGGAGAATCCGGCTGGATCCCAGACCCTGGGGCTGAAGGACTTGAGTCCACCCAACACAGGAAATACGGTCCCAAACCTGCCAGCCCTGCTTTCCCCAAACCACAAAGTCTGAGCTGGAGAGAGAAAGAAGGAATTCCGAATTTTTTCCACCTCAAAGTCCTGGAGCTGGAGCTGGTGTTTCCGTCCCAGATTGCTGCACGTGCAGCTCCTGCTGTTGGTGCCATTAACTGGGAAAAGCCAACACTTTTCCTTGTTCCAACCTGCCACTGTAGGTGATTAAATATTGAGCTGGGTTTATTTGGTTGGTTTGGTTACTCACTGTGAGTGGAGACACCCCGGATTTGGGCAGGAGCAAGGAGCAGGTGCCATGGACATGTGTCTGGGAATGTGGGGACAAGATCCAGAGCTGCATTTCCCTGCTAATTCCAGCCCCAGGCCCCTGGCAGGAGACTGAAGATAAACCAGCATTTGCTTTCATTGCTATTTGTCCCTGTCCATTGTTTTATCCCTTGCAGGTACACAGGAATCACCCAACCTGTGGTTTTCGGGATCAGCCCTCAGTGCAAACTATAAAATGTCCCAGCCCCAGGTTCCCATCAGTGCTTTGTTCCCAAGCTGCTTTTACTTTAACTCTTCTTGCAAAAAAACCAGAATTTCATATATTTTTCTTCATTTCATTAAATAGGGACAGTCCAAATCACCTCCTCTGCTACCTTTTTAACATGTAAAAAGTTACCAGATGGCAAATGCGTTTCAGATGTGTTGACCACCCTTCCTTGGCAATATCTGGGAATTTTATTTCTCTTAGCCACTGGTAACCGATGTAGAGAGGAAAATGAGTTAACAGATGATGGGTGGATGCATGGATGGATGAATGGATGGGCAACTACAAATTGTTTAAATATGATTATCACTCGGAAGTTTTATATAGATCTCTTGTAATCAAGGTTAAATATCCGTGCTGTTGAAATAAAGAAAGAATATTTTAGGGTGTGCAATTAGTTTTGCAGGTGTTGCCTTGAAATTAGAAAACTCTCTTCTGTCTGGCCCAGGTCTGTAATTAGGATTTTGCAAGCTTGGCTTTCAAAAAAGATTAGAAAACAGAGTGGGGTTATATATTCATTCCCAAGCTGCATACAAGGAATAAAAACGTTATTCTTGGCCACATTGTTATCAGTAAAGACAATATTAATGTATCCAATTTTATTAAAGTATTAGTCAATGTATTGATGTTGCTGACTGTCCAAATTTACTCCTGCAGGGTTTAAATACTGGAGGCTGCATGACTGCTGGCAATAAAGACATTTAAAGCGCAGAAATTTATATATCCAGAAGCATTTCATGAGGTTAATCTAGAATACTGAAGTTAAATTTGGGTGTGAAGGTGAATGGGTAATGGATAAAGGAATGTCCCAAAACAAGTGTGAGGTCTTCAGCTGGTTCTTGAGCCATTAAAATGCACATATTTCACTTTACAGTGGTACCCATCAGCTGCTTTTTATCCTCATGGAAAGCTCCCAGATCCAATTTTAAGGAGGTTTTTCGAAGCTCCTTCTCTTGGACGTCAATGACCGTTGGGAATGTGGGGTAGGCAGGTCGGATTTTGGAGTCAACGTGGAAGAAAGAGGGTTTTTAATATGCTGTGATCAGCCTTGCAGGGGTGTCTTGGAAGCCAGGGGCAGGTACTCTCCTTGCCAGTCTGGTTCTGCTCTCCCCTGCAAAACAGCTCCTTGTTGTTTATCAAAAGATCATTTGAACTATCAAAAACTGCAATCTGCAAAAATAGCCCGGAAATCTCTTGAGAAAAAAAACCCTTATTGTTGACAAAAACCATGGTTGTGCTCCTTGCTTTTGATTATGACAGGAAAACCTCCAACCCATCAATTCAAAATAGTGTGGGATTCTCCTTTGGCACTGCTGTCCCCTAGGAGATGCTGTGCTGTCGCTTTGGGAAGCTGCTCTAGGAGTTACAGCCCTGCACATATACCTGAGGTACAGCTCCTCACCCCAAATATTTGCAAATCCAGCAGAGCAGACTGAGGAACCTGTTATTATCTCATTTTTCCTGTCTCTATTTTTTGGATTTGAGAAATTAATTTAGATTTTTTTTAGCGTATGGGACAGTAACTGCCCAACCTGCTGCTCATTCATTCTCTATAAATACATTAAGTTGTTTAATAAGACTAAACACAAAATTGGAAACTCTTACAGGGCTTTTAAGGAAGGATTTGCGAACTCGAGGCTGCAGTTTTGCCAGCTGCTGAGTGCTCTGTGCGAGACATCTGCCTCCACCAGCAGCAAGAACGAAATACTGCAGGGTCAGCGGTAACCGAGGCTGCTGCTGCTTTGCAATTCCTTGGTGACAGTGATGGATTCTCAAACAAATTGGTGCTTAGATTCCAGGGGAAAACTCCTGAGCAGATTACAGCACTGTCAGGAGGGGTCAGAGGCACAGCCTGATCTCTGTGACATTGTCCTGCAACCATCACACGGCACAGGGAGAGGCTTCCTCCTGCCCCTGCCTGAGAGGCACGGACTGAATGCTGAAATATTGCCCCAGCCCTCCCCTAGAAACATTTCAGTTCATATTTAGTGCTTTTCCTGGTTGTGGGGCAGACAGGGAACGTGTGAACATGTTTGTCCTGTCCCCACCAGCTATTTCCTACACCACAGGCCAAGACAAATAAAAAGGGAAATAAATATCTTATCCTATCTAGACCCAAATTTTCAGAGAGGCCATCCCGATGAAAAACAACTCTGCTGAGGACACCCAGTCTTCCAACAGATCCGAAAATCTTCAAGTGGCAAAGGGCTCCTACGGACACTAATGGATAATTTGTGATTCCCAGTGAGTTGCTGGGAGGCCTGACTTTGTGGCACACACATCTGGGGCACTGAGATCTGCTTACCCCCTGATGGATTTTGAAATAGTGCCAGGCCGTACACAACCTTCTGATGAAAATGTAAGCAGTGAATTGGCCATCACCAGAAAATCTTCCAGACATTAATCCAAAAAGCATCAGAGATCAAAGAGGGAAATTCATGGACTAAGTAAAGGTGTTGGCTGTTCCTAGGACAGAGGTAACTTTGTCTCTGCTGAAAAGATAAATCTCCCATCTAAGAAAACACAAAATGCGCTATTGCCAAGTTACCACAGCAAAATTAGACTGTATTTCCTTGTTTTCCTCGGGAGCAGAGCACTGAAGGTTGCTATAATCAGGTGTTGTTATCCATGATATTCAGCATCTCTGCAGCAAAAACCCTAAAATTGGATGCTGTAGAAACTGAGATGATTGAGGCTTCTCTGACACTTTCCCACCACTGAACACAGGGAACCTCTGCTTTGGGGTGACCTGTGCTCCCAAATCCCCAAAAACCAGTGCTGTGGGAAAAATCACTCTCAAGGGCAGGAGGAGAGCATCATTTCTTGCGGGGTTTTGTGTTTATTATTAAAAAGACAATCCCAGTGTGTAATTTTTAAGCTATTTGTGCTGATTCCCATCTACTTGGGAGCGAGACTGCTGCAAGCACACGGCAGGAATTCCACGCTGGATGCAGCGGGAGCCGGCACCATCCGGCATCCCATTGCTGTTGAGTTGTTGCAGGCTGATGCAGCATCCCCCAGCTTCAGCTGCCAATCTGCTTAATCAGATCCGCTGTCCCGTGCTGCCTTTCCCACGAGCTCCAAATGAGAGCCTGGATCCCTTCCCCTTGTCATCCAGGAGCTCTGGGAGCGCCACGGCCGGGGCAGGTTGTGATTATTTTGACAAGGGGATCACGGCAAACCTTGTACTCTCCCAGAGCAAATCACGCTTCATCGTGGTAATTGAGGGGTACATTTCTTCGGGCTGATGACTTCTATCTCTGCAGAACTGCTTTTCAGCCTGGAATGGTACTCGTTCCCTTCCCTCGCTGACACCAAATGAGCAGGTGTGGAGTTTTATCCTTCACCAACTCTATAATCTGCTGTTATTTCTGCAAGGTAGCCCTTTGAATCAGGTATTTCCATTCCAGTCATTTGCTTCCTTTAGCAGTGTTTACATAAATAAAATATGCCAGAGCAATCCAATTTGGAGCTTACGTGATTGCCTCTCCCTCCCTTTGATCCCCAAACTCTGGAAATGTGATTCCTCTCCTCGGCCCAGATGCTGTCAAACAGAAACATCTCCGAGCCCTCTGCAGTCCAGACCTATCAGTTTTAACAACCCTCACTCACAAAAGTAAAATAAGGTAAAAAAAGAAATTAATAACCTTATTCCTAGAAAAGTGATGAGTGGAACGATTTTTTCGTGGCTTTAAATTATTGATTGCCCTTAAGCGTCTCATTTCAAGCCTTTTCAAAGGGGAAGCAAACAAGAATGTAATTTACAAATAAAAATCAGTTTAATGAAAGAAGTCCATAAGACAAATTGATTATGATTCTGGTACGGTTTTGATGAGGAATATTTTTAAATTATTTTGCGAGCTAATCTTCCAGTTACATTCCCGAACTCGGTGATTTACCGAGCTTCCCGACGTACATATGGATGAAAAACTAAAAAAGAGAAAGCTGATCAGAGAATGACAGAGATTTTCTAAAAGGGAGATTTACTGAAACGGATCCTGACTTGCTAAGGCTGCAGAATGTATTTATACGAGTGATTCACCACACGGATGTGGGGAAATGTTCAAATATTTGTGTATCAAGTTTCAGACTCCCATAAATGTTTGCCGCAGAAAGTAACACCGCCTATAAAATATCTGCCTGCTATAGAGAGTAACGCCACCTATAAAACATCTTTGGGCTTCAAATCGTGCATTTCACTCAGGAAAAGCAAAACGACAGCATTAACCCAATGCAGAAGCAAGGCTTTACTACCTGGGTGGTAAATAGCCATCACGAGTCTGAGTTCATGACAAGACCTTTCCTGCCACGTCCGTGTTTCCACACCAGTTGCTGCATCCAGCAGCTCCATTCTACGTGTTTTCCAGATCTTGGAGTTATGGATCCTGTTAGGACTTGGCCCAAAAGTCGGTATCAGCACCAGCAGCTTGGGGGTGGCTGTGTCTGCCACAAGAAATCCCTGTGGTCTTGCTGAAAATTCCCCATCCCAGGGAAGGAGAATCCCTCTGTGGTTGTGGTGCAGGATCAGTTGCTGGTTAGTGCATCCCAGGTTAGGAAAGGTGGAGGAGCTCCTGATTAAAATATATATTTTAAAACCTCTGTTTGAACAACATCTACTAAAAATTGGTCTGTGGGGCCACATCCTCCAGCCAGAATCTCTCTGGGTGGTTGGAATAATGTGGTGCTACCACTCTTCTCCCTCAGGATAAAAAAAGAGCTGCCTCCCCAGACCCCAGGTGAAACAGAGCTTGAATGAGGCAAAGATTGACAGAGCATCACCAAAATTGTACTTACATTCATGGAATCATGGAATAATGGGATGGTTTGAGTTGGAAAGGACCTTAAAGATCATCTTATCCCAACCCCTTTCCACAGGCAGGGAACCTTCCACTATCCCAGGTTGCTCCAAGCCCCATCTAGCTGGACACTGATGAACAAATCTTAGTCACAAGCAAAACCACGCATATTTTACAAAAGTTGTTTTTAGATTTACTCTTTTGGTCTGTTTTTACTCCCTGCAATATAACAGCTTGGTTTTTTCTCAGCTTAATGAAGTCGCACGAAAAGGAAGAAAATTAATATCTCTTACTATTTTTTTACAGTTTGGAAAACAAGAACTTGAGGAGAAAATGCAGTGTGACATAACCACTGCTGCCGATGTTATATGTTCATGTAGATAATTGAAAATTGCAAGACAACATAATTGTCTGACAGAGTTCACAAAAAAAAAAAAAAATGCTGCTGCTGCAGTGCGAACTCCAAAAGTGAGTAAATTTGGAAATACCTTTTTGCACAGAGGCCAGGGCAAGGTATCATCAGCTGAAAATTCTGTCATTATTCACAGGGCTGCAGTTCAGCTGGGGTAAAATATGACACTCTGCCACTGAACAGCCCCAAAAAAATCATAAAAACCCGTGTGAATCGTGTAATCACAGGCACCTCTGCCACAGCCTCTTTGTCCTGAAGAAGAACAGAGGATATTTCAGAAAGCACATCCACTTTATGTCTTCATCCAAGGAAACAACCACAAATCAATTGGATTAGAGCCGTGCCTGGGTGATCCAGGAGTTAAGGTTGCGCACGTCAGCGTTTCCATTAGGCTGATAAGTAACCTGCTGGGAGAAACCTCTGCAAAGGAGTTGTCTTATTATTTTCTCCAAATTTTAAATCATTGGTCATTTCGAACCCCTGTCAGCTTCATTTTGCTGCTGTGAGCCTGCCAGCTTCAGGAACAGCCTTGTGCAGATATTTGTACCTGAAATACCACGTGTGGATTGAATTTATCTGCTCAGGTCGTGAAAATGAGTGCTCAGCCTCTCCCTGTTGGTGGTAATGGAGGAGTTAAGGCTCCCAGCAATTTTGTGGAATTTATTATTAAAAAATGATCCAGCGAGTTTAGTCGTCCCTGGGTTTCTTTAATGAAAAGATGTTTAAATATATAAACACATAAAGTAAATATTCGGCTAAAAGTGATTCACGGATGCATTTTTAAAGCTTTTGTGACAGATTTTAATATAAAGTTTAAACAAAATTACCAGAATAAAGCTTGTGGATATTGAATTCCTGGCTTTGTTATTCTTTTAAGAATATATGATCTGTTCAGCAACAGAGATAAAAAAAGTATTGCAAAACAGACAAGATCTTAAGTAGGCCAAATTAACCTTGAAAGGAGAAAAAGGCAAAGCTGCACAAAGTACCAGGGGAAATTGAGGAGACTCACTAAGTCACGAGGCTGTTGTCTCACTGCAAAGTCTGGGTGCAAAGCCATCAGGAAGGATGAGGAAAAAAGGGAAACACCACACCCTGGGTGATTTCACAGACAATATATTTCCAGTCACTCCCGTGGAAATCAGGACACTCGGGGCTTCATTTTTTCTGCCACATCAGAGTCACAGAGGGGCTGAGGCTGGAGGCGCCTCTGGAGATGATCCAGCCCAGTCCCTGCTGGAACAAAGGCTGGGTTTTGGAAATCTCAGAGGATGGAGACTCCACAACCTGATCCTGAGCTTGACCCCATTCTCTTGGGCCTGAACAGATCCCACATTTGTCACTTGGTGCTTGGTGGCTCTTGGCCATCCCTGGGCACCGCTGACAAGAACCTTTGGACAATCCCAGCTCCCTCGGCCTCTTGCTCCAATCCCTCCATCCTCTTCCCGGCCCTTTGCTGGAATCGCTCCAATGTGTCCTTGCCTTGGACTGGGGAGATCAGCACTGGACCTGTGAGGACCTTCAAGAGGTTCCAGTCAGGTCCAGGTCCTGCAGGGTGGCAGCAGATCCCTGTGGCGTGCCAGCCACTGCTCCCAGCTCCGTGTCCCCTGCAGACCTGCTGAGCTTGCATTTTGCCCCCTCCAAAGTCGTTAACAAGGAGGAGGTTAAGCAGTGCCTGTACCAAGGGAGGGACCTGCTGTACCCTCAGCAGCAATAAATCAGATTTCTGCACAAGATAAGTGTCCATTGAACGAAAATGATGCTCAGCCTCTCTCCTTTTTCCCCCTCACTGGCACTACAGAATAGAACACAAGTGCACCTTGGGAAACGAAATTAATATATTCATATAAGGTGGTTTTGCATCTCGAAAACAAGCTCTAAATATCTTCTAAAATACATTCAATCTCTTTTTAAACTATCGCGGAGGAGCATTCAATTTGTTAGCCAACTAACCGAGCAAAAAGGAATTTACATATAAATTTTTAACAATGTGTTTGGAAATTAAATCTCGGGCTTGTTGACCTCTGTGTCTGTGCTCAGCCCAGGGACCTCCTCTACTTTTCGACATCACCACCAAGAGAAGAAGTGCTTTTGGCAAAGCGTCTTTGGAAAAGCCTTTCCAAACTGTACGTGGGAGCTGAAAAATAAAAATTTAATTGTTTGGCTGGCGGTTCACCCTGCAGAATATTGATAATAATGTTTTATCTGAGATAGTTATAATTGTTTTCTTTCAGGAAGCCACATTATAATCACATTAAGACACTTCAGGGCGTCTGCCCTAACAAAGGCAGGTCCTGCTGGGTCTTATTACTTAAATGTGCTGGCAGTGGCTCTCCCTGCTGCCTGCTCATTTATCTTTTCTGGGCAGAGATTGATCCCAACTTTCCCCAAGTTGTATTTGTTTTACTAAGAAGAGCATTGATTGATGCCATATGAGCTGAGACAACCAAACTCGGTTTTCTAATGAGAGTTTTTCCAAAAAGCCTCGTGGAGTGTATTAATTTGTACCGTACCTTACAATCGATTCCTCCATACAGAGAGCAAGGTGACAACCAAAGGATCAAACAAGGATGATTGTTTCCCCATTTGGCAGGACTCTGCAGGAAAATTTGGGTATTCCTGGGAGGTTGATGGGACTGCTCCTCCCAGAGAGTCAGACACATCCAGTTGGGCTGGTCTGAGAGTGTTGTAAGGCACATTGATTTGCTGGGAACACATATTTGGGAATATAGCACTAAATACCACGGATAGAGAGTAGCCCTTATTTCTGTGGCAGCTCTGTCGTGGGCAGATGTGAACGTGCTGATGTGAAAAGGGGCATTAAACATTTCTCACTGAAATACAAACAAACTCTTCACTGGGAAAGTGTATGGACAAGCAACCAACAGCCTCCCAAGTGCTCCAGCCATTTAGTTCTGAAATTATACTAATTTAGGCAGTTTACTTCAGATTATTTCAAGGCAGAAAGTAGCCAAACACAATAAAGTGTGCAGAAGAGCTTTACGTTTGCTTCAATACTTCAATTTAAAGAAATTCCTCAGTAAACCAAGGCCACTCTGGGTCACATTCGCCATCCCACTATTCCTGAGCGGGAATCTTCCTGGAGCACAGCCCAAGGCCTGCAGGAGTACCCCAGAGGTACATCCACCTGGATCCTCTGGTGTCTAATAAAGGGTGGATTTATCTTTATTATCAGTGCCAGCACTAAAATCCTGCCTCTCCCCCAGCTTCTAGCTTTGCAAAAATGGAAGGAATTTGATATCTCTGTGATCTCCATCTCTTTGTTAAATTTCATTATAAATACTTAATGACCTAAAAGGCCATAACTGGAGAGGTAAACAGAGACATTAGCGAGCAATTTATATATATAGTTTGTATATGCAGCTCATATATACCTAAAAATAAATCTCACCTTGATCACAATCTTTTCCTACTTCTCCATGAACATTAGGAAGTAAAATCCTCACCAGCAGCAAATGCAATTAAAGCTAATTGTGCCTTAGACTCATTCTCCAAATGACAAAGCACAAAGCCTGCATTTTGTACAGGTGAGGCACCACCAGTGTGGAAATGACATTTTTGGGTAATGAGTGAATTCCCTCTCAGTTTGTTCACTCAGCATGGCCTAAATTAGTTCTGTACCTCCCTTGTATCCCAAGCCAGGAGCATATGCATCAAATTCACAGTAGTGTGCAGAAACCTTTGGAAAAATATGCAGCAAGGGGTAGAAATTAATTCCTTCTGTTACACCAGAGTGGTACCACTCTTCTGAGGTTGTAATCCAATACAAACTGCAGGGCTTTCAAAGCTGAAAACAGGAAAAAAACATCCTAATGTGGGGTAAACAGCATTGCAAAACATCCTGGCGTGGGATAAACAGAATCACTCTGAGAGTCTTCTGCAGAGAAACTAAAATGGAAGCCACACATTAATACCATTAATGGCACTTTATCCCAGAGTTTTCTTAATGTTGCAGGATCCGAGGGCTCGAGTTCCACATTAATATCTGTTTTATGACTCCCTCTGCCCTAGGATGAGCCATAATTTCATTATCAATTCCAGACATCCCCGTCTGAGCTGTGTTTTTGGTGTTTACAATGCTTTTCAAAACAGAGCTAATGAACTGTGTGCTTTAAGGGATTCTGGGGGCTTTGTAGCCAGGCCTGGTATCAGAGACGGAGAGGAAATGGCAGCAATAAAGTCCAAACGATGCCTGGTGTACAAATAAAAGTTGCAAGCAGCAAGAGCTGTGTCTTTGCATAATCGTGACTCATCTCAGTTATCTGCAAGGGATGGGGAATCGTGCAATGCTGGTTCATGAGGGAAAGGGAGAAGTTCTCCATGAGAAAGGGAGAAGTTCTCCATGCTGGGATCGTGTCTGTCACCAGCTCCTCACATATGTAAAACCCAGCAGCAGAGGGAAACAGAGCACCCCACTAAGGAAAGGACACGTTCAGCATGGAAACTCATCCAGAAATTATACCCTCAAATTCAATATGCACATTTWAAAAAAAGAAAAAATACAAATATTCAGAATTATATTAATTTTTTTTTAATAGAAATTCTGCTTTAGTCTGATTTCTTCCATCTCTGGTTGTTTATTGTCTTTATCCTTCCTCCTTTTTGGGCTGAGCTGGCTCCTGCAGCCTCAGCTCTTTGCCTGCTGYTCCTTTGCCCAGACACCTTGCCCAGGTTTGATCCCAGTTAATAACAGAGATCCCACTCACATTTCTACTTCTGATCGCTCTCAAGTCTCTGTCTTCCTCAGTTTTCCACATCTCCACAGTCTRTATATCTGTGGAGGTATTTATGATRYCTCCAYGTGTCTCTCTGCATTTCCTCTTTGGAATTATTTTGTTTTCTCACAATGCTAGGACCCGTTCTTTCCTCATCCTCTCTAGAACATCCAAATATCATCTCTTACACAAATATTTCCCTGCTGGTTCTCACACCACTTGCATCCTTTTGCAGGTCTCATTATTTTTCAGCYGCAGAAATATTTTGCGCAGCTTCCCCAGAACCCATTTTCACYTTTAACATAAACAACAACGTTTGGGCAGATCAGATTTTTTACGGGAGCAAAATGATCTCTAACACCCAGATGCAGACTGCAAATGCACATCAGAGAGGAATAYGCACATTAAAACCCAGCAAATTAGAGAATTTCACAGATATTCCGGGAAAATCCTGACCTTGAGCTGTCTGTGGCTGCTGAGAGTTGTAACAAGGCTGCAAAGCTCCAGCACGAGCTGGATCACAGTGTGTTCTGCCATCAGCACCTTTGGAGATGACAGCAAGAAACATATTTTGCAGGATCGGTTCAGTCAGCCTAAAGCAGGCGCTTGAAATAGGTCAAAGAACTGTGAGTTGCAGCACTTAGTGTAGTCATTAATTTCAGTGATCAGCTCAGATGCAGATGTCTGCTYTGGCAGGGGAGAAGGTTTGGCGAGACAGAGCTTCCCTCACTGGGATTTCCCTCCTAGGAGCTTTTCCCTCTTCTCAGCTCATCCACTAACAAGCCTTTGCCATCGGATTTATGGTGGAAATCCTGACCAAGACACACCAAAATTGCCATTTCTGCACCCAATCCCAAGAGAGATGGCGAGTGCAGGGGGATCCCTCACAGACTTCGCAGGAAAACCCTCTGTGCACAACCCCTTATTCCTCCTCCAGCTTTTATCCCAGGCCTTACACCCRGACAGAAGGTTATGTAAAACCTTGTCAAACCACCCTGTGCTTCAGCCAATTTGATCATCCTCAAAGCAGGTTCAATTCTGCCTGCACAATCACGTCCTTTTCCTGGTGGAGACGTGTGTCACATTTTGTTTTACCGTGTGGCAGGCTGACTTTTAACTCAGCTAGCAACTGTGAACACACTCAGAATTATGTTCTGAGACGTGGTGGGTCTATTTTGCCGGTAATGGATTAGCTCTTTCCAGGGGAAATAATTCTCCAGGTTCATGTGTTTGCCCTGCTTGCTCAGCTACATAACTTCTCCCCGGTGGGCAAAGTCTTTAAAGGTCACTGTCTGTGTGTGRAGAACCTAAAATTGCTCCAGCATCTCCCTGCTGCTTGTCTGATATCTCTGCAGTGTGGGGCATCCTCCTGCAGGTGAGGCGAGGGCTCATTATCCCCATCATTATTCTAAGTAAGCCAATTTAGCGATGCTTTCCCATCTGGAGCTCTCCTTCCCAGCTAAAATGCAAAATCAAGCCTGAGACAGGATCATTTTATCAGATTAAGGAGAGTTCCAGGACTACTTGTGGGACTTTTCTCCTTGGGAAGGATTTAACGTGAGGAATGGCCCTTCTTGTGTTGCTGGGGTGGATGCTCTAAGGTGAGGGACCTGCTGTTGATTAAATTATCTTTATTTTGTATATCCAAAATGGAAGTATAAAAGAAGTCATGGAGCCTACAAAGGAAAAGCTGTGTGGGAAGTGTCAAATAACGACATCCAGGACAGGAACATGTGAGAGAGAGCAAATTGTGAGTCCCCACCAGGGTCACTCCCCAGAAAAAGATCCACTACAGAGCATTGACTTGCAGTATTTTGAAGCTGGCATCTCTTTATATTCCTTAATCCTCTTGTTTCAAAGGAGATCATAATGAAATGCATCTCAGTGTTCCCGATCCAACCAGGTGTATCCCAGCACCAAAAGCAGAGGGAGACTCTGGAGTAAGTTTCTCTCAGCCTGCACCAGGCACTTTGGAGGTGAGAGGAGAAACAAAAAGAGAGAGCAGGGTCTGACCCTGTCCAGGTTCTGAATAAATCTGGGATCCAGACACAATCCAGAGTCATTAATTGTCCTCTACAGCTCCATTAGTTTCTCTTGGTTTTAAGCACTTGCCTCTTAAAATTCTTGCCCAAAGCCTGTTTTGGCCTGTTTTCTTAACGTTTCCTTTTTCCTTTGGAAAATCCTGGCACTCAGTTTGTATCGGGCACCTTGAACTGAATAAAACCCACGGGAGGAAAAAAGAAGGAGCTGGTGGCAAAACACCSTTTTGTTTTGAAAGCACTTGCCCTGAATTCAGCAGGGTTTCTGCTCCCACTTCTCAGAGGTGATAGGGTCTGGCCTCAGTTCCGTGGGAGCCTGGGGAAAGCATTTTCCTTGCAGTGCCTTTAGCTGGGAAAACCCTCCTTGGATATCGCCCTGAGATCAAAAAACAAAATTCTCATAACCACTAATTTATGAACTGAAATAAGCAAATCGAAACAAAGAGCTTAAAGAAAGACTTTCAAGTCATATGTGTGTGTGTTTCCATGCACTGATACAATTTCTATCATTATTTTTAAACAGCCTGAGTGGCTTCAGAAGGAATTTCTGGACTTGGGATATTTAAAGTTCCTCCTGTGTGCATGATGCTTGGGTTATTTCCTCTGCCAGACTTTCAGGAATATGATTTTTATAGAGATATTTCATATATTAAAATTCTCAAAAAGAGGAGTAAACGTCTCATTATCCTGCAGAAAAAAAAAAAAAAAAAGCCTGGAAACAAAAAAATAAACAAAATAAACAGCTGGATCCATAGAGATACCCGAAGGAAGGGGGAAGTAACAGAAAAATGAAGATGTCCAATGTGATAAGTATCATTCAGTATTACCCATGTTCTCCATGCACACATCACTTCAAGTGCCTTTTGACTCTGATGTTTTGTTACAGATGTTTGCTGGTGATCATTGCCAGTTTCCCTGTACATCCCAGTGCCTGCACACTTGATCTGTCTGGGATGTGGCAGGACTGGGTCATTTACTGTCCCCAGTTCAGAACCCAGTCCCACCCAGCGCTGGAGGGAAGTGCACGGCCCTGGACAGAAGTCTGGCACAACTCAGAGACAGCTTCTYAGGGCTTTTCTCCAAAATAAACTTGTCTGACCCGTCACAGATTAAAGGAGCCCTAATGGGGGCTGGTTGCTGTGTTTGCTTGAGGAACACACTTGATAATGTTCTGACTATAAAAATAGACACTTTAGCTCGGTTAACTCATCCTGATTCCATTATTTTCCTGTGCAGAGCCTTTGCTGTGCAGCCAGGAGTCCTGAGCAGTCAATGGCAAGGCAGGGCAGGTCTCTTGCTCCTGGGGCCCTCCCCTGGCAGCAAATGTCCCTCCAGGTCCAGGTGAGCTCCCTGCCTCCATCCACGGATGCGCAGAGTCTGGGATGCTCTGCCTGCGCTTCCCAAAGCCATTCCCAGGGTGTGCCAGCATTGCCTTGACTCCTGAAAATGGCCTGGAAGTCTGTAAAACTGGCAGGATGAACTAAATTTCTTCGCTGAAGGAGTGGCTGAGCTTTGGAACAGTCTCCCCAGGGCGGTGCTGGAGTCACCAACCCTGGAAGTGTTCACAAACGAGTCAGTGACAGGTCACAGAACATTCTGAGTGGAAAGGGACCCCAAGGATCACCAAATCCAACCCCAGGAAACGGCCCATACAGGGATAGAGTACATTGGTGACATGGTTTAGTGGACAGGGGGGGATTCAGTCAAAGGTTGGACTTGATGATCTCAGAGGTCTTTTCCAACCTTAGTGGTTCAATGATTCTGTGATTGATGCTTTTGCTCAGGTTTGGGGCATGCCTGGGCTGGAGCTTGTGTGGAGGAGAGCTGGGAATGATGGGAGGGATGAACAGGGCTGGATTTGCTGGGTGCTGTCCTTCAGGGAGCTCTGCATCCTCCTGGCCGCATGAGAAAGAGCCAGAGTCAGCAGGGTGGATGTGCCCAAAACCCCCCAGAACCAGGGCAAAACATCAGCTGAGCCCTCTCCCTGCCCAGGACTCAAACACAGCTTCAGGATATCAGAGGATAACAGAATCATGGAATGGTTTGGATTGGAAGGGACCTCAAAGCCCATCTTTTTCCAGCCCCTGCCATGGGCAGGGACACCTTCCACTGGACAAGGATGCCCAACTCAGCTTCTTACCACCCTCAAATGCTTGTTAATTGGGGAATATTGCTACCGGTGGCAAGAATTTTTGGCACAACATTTCTATTTGCAAGGTACAGGTGGCCTTTAAGGGAATGAGACTCAGGAGATTTGAAGTTTCCTTTTTTTCAGCTCGATTTGAGGTTTATGTTATTTTGCACGAGGTCCTGGTGGTATCCCAACATTCTTAATCTACCAACTACAGGTCCTTTAAAACAAAGAGGCTTAAGTCTCGTCATTTAACTTAGTCCAGATTTGAAAGTTTTTGCAGGATATCCTTTTAATTCATTTTTAATTCCTTTATACATTTTTAATTACATTATTAGAGTGCTTGTGTTGAAATTCACCTGGAGTGCTGCACAGAGATAATTAGTTAAAGTAGAAGCAGAAAGCCTATTGTACTTGGAGCTGTTGAGGATTACTGGAATTCAAAATATTCTGGCTTTTTAACTTCGAGATTGTACACTAATGTGGTCCAAATGCAAATCTGCAAACACAACATTAACCTGGCAAACGTGAATGGGAAAGAACAAAAAGACAAGCAAACACCCACTTTCCCTAGGAACCACAGAATGCTCATTATTAGACCTGAACAATAACGACACTGTATCCGAATCTTGATTAAAAAATTAATTGCTGGCTCGCTACAAAAATAAAAACAAGAAGGAAAGGATAAAGCAAACAAGAAAAGGGGCTTTGGCAGAGCTGGAATTAATTGAAACACAACGAATTCACCAATCCAGCGGTGCAGAACTTATCCTAACAACCTCAGCAGTCATTTCCCACCCCAGCTCCAGAGTATGGGTCAATAAACCCTGGCAACAGCAACAGTTCCAGAGACATTCCTGCTTCAAACAGTCAGTGCTAATTTGTTCGTTATTTACATGTGAAACTGAAAACAATAACGTTACATTTGTGCTGCGGACCTGTAAATAGTCATTTTACTGGTTTGTGTCTCTGAATTTTCAGGGGTCGCTTCTTGGTTTCTTTTGCTTCACCCCCCAAAAATCTGTTGCTTGCAAAAGCTCAATTTATTTTTAATTCTTTGCTCCCCTGATGACCATGCCTCTTAATTGGTATTAGCTCAGCGTTCAGAACCTCACTAGTCACCAGAGAGGAGTAAAGCACAAATCATGCTCTGGAATGCACTTCAGAGAAAGGTTTGGAGATTTTCTTGCTGAAGGCTGATGTCGTGCCCAGTTAGGAACTTTAATACCACTTTGCTTCCCTGGGAAAGCAGTGGATTTCACTCCAAACCTGGCAGGATGAAACTCTGCTCAATTCCTGGTTAGTTGCATTTCTGATAAATTCAAGCAGATGTTTGTTAGAAACTCCCTGACTCATGGATCTCTTAAAAAAAAAAGAATAGAATTGGGTTTGCTGTGTTTTATACAAGTCCTCAAATGCCGCAGGGAGGAAATGGGAGCAAAACAATACCTGGAATAGAAGATATGAAAATTTTAAAATCCCAGGTGCTTTGTTATTTATTTATATCCTAAGACACTTCCAAAAAATTTTTAAAAAATAGGTGAAATTAGGTGAAATAGTGGATGAAATCCAAAAAGCAGCAGCAAAGATTTTTTGAATAGAGGACTTTGAAATTTGGACTTTTCACAACAATTTCRAAAACTGCATTTTTCTAATCAGACCTAAACACTGAGATTTAAGGATTAAGCAGAGATATTTCTGCAGAATTGYAKTTCAGGSCTTTGTTGGTCCCTCCACCTTCCGTRAGGCTTCAGCACAGACCCCRCTTGTGGCACAATATCAGTGATGAGGCTTGTGTGAGGTAACTCAGCAACAGAGGTCTCAGAACTGAAGACAAATTCCTAATTTTCCACTGGAAAACCACTTTGCTCATACATTTGAGACCCACCATTGCCTTCCTGTATAAATTTCTCTTGAATCTGGATTTCCTCTCTATGGTTTTACCACCTATCCTGATAAAACAGTTTTGAAGAAGAATTTAAGTGAAAGATAATCCACCTCTGGTGCTACCACACCCAAGGATAAAGATCAAATCTGGCAGGAGAGGAAACTTCTTTCTCTCCAGAGGATGTGAGCAGCTGTATCCCACACAAGGATCTGGAAACTGAATCCTCCTTTCGGGCACAAATATATCAAGGAATCCCTGGAGACTCCCCACATTCCAGATTCAGTATTTGTTTTATCTCACAGTCAAAAAAAGGCCAAAGGTCCACTCAGACATGAGCAGCACTCTATGATTAGAGCCCATCAGTTCCCAAATTAAACACTGGGAAATTCTGTGGGTAGCATCGAATCTCTTTGTCTTTCGATCACACCACCCACAGGGACCCTTAATCCCATATAATTTAAATCAAGGGAAGAATTTGTTCAGCCCATGGATGCCATGTGGAACTCACAGAAGGAAACTTAAATGGTTCCTTCACAGTTCCTCCTGCGTGGGGAACTTGACAGGTCCTCATTTCCCAGGTTTTCTGCTGGACCATCCGGCTGTGACCGACTGCTCTGATGGACTCGCACGAGGGAAAGAAAATTAAATCCCTTTTTCTCTCTCCATTTTTCCTTGAGGTAGTTTGCTTCAGCCGTGCAGCAAAATGTCATTTACAAGGACATTATAAATTTGCAGAACAGAGAAAAATTCCTTTTTGSGGGGGGGATGAAGGAACACATCTGGGATGGGGGGGAATCTCCAGTTCCTGAAGGCCCCATTAGTTTCTAATGGCCTTGTCTTTCTGAAGAGGRGGAATAGATGGTGCTTCTGTGGCAGCTGAGGAGTTTCAGGGCCATTTTTCAGTCTGTGCGTGACAAATGCTGCAAGACAGCAAACGCAGGCTGTGTTTGGCACCGACGCAGTAACAACTCCTGGTAAATTTGAATTGCTGACACGGGCCTGGTTCAGAACCTTTTAATGCCTTTACAAGACTTGCCAGTACAGACAGCTGAAAAGGGGATTGCTTTTCCTTTACCTGTGTTCTTTTTGGACATGCTGGGTTTAGTTTTCATGTTTGTGGTGAACTGAAATGTCAGAACTTCAGATCTCCATCAGACGGGTCATCAATAAATCATCACAATCCAACACACCCATGGCTGTGCTTGCAAAAACTTCCAACCCCGACAACTCACACTTGTTGCATGTCTGAAATATTTGAATCTTTGGGTAGCAAGTGGAAATCATCTCTGTAGAAGTGTGATTAGAGCTGAAGTCTCTCACCATCCTTCCTCCAAAGTCCTGTGTAAATAAAGTTCCTCTGGGCGTTTCTCCATGATCACTCCACTCCTTTTATTTGGCACACCAGTATTTAATTTCAAAACCATTCCCATCGCTTTGGATGACTCCATGTTGATTTCTTAGGTCATTCTTCCCCTTATTTCGGCCCTGACCTGCCTGGAGCACTGTTCTGACCTCATGGAGAGCAACATACTTGTGGATCAGCTCTGGAGCATTCCCGAGACTCCGCTCCCAACTTCAAACAACAACAGCTCAAACTTCCAGCCCAGAAGTTTGTAGCTTTGGGTTCTGGCCAAAAACGAGGCTGTCAAGCCRATATAAACCAGCTGCTATTGTATTTACCATTTTTTTAGCTCTCATTTTTTAGTTATAACTCTCTGGTTTGGAGGCAAGTCCTTCAGCATAGTCCTTGGATGCTAAGGCTTGGAGCGAAGGGGCTCAGTCAAAAACCATCAATTAAACCGAGCTCAGGGAAAGTAAAATAACAAAACTCCTCCAAAGCCACCTGTGAGCTCGTGGGCCTGTTACAGGCAGAGGGGGCTGCACAGCCTTGGTTACCCCAGACTCGGGAGGGAAATTGTTTTTGTGACGACAGCAAAGACACAAGCACAAGATTCAGAGCTGTATCTTTTTCCTGATTGAAATTTATATCAATGCTTCCTTAGCCAGATAAAAACATTTCAAATGTGTATCCGTTTGGTTGAGAGCTGGATGACAGCTGGAGGGTTTCTTCAGAATGTGAACATTTCCAGCAAAGAGAAGATGGGAAATACTTTTATCAGAGTATTTTGGCCTGTTTTGTGGGGTCAGAAAGGGAAAACACAAACCAAAGGCAATGATGATGCTACTGAGAAACCTCTTCTAGTTGAAGGTGCTCATTGCAAGGAGGTTGGACTTCAGGGGCTTACAGTTCCCTTCCAATCCAAATTATTCTCTAGAAAAAGCACAATGTGCTCTTGTAAATAGTCCCTCTTCTTTCCACGTTTGTGTAAAAAGCCCACAGCAGCTTCCATGGCCCAAAACCCTGACCCAAACTCCTCAGTTTTTCATAAGCATGAGGTTGGAGTGAAATGATACCTTAAGAAGTGAAAAACTTATTTTATTTGGACAAATCACCTGGTTATCAGTTTTTGCCAGAGTTGACAGAAGGGTGAGAACAGCAGATGCAAGATGATGATTCTGGAAAATCCAAATCATAATAAAACTCCATGAGAAGCAAGAGTGGTTTAAGTAATCTGCTCCAGCAGACTTCAGAGCGTGCCRCTCTCTAATCTCCACGAAAATAAAACATCAGTATTTATCTGTCAACGCTGCTTAATATCCAGTCAGCAAGCTCAGAAATGGGCCCACATGAAATAAAGTCTGGCCAAAGCACRGAGGCTGCTTTCCGTCCTGCACTCCTCAAAACGTCAGGGAGTGACATATTATTGTATTTTGCAGCAGAAACCACTGCTGTCCAGGCCCTGAGATTTAAACAGACATATTTATGTGGTATTCCTCATCTGGCCCATCAGCTAATTAATTTTCTTTTTCTGTGTGTGTGTGTTTTGTTTTAGAAGTGTGTTATAAAGCTTTGGGGAATGCTGATGAGTTTGCCGTGGTGRTTTTATCCACTGGCTCTACCACCCTTTAAGGAATCTTTTGGCTAAAGAATGAAGGAGAATGGAGGCTTTTGAACTTCCAATGTTCTCCATGTCAGGAGGTTCTGCACGAAGCACAGAAATTATTTTGAACCCAAACGTTGTCTCTGTRTGTAAGAGGTGCAAAGCCAGAGCCCTTTGGCATCTCTGGCACTCATCAGCATTGGGCTGGAGAGCGCAGATCTTCCCACACAATTCTGACAAAGCCCATCCACCTTTTTGTTGGGTTTTTTTTGATTGATCTGGGTGTTTAGGATATGCAGTTTATCAATATTATCTTTATTATAAAGTCATTTAGAGAGACGATTTACAAGAGCGTGGAGTGGCAGGACAAGGGGTAATGGCATCAAACYGAGAAAGAACAGGTTTAGATGGGATATTAGGATGAAATTCCTCCCTGTGAGGGTGGGGAGGCCCTGGTACAGGTTGCCCTGAGAAGCTGTGGCTGCCCCTGGATCCCTGGATGTGTCCAAGGCCAGGCTGGACGGGGCTCGGAGCAACCTGGGATAGTGGAAGGTGTCCCTGCCCATGGCAGGGGATGGAATGGGATGAGCTTTAAGATCCCTTCCAACCCAGTCCATTCTATGATTATCTGAAAAGAAGTCATAAGCATAAGTGGGGAGCAAGAGGGAAAGGAGCAATTTTAAACAGGAGGTTTTAAGAAACTACTCAGCAAAAAAACCCCAATCCCTTAGAACTACCCAATATAAATTTCAGTGTCTGCTATTTCCACCTCAGGTCCCTTCCTTCTCCAACATTTCCAGCCCCATCTGTGCCTCCTCTCGGATCTGTGCATTTGATGAAGAATTCGTGTTCAAACCAAAGCCTCACCATCATTTGACATCATTAAATCCCACGTGTGATAAAGAGGAGTCAGGGCAGGGTCGTGGAACCAAGACCCCTGAAAATGGTGTCAAACGGATGGCAAATGTTCTGTGGAGTGTTGGAGTCACACAGGCTCTCTCTGGTGCTGCTTTGCCTTAGCATTCATCCTTTAGGGCCGGGGCTGGTGGTGTTTGAGCAATGTTTTATTAAGACAAATGTGCACGGAAACAATTTTTAAATTATCGGCCTGCAGGAAACCTGTTTGGGGATAAAAAGAGGGATTGGCCGGGGATGAGGTGCATTTGTGTACTCAGGCTAATCAGGAAGAAGGATATAACTCCTGGGAAAAGGCAGAGATAAAGGCAAACAAACCGAATGGAAATTTTATTCAGGATCTTCGTTATAAACAGTCCCAGGTACATTTTTAAAGTTATTATGAGAAAGGCTGTATTATTGTACAGTAAAGACACAAAACAGCTGCACCATTTCTTCTTGTTGATCATCCTTTAGTACCTCTACCCAAAAAGCTGAATCTTTGTTGTTTGTTTTTTGAAAGAAGGTAAAGGAAATGCTGGAAATTCCATCCCAGCAAAACCTTTTCCATTCTCTGACCACGTTAGTTTTAGCCCCAAACCCTTTGCTGTACACACAAATTGGTAAATCTTATTTACTGCTCGTGCAAGGCACAACAAATTCCCCACACTGCACTCAACAGATCAACGCTGCAGTGATTGTTTTATTAACGTTAAAATCACATTATTAATGAACACTATCAGCAGCCTCTTTATGCTAATAGTGATTGATTGCACTTCTATTTTGGAGAACAGCCGACCTCCAGCGATGGGTTGGAACGACATTTGGTGCTGGCATCYCTCCTGCAAAGCTTACAAATAATTTGGTACAGCAGATAATTATATGACAAAGCCAATCAGTCATTAATCTCTTAGGAGATTCCATGAAGCCATTCTTTTAGAGAAGTCAATCATTATTAATTTTTTTTTTTGCTGTTTTTCACTGGACAGGCTCTCTGATGTCACCACTCAGAATCYGGGCATGCTAAATCAGGAGCTCTCYTTGGTCTACTTGATTAAACCCACTGGAGTTGCACCATTTTTTATTGAATCCAAACAAAATTTGTTCTAAAAATAATAAATGTAATATAGAAATGTTTTTAACAGGAACTTAAAGCTTAGTACATAATCAAGTGGGTCTCAGTCCTAGAAGAAGCCCAAATACCAGAAATTTGGTTTGGATTCTAAAAGACACAGAGGGAGTCAAAATAAGAATTATTAAACACTCATCACAGAATTGGTCCATAGAATAGTGGAGGAAACTCCATAAAAACTGTTCCTATTCTCAGAAGAACACTTCCGTATTAATTTTGCTTCCAAAATAGGTCACTCTTTGTTATTAAATAACAATTGCTTGCATGATTTCTTTTTTTAGAGGAAAACTACAAGGCTGACATGAAACTCGGGAGGTATTTTTGACTGGAATGTGCTTTTAAATGAGACCTACTTCCACTCCTTCTACTTCTTTTCTATTTCTTGCACTGGTTCCTCTTGTTGAACTTTCAAATTCAGGATGAGATTGTGCCCTCGTTTATTCCCTCTCTCTCTGGGTTGGTTGCAGAGCCTTCTTTTCCCCACTCCTTGTTTTCATCAGTTTTTCCAAAGGAGGTGGCATGAAAGGGGTGTATTTATGGCAGTCCTTTGTGGTTTATTATATGTATTTTCAAAATGTGTGGAATGCTGGATCAGATCCAAGGGTGCACACCTGCAGGCAAATTCAGGAATGGGAAAAGGCAAACAAGGTTGGCGAGTGGACAACTGCAAGATTTTACAGCATCTCCAGGGCAGGGGTTATTTTTTACCCAATAAAGATGCAAGAAATGTTCAAAATATTGAGTTGAATGCAACGAGACCTAAAAACTCACTGATTTTATCGGTGAAAACATCAAAAGAGGCTCGGATGGAGATTATCCAGGCTGGGGGTCCTCTCCAAGGGACCTGCAGGAGGTGCTCACCCTCCAGTCCACGTGCAGACCCCAAACTTCAGCTCCCCAAATGACCATGGGCCCCGTGACCCACCTGGCACCGTCCCTTTGTCCCTTTCCCCAAAACCTGCACCCCAAAGATGATGTCCCTGCTGCATCACAGGGGTCTGGAGACRCGGAATTGTCCCTCTCCTGCATCCCAGAGCCCGGGAACATCCCGTGTAAGGATGGTACCCATGGAAACCACGGAGCTGTAGAGCTTTATAGCCCACATTTCTGACAAAGTGGTGGCAAAGTGTTTCCCATCTCTCTTTTAAAAGTAGCAATTATGGTATCTCCTGCACTTTATCTTGCGATAAAGCACCTGATTGCAGGAGTTTTGGGGAAATGTCTCTCCRCAGCAGTTGCCACTCGGTGTTTTTGGCCTCATAAACCCTCTTACTGCTCACTTTGCTTTGCATAACTGCAGGCCAATTAATTTCCCTTTAAATGAACTTACCTAGGCAGGCACACACAATCCCCAAGGGAGGAACACGTTCCTTGCCCTTCTCATTTGCTTCCCCAAATGAGCTGCAGGCACTTTAGGTACCAAATACAGCCGTAAATCTCCACAGCTGTTGAGGAGGGTTGGGCTGCAGGTAGGATGCAGTCCCAAATTTCTCATGGATTGAGCCATAAGGAAGAATTTTTGCAAAGCAAAAATTTGAAAGAGAAGCTCGACCAGATTCCCTGTCTGTGTCAGGAGGTTGGAATGAGATGATCTTTAAGGTCCCTTCCAGCCCAAACCATTCCATGATTTTGTGGTATGTTCTTTACCAGAATCCTCCAGGGGTTTTATTATTTCCAAGTGTTTTCACCTTCATAAATGGGTGACACGTCAGGATATGAACAAGAACCTATTTTCAGCCCTCTAGGGGTGATTGCAGGGCATCCATATGGTTTCTGCTCTGTGCTTGGTGCAACTACACCCGGACCCAAATATTTATTGGATGGAGCATCCCAGGAATTATATGGCCCCTGAGAGAGCAGAGCTGGTGTTCCTGCCACAGTAAGTTATGTTAGAGCTAAATAATGTTACAACCCAAAGTTCACTGTGCTACAGGAAGTGTGGGAAAAGGTTTAAAGGGATCTTTTCTTTCCCAAAGGACCTATGTTTCTTCACCTTCCATCCTTGCAGTCTAAAAATGTTATCTCTATTACCTCAACAATCTTTTTTTAAGGCTTTGCTGGTTATTTCTGTGTGCACGTAGGTTTGGGTGGCTTTTTTTCCTCTTTGCTCTCTTTTATGTGCGTGTGAAAAATGAATAAAAGCTGTGCCATAAAGGATATTTCATTAATAAAAGCTTCTCAGATCTTTATTAACCACTAGTGGCGTTAGTCAGGGAGAAAGGAAAATTCCTCACAGTCAGAATTCCCACGTTGATCCTCTGAGCAAAAAGRGTAAAAAACAGCTGCAATAAAAAAAAAAACAAAAGGGAAAATTCCAAGCTACTGCCTTCACTGGCTCATGATTATTTTACTTACATTTATCTGATGAAAACAAACACTTGCTATAAATGTAAAACAACACGATCTGAAGCCAAAGTGCTGGTGCCTGACCCACCCTGGAACCATTTCCACCACCCAGACTGCAGCCCCTGCCAGCATTCCCTGCTTTCCCCTCATATTTTGTATATTTGTGACTAACCATGCACTCCAGAACTTTACACAAATGCTTCATTAAGGAACTTTTGATTAGTCATGAACGCTCTACAGCCACCAAGGGATTTGATGAATATTAAAAATTTCTGCTGTTTCATCTTCCCATGAAAAAGATTGACGCCGACAAATAATCACGTCCTTTCTGTAGTTTCGGAGTCCATGTCTGCGGTTAACCAAACACAGACAGGAATGGTATTTTGGGGATAATAATTCTAAAGAAAATGAGCCCCAAGTTGCCAAGGACTCAGACTTGGACTGCAACCTGTGGCAGAGGATTCGGTTTTAGATGGACTGAGAGTCTTATGATGGTTCTTGTCATGACAATCGAAGTCTGAAGAACCAGAGGAAACATACAGTGAGGAAAACATTTTTGTGCTCCAAAAGTGAGGATTATATTGAGGTTCAACAGCATGAAGAGAAGTGCTTTCGATAAATTATTCCAAATACTTCAACAACCTTGGTTTATAAACAATGGTTAAATTACAKTTAGGAAATAAACCCAACATTTGCTGTCTCTTGCTGCTTTTTCCTAGCGGAGGACATTGGGCACCTCTGCTGGTGCTCACTGACCCTCTGCACCCCMCGGGAAGGACAAAGCTGATGCTGAGCTGTGCTTCAGTGGAGTTGCTGGAGTTTAACCCAACACATTTGAGACACCTCAATTCTGCAGGAACAGGAGTTGATTTTCCACTAACTGAGATAATTTCCTCGGGTTCAYTGGAGACACTCCTTATTCATATACTTGAGAAAAAGGAAGGCCCACAGTGTTTGCAATAAACTTTGCTTTTTTGCCTGAAGATAAAGCAACCAGCATTACATTTGCAGCAGGAACAGCCACRGCCTCCATCCTATTGATTTTCCATGCTGCTGCAGATCTGGAATATTGTCTGCTCCTGCCCAGCTGGAGGTGTTCGGTGAATTTCCGAGATTTAAATATTTATTGCYATTTCAGTAATTTCTCCGAGTTTCCCCGAGTTTTTCAACTTGTCTGATCTCCACCTATGGGGAGGAAAACTTTTAAAGCTGCCAAAAGCCAAAGTATTTTTAGAGAGGGCATCATGTATTGATTATTGCCAAATCTCAGTGGACTAAGACACTCTGTTATTGTCAGCATTTTTATTGCTGCCACTGCTTTTTCTTCTTTCCCTTTAATGGTTACAAGTGACTCTAATATATTTGAGACCAAACTCTTCTATCAGCTAGAAGGCACTGGGAACTTTTCCTAAGAACCACATCAAGCTTCAAGAGACAGAAAAATGAATATATTTGCTGTGTTTSTGTTTCTATCGCCCATTGCAGAGAAGAAGAAATGCTATTTCTSTTTGTTTTGACAAGCAAGGAGAATAATCTCGTTCTTCTCTTGATCTCGCTATCCCTTCACAGATTACAGTTATCTCAYATGTAATGTAAAAATCTCATGGACATTGAAATGCGTGAAGGGTAGACAGGAAAACATTCATCAGGATGCAGGGAAACAAGAATTCGTCAAGGGAATTGGGCCCAGAAAACACAGGGGGAATTTGGCAATGAGGAAGATTCTGCCCATCTGGAAAATGTYGTGAAAAGCTCAATTTGATGCACATCTGAAAGGCAAAGCCCTCCTTGTTCTGCTCTCCTCTCTCTGTTTCTTGTCAATATTTACCCTCTCAAACCCAACCCTGCACAGAGCATGAGACAAAAAGATTTGTTAGGTCTTGGGCCCAGACTGTTCATGGTCCTATGAGGAGCAGCTGGGGGAGCTGGAAGGGGGCTCAGCCTGGAGAAAAGGAGGCTCAGGAGGGACCTTCTGGCTCTGCACAACTCCTGACAGGAGGGGGCAGCCRGGGGGGRTYGGGCTCTGCTCCCAGGGAACAGGGACAGGAGGAGAGGGAACAGCCTCAAGCTGGACCAGGTTGGGCATCAGGAGGAATTTCTCTATGGAAGGGGTGGTCAGGCATTGGAAGGGGCTGCCCAGGGAGGTTTGGAGTGCCCATCCCTGCAGTGTCCAAGGAAGGGCTGGACGTGGCACTCAGTGCCCTGGGCTGGGGACAAGGTGGGGKTTGGTCACAGGTGGGACTCYGTGATCCTGGAGGGCTTTTCCACCCTTAATGCTTCTGTTTTTCTATGATCTTCCTGGCCAGTAAAATTTTATTTCTGTATTTATCTTCGTGAAACAGCTTTTTATCTCTCCTGCTTTCGTTTGTTAAAAAAAAAGAAAATCATATCAGAAATGTTCTTCTTCTTTCATGCCATAATTTGGCATAGACCCTGACATTAAGCAGACCTTTTTTTTAGATACTGATAGCACATCTCTGTTCCCAAACAGACCAGATAACCTAGGCCACTGCAGTGAGAAGCTTATCTGTGGTGTTTCTGCCAGAGAAAGTGAAGTGCAACACAGGTCAACTAAATCTGGGCTGGTGCGAGAGAAAGGGAAAATTAATTGCAAAGCCCAGCTTACAACATCTCCAATAATGAACTTGTTCAACCCACTGTTCTCTCTGATTTTAACACCCAGGAGGCTGGAGCTGAGCCTGCTGCGTTCCAGCTGTGTGCACAGCCTGGCTCCCTGCAGGCATCATAAATGGTATTTTCATTCCTCCCTGCCCTCTCCGGGTCAGAGCTGTCAGCGGGGAGGCTGTGACAGATCAAACAGGAGCCCCAGCATCCCAGATTTCTGTGCTCCTGCAGTCTGAGACGTGCCATTCCCGTGTCTCGGTGTCCCTCGTCAAACAGCCTGGGACGGAGGGTGGGAACCGAGGGAGTCCCCGGGAGAGGAGCAGGAACGCCGCAGCTGCTTCCCAGGGGCGCGTGGAGGGAGCAGGAACCGCTCCAGGAATGAGGTGTGAGGAGCACTGGGCTCCACTTGAAAGGGCTTGAAGGAAACTCGCAGCTGCTCGAGTTGCTGAATGTGAGGGAGAGGAGAGCGGCTCCTCTGCTCCGYGCCAAGGCAAATCCTTGGGAAACGGGACGGGAATTGCTCAGGTACACACGTTACCAGCGCTGGAAAATATTCCTTCTTCTCCTCCTCTCTGGTGGTTCCCATTGCTTAAGGAAGAGGAAACATGGAATGAGAGTTGGAGCTGTGAAACTCTAAAGATTTTAAAGCTCATTTGCTGATCTTCACCTGCTCTGGAGAGCTCCAACACCTCTGCAAAGTCAAAGCCTGACACTGCCATCGTGCTCATCCCTCAAAATAACCCAAATTATTTTAAACGACTTCTGAGCAAAATCTAAAGCATTCCATTAATTCTCCACACCCAGAGAGCACTTACAGAGCAAATAACACRGATCACATCGGGAGTGTCCCCACTAAACCCTTCCTAAAGCACAGCACAGGCCAGCAGGACAACTCCGAATTCACTCAGCAGAGCTCTCCTTTCTGCATTTGTWACACACAAACTTTGCACAAATAACATTATTTTCTTTTTTTTTTGCCTTCGCTTGTTATTCCCAGCGGCTTTTTTTTAGTGCTATTTTGCCATTTCTCACAAGTTTCTCTGCGCTGTAATTACGCCAGTCTGCCTTCCAAATATACTTTTTTTTTTTCTTTTTTTTTGGGTACTGAAATAGAAAGGTTGGGGCTGCACGAAGAAAGGGAGAATAATTTCCACAGAATTATTTCAGTGGCTTCGGGGACTGCACGCAATGTTTTTACAGCTTTCCATAGATTTTCCCCCTCTCCCTCTACTTGCACATATCTGGAAATCACTCAGGCGAAACGACATCCTGAACATCCCAGCCCAGGAAAAGAAACTGCTGCGCCTACAGGAGTGCAGCCTGCGTGGATATTTTACACCAGACAAGTGGTTATTGTCAGCGGGACTGGGAATAACTCGCCTGAACATCTCCAGGCTGGCTCCAGGACTGTGTAAGCAACACGAGCAGTGATGGAGGAGTCACGATATTTCCGCGGCAGCACAGCTCCCCGCAGACGTCAGCGGGTTTTATCAGGCTCACAGGGAATGTTCCCGCTGTTTATTGCGCTGGGGAGGTTCTGCCTCRAACAGCTCGGGCCAGATTAGGCTTTTCAAAAGCCCTGATTCTTTGATTTCATATTTTAATGCTTTTTTTTCGACTCGTGGGTCCGAAGGGTGTTTTTGAAAATTTTTTGTCAGAAGCAAACGGAGAGGCAAAATATTTCCCAGAGGTTGCTCTGAAGTCCAAAATTTCGTATAATTTTGGGACTGAAATGTGTAAACAGCATGATTAGGCAACATAACAAATGCCATATAAGAAAAAACCCCTAAAAATTAAGTTTCTAATATTCTGAGCAGACTTTGGGACTGGTACTATTTAAAGCTATAAACTCCAGCTCTCTTCAGATAACCGAGAGAAATCCACTGAACTGTCTGCACTGGAGATTCAGAGAGATCTACATTAAAATCTTTGTTCATCAGTATGGGAGGCCAGCTCTCCTGCATCAGCTCGAAACTCCCCCTCCAGCAAGGTTATAGAGTGGCATTATAATTTCATAATAGGATGTAGTGAGGCATAGGATGAGCACAGTATTCCTGGTACGTACAGGACCGCCTGGAACCGAAGGCACGAGGAGGTGCCTCCCATTAAACGATGGCAAACGACACAGCCCAGCTAAAAAACTGACTCAGAACCTGATGCAGCAAAGARCTTCAGCTCAAGCCCATCCTTTTCCAGCAAAGCACTTATTTTTGTGGGTAGCTCTAAGCACCAGCATAAGTCAGTGGATTTGAACAGGGCTTTGCTGCATAGATGTTTGTTGAAACCAAAACCGGGAGAAGAGTTTAGCAAAGGGCACCCAGCTCTCCTGGCAGAGGCCAGGAAACATCAGCTCCTACATTCCCTGCCCTCTCTCAACACCCTGGAGCAGAGATGAGGTTCTGCTCCCTGACTCTCAGCTCGTTTGCTGGCCAAGGGACAGGGCTGTCACCGTGCCAGGCTGGGGAGGAGTCGCCTCTGCCTCTGCCAGAGCAGCTTCCCTCTGGTACGTSCCCCAGGGCCTGGCATTCCTGCCATTCCCTTCCATTTCCCGCTCGCTCCCGCCCCAGGATAACTCCCTCCTCACTCCTGGGAGCACAGCGGGGACAGCAATCAGATATCTGACTCCATTTCCTTCCAGGCACCTGCTTGAAGCAGGATTAGGGGGATAACAAGCTAAACCTGCCCCTGCCAGGTCTGCGAGAGGCACTTGCACTCCAAGTATTCCGCATCACATACGATCCAGGACTGCAGTAATCCTGCCGATGGCAATTTACTCACACACAGAGGACAAAAAATAAATAAAGAAATAAATAAAAATCCATRTTTTAAAGTCATAGCCCAGCAAGTGATCTCCACAGCTGGCACACTGGGCTTGGCAGTGTCACACGTCCTGTTTGTGACAYGGGGAGAAGTTTGGAGGAGCAGGTGCATCATCCCACCCTGGGCTCTGTTCCCATCCACCACTCCTGGCACAGACCCTCAGGAGCAAGGTGGAGCTGCTGAGGTCTCTCTGGTTTGTGAGACTCTTGTTTTATAATATAACATTGATGTCATAGAATAGTTTGGATTGGAAGGGACCTTAAAGATCATCTCGTTCCACCCTCTGCCATGGGCACCTTCCACTAGACCAGGTTGCTCTAAGCCCYTTCCAACCTGGCCTTGAACTCTTCCAGGGATGTGGCATGAAGAACTAGATATGTCCCTAAAAGCCCCTTTCTAACAGTAAGAAACTGCTCAAAAACAAATGAAACCAATTAGCAAAACAAGACAGCTCTCAAGAGTGTTAAATCCAGATCACTCACCCCAGATGAGGACAGGAGGCAGCTGATGGCCAAAGATTTTGGTCTCTGAGTTCTCGGCTGAAATGCCCTGGCTGAGTTGGTGGCTGTATTACAGCATTATTTACAGACACTGTGAAATCTCAGGCATAATAAATCCAGGGAAAGAGCTCCCGAAATCGAGAGGGAAATTCGCACTTCATTGAATTCGGTGTCAGCTTCCATTAAATTCAAAGGGACATGAGAGTCTTCACGGGGTTACTGAGCATCTGTAAACACTTCCAAGCGTGCCCCAAGTTACAGGTTTATTTTTCAGTTCAAAAAAAATTGCCCAGGCAGAGAAATGTTTATTTCTTATTACAGAAATACGAGAGCAAAGAAGAATGAAACAAGAGGCTCCATAAGTGGGCAAAGACATCCAAAAAATTGATCAAAATATTAGGATACTTGGGGGGCTACACAGTTTAGGAACCTCACTGGATGTGGGGAACCTATTCTAACGTGATTTATGCCTATTTTTTACAGTTCTTGACGGCACATTTTCATTCCAGCGTGGCCTCAAAGGCTCTCGACATCCTCACATTTCAGGTCTGAGGGGCTCCACACTGAGGCTCTGGACAAATGGAGATGTTCTCAGAATCACAGAGTGCCTCAGGTTGCAAGGAACCTCCAGAGATCACTTGGTCCAACCCTTCTGCCCAAGCAGGACCACCTTTGCACCCTCCCTTCGGAGATTTACACACTTTAATAAGATCACACCTCAGCCTTGAGTGATTAATTAATATAAACCCCTTCAGCCTTCAACTGCGAGGCTTCCATTGACTTCAGTCACCTTTAGATGAGGTGCAAAATATTGAAGCAATTGGCAGCAAAAAAAAATCTTAGAGAATGAAATCATAAAGTGACTGAAAATAAAATAATGACGTTTTCTTAAATCTTGGGTTTAATTGCTATTCAGAGCTAAAAGGGCAAACACAAGAGCTAGGGAAAGGGAAAGCTCCTGTAGGCTGAAACTTTAATAGTTATAAACTACTTGGAGTGGTAGGAAAGGCAAAATGAAGAAAGAATTAAGAAATGAACTGCAGCTGAATTCTGTGTATAGAAGCAACCACTATAGAAAATCAACTTCTCTCTCTCTTTTTTTATTTTTTTTTTCAATTTTTATTTTTAAGATAAAGCAAAACAATAGAGAAGAATCCCACTGATTTCTCAAAATTCCATAAGACTGGATAACTGTGCAGGCAACATGGAGAGGAAAAACAAGAAATAGAAAGGAAAGGGTGAAAAACACATGAGTAAGTGAAACCTAYCTGATGCAAATTGCTACAGAAATTCAAAGGGAAAATTGAGAGATGACTTAGTTGTTACTGAGAGATATTAATTAATGACAAAGGAAAATGTTATGTGAATTTGGATTGAAAATGAAGATTAAAAAGCATCACAGTCAGGTGAAGTCTGGATTCTGATGTAGAAAAAAATGGATGTGTTCTTATTGTTTGTGTTCATATTATGGAGCTTGCTGGGTTTTAATAATCTAAATATTGACCAGAATAAGTGTTAAACACACACACATACACAAAAGAAAGGCTATTTCATTACAGGAAATGCTTCTTCTCTTTAAAAATTTTCTTGATAAATGAGTTTTTTTCTTTGACTATTGCACAAACCCAGACCTGAAGCTCACTTTAATGTGGTTGTTGGAGACGTCGCACCTCAGGTTGGAATATTTGAGGGACCGAGGGAGCAGCAAAAAGTTTTCCTCCCTAAAGCAGGTGGAAGGGAAGGAAAACTGCGGTGTCAGCAGCTCTGCCCCCTCCGTGGCTGTGCCTGGCAGGACTGAGATCTGCCATAAATCAGGCACCGAGCTCCTCCAGTGCCTTCGAACCACTGCAGGGCCCGGGAGCAGCTCAGGTACCTGCCTGGGGGACCATAAAGTGAAGCCAAGCAGCCACGTCCTGATTCCCAAACAGTGCCTGAGGAGTCCCATAACTCAACCAGAAACACCCTCGGAGCAGCGCACGGATTTATTGCCAACCACAATTCATTTCTTTGTGTTTTATTTTACAAATTCTCCATTACTTGCTTCAGTTGCGCCGAAATGGCCTCGTGTATTTCAAAGGGTTTCGGGCTGAGCTCGTACTCRGCTTTTCTGTGTCGAGAAATATTCAGACAATTGAACAATCAGATTACTGAGAAGCTGTTAAGTGCCTCGTGATGCAAGGAAGTGGGAGCTGTTTAAGGACTAATGTGAAAAATGGCAAATTATATGCTATCAGGTGGGTCTGAAAGGGAAAAAAGGAGGAATAAGTCAATATGATTAGACAGGGCTATATTCAATAAGCACAATTTTGGTTTGAAATTGTGCAGGAAGAGTTTTATTCCTTAGCAGATTTTTCCTTTGGATTATAGAAGATACCTCTGCTCTGCAAGATGTGTTTTGCCTTTGCAATCCTCATAGCTATAAAGATAATCTGATTGAAAAGAATTGGATGCACAGAAATGAGGGGTTTTTTTTTGTTAGCTTTCAGAAATTAAAATGGATTCTCTGTATTAAAAATTGCAGAGATTATTTATACAAGAAGCGCCCAATCAATCATTTTTCAAGCAGAAATGCTGTCAAAAAGCAAAATGTTGAATTAATGATCATTATTTGGCGGCTCTGCACAGGTTTCTCTGGAATGAGGAGTTGTTGAGTTCATTTGAGTGGACAGAGCACAAAGCCATTGCTTTGAACAGCTGGTAACTTTGGCCAAAGGACTAAGTGAGCATTTGCCCAGAAAAACTGAGTAAAATTAACTGCAATGTCTGTGTTTTGCTGCATTTTATTGATGGGGATCAACCAGGCCCTCGGTTCTCAACTAAGTCTGCTCCATCTGAGGCTAAAAAAGTAGRTAAATATTAACAGAGGAATTCCCACAGCACAAACTGAGGCATGGGAGGTTTAAACCAGTTTGTTCTTTTTTTGCACAAACTCTGAAGAGATCCAGCAGTGTCAGAGACTTCCTGCTAGAACAAGAGCTTGTTTGGAATTCTTATGGGATATGCTGGCCACAGAAAATTCATTAAATCCAGCTTTCCAACACCGAGGTTCTGCTCCAGCTGCCAAACTTTCACTCCCCAATCCCAAAAATGCCTCCCCTCCATAGCACCATCATTTCTGGGTTGTACAAGTAAACAGCCTGAGTTTATCTTCCCAAAATTCTTCCACTCTAGAACACATTTAGGTTGCACTGAAAGTYTGAATCTGGCTTAGAAGGGAGTGGGAAATGGGCAATGCAGAATATTCAGTAATCCATGGGTCATGTGCTCATAAAAGTGAAAAAAGCTTTATATCAGAAAATACTTTTTATAATACATACACAAAATATGGCAGAAACTGTGTTTTTAAACAGTCTCCAGGGTGGAAACGCAATCAATGTTTATTAATACTGGAAAAAGAATCTAAATGTTTATGGTGTTAAAGATGTCAAAAGAATTTCTCAGACTCCCCATTTCCATTGAAATTTAAGTCAATGACAAACTATTAAGACATTTTCATGAAGACCAAAGGATTGCAAGGAAAATGTAAAAATACTTTTAATTACAGCATTTCCTGCCATTATCTATATATTTACAGAAGCAGATCCACCCTACAGAAAGGTGGCAAGTATTTGTATGAAGCAAGGTGAAGAAGGTCACCAAAATTGCACATTCTGTGGAAAATGGGGAATATGGGCGCTGTAATTATTGGATCAAATTGCCAGGGAATTGTAAAGAGGATCAGAGGGTAAAAAGATAATTAGCAGATCAAAGGGTGAGAAGCCAAGTGTTGAAATAAAGTGGTAGCAATAGAGACAGCTAAAGAGGAATTATTGACCAATAATTGTATTGCTTTAGGCAGTGTGTGCTTTGATAGAGCCATTATTAAGAAGGTTTTTAATGGACTAATCTGTTTTTATAAATGTGGAGTTATGGATGTCAAATGCCATGAATTCATTGCAGAGCCAGAGTGCAGTGGCTGTTCCCTGGTTTGTGGGAGTTTGTAACCAGTGCCAGTGGAAAAGAAAAGGAATTCAGGCTGCAGGGCTTGGATAAGTGGTCAAGGGACCTTCCTTTGACTGGAGAAACAACACAGAGTGGGATTTTCAGGGATTTGCCATAAGAATTGTTCCTGAATCAACAGAAATTGCAGAGTTTATTCTGGAGTGGGTGACATCCTGGGCTAAAACCCCCACTGCTCTTTTATTCTCTTCCCTGCAGGCTGAGTTTTGTCTCTTTGCAGTCTGGACTAACAAATCCCAGGCTTGGGAGCTCCTGGAGGGGTTTGTTGTCAAGACCCCTCTCCGGAAAGGAATATTTGGAAATGTTGGTATTAATATTTTAAATAATACCTGCTCTGAGTGTGGATAAGGATGGGAAATACCACAGAGGATCAGATTTATGGCACAATGAAACTCATCTGTTGAGAGCCTTGGAGAGGGAACAGAGGATCCTCAGGTGGGCTGAAGACTCTGCCAGTTTTTCCAGGGATTGGCAAAGGATAATTTTGGTTTCTACTTCCATTTTTCAGAGTCCATTTACTCACAAATAATAGAAACATGGAATATGTAAAGGAAATGGTGTTTGTAGCTAGCACCTAATGGATTTTTCTCTGCAAACAGGAGCAGATAAATACAATTTGTTCACATCTTTACCCTCCCATTTAGCTCATCATTAAGAGACATCTGTGCCAAAARAAAAGAATGTTCTGAGGTGTGGATTTTTTTTTTTCTTAAATAGTAAATACCTCCCAGATTATTAAGTGATAGGGAAGATTGAAAATGCCAGTCAAAGGAGCTCTTGTGCTTCTGCTGAAGGCAACAACAAAATTTTAATTAACTGAAAGTCACCCAATGATCTAAAAGTGGGAGTGCTGTGTCATTCCCAGAGATAGGTGGATATAGAAATTTTATGGAATGGAGGCAGTGGTGAGTGTTTAGGTATCAAATTGCAGTTTTGGTTTGTAATAATCATTTTTGCAACCAGAATTATACCCACAGTGAGAGCTTCAGGATTGAGCTCTTTTAAGAGCAGAGATGGGGAAAATTCTAACTGTGCTCATCACTGTAGCACTGAAACATGAAATGGGATGCAGGTCTAAATAAAAAATATGATGAAAGATAAAGCAGCATTTTTTTTTCTGCAGTTCTAACTCTTAATTAAAAAATARAATAATTTAAACATATTTGTTATAAATCAGGAAAAATGAGGCATGGCTAAGGTTATTTAATGACTGATGTAATCTCAACTAGCAGTACCTATAACATTTATATCTCTGTAAGTAATGAGTGAGAAAAGTTTAATGTTTCCAAAGTATCATTTTGGACGCATAATTCCAGCTGGTTCTCCCAGTCCTAAATAAGATGCTTGTGAATTACTTTCTAAACAATTCTCGATAAATGATCAGTTACATCTTTTGCTGCTTTTTCTGGGTTAAAACCCTAATTTTYTCACATATGAGATGATAAAATGGGATCAGTCTTAAAAAGCAGTTGAAATATATCTATTTTGTAAGGAATGGTGCTGCACAGCCTGTGCTGGAGAGAGGCTGATAAGGTGACCAGGCATCCTGCAAGAGGGAATTTCCTTGGGAAGATGGAGAGGTGTGGGGAGAACTCCTCTCTGCCTACACCCTCTTACCACTTCTGTCTAACTGAGGGCTTATAAATACTTTATAAATTAATTAACCCCAGCACTCCCAAGCTCTGAGAACCACTTACACCTTTCATAACTGTTTCTATTAATAGTGGCTAAAATGGAACAGAGTTGAAAAGGTCAGAAGCTGGTATCCTTTTCCAGRCAAATACATGGATTTGGAAGGAATAGATAGATAATTTGCAATACAACAATGATTTAGCACAGCAATAATTTCCTGTCTAGCTCCAGATCCCTGAAAAGAACGCCAGGATTTTTAAAAAGCAATACATGCCGGGACCAGATTCCGTAAATCCCCAGAGACAGACCCCACATCCTCTGTAAATATCCTCAAGCTATCAGGGAGGAAACTTTTCCATTGTCTACTTTTGTGCAGCAGACCCTGTGAGGGAATTAAGCTTCATTTCTCCTCCTGCTTCTCCCCAAACTCACCGAAATCATTGTGTGACTAAACCCGCCCCTAGCCCGGCGCTTCCTACAACGTGCCTGGAGCCTTGTTCCATCTCACCTGCCATCCCATTAAAAGCCTCTCCCAACTTTGCACCTGCACTAATTATGGATCCATGTCGCTGCTCTGCAGCCATTGAGCCCATGAGTTCGAGCTGTGAGCAGTGCAGCTCACCTGGTTCATCAGCAAAGCGCCTGGAGCTTTCCGTGCTGAACCAGGATCACCGCGCTCCAGGATTTCAGCGGGGGTCGGGCAGGAATCATCCTGTCTCACCGASCATGCCGAAGCGGCCAGTTGTGGTTGTTCCTAAAACCCGGCCCTAAAACAACCGAAATCCGTGGAAAAGCTTTTGGAATTTTCACTGGGAATAACTCGTTTGGCTGAGGTGCTGATTTATGTCGGAAAGTTCTGTGAGAATTTTATTCTTCGGYAAAGACAAAGGAGATACTGAGGTGGTGTTTTCCAAGTGTAACACATAAAATTCCAGCTCCATGTCGCTGACAAAGGCTGGGAAYGCGCTGTTGAGAGGCAGCTGGTGCTGGACCTATATTTCTATGGATATCTGGATGCACATTCCCTAAAAGACACAGGTTGTGGTCCTTCCACCCCACAGAACCGAGTCAARGTTGGTAAATATTAACCCTGTGCACACAGCTGGAAAATTCCTGTAGATCCCAAAGCCGCGGTATCCAAATAGTCTAAAATTGAATATTTTGCTAGAGGGTTTTTTTTAAGGAGTTTCTTTATGCTTATCCAGCAACAATGGCTRTAGATGAGGATAAATAAAAACAGAGAAAGGAGAAAGAGAGAAATACTTGTAATTCAGCCAGGAATGGTTTTTTTTCCTAATGGATTCTTGCTCCCAATCTGCCCGGAGTAAATCACCAGGCTTGTGGCATGGACTCCAGATGGAGCAGGCRTGGAAAACACCTCCAGCTGCACAGATCCGTGGCACAGGTGCTGGGTTTAGGCTCTGCCTGGCCAAGGGCACTGGGGCTTTGGCAAATGCCCACAATTCCAGGGGCTGGAAGAGAAAAGACAGGGAGAAAGGAGTCAGCTGGCAGCAGCGCTTTCCACAGCAGCCCCCAAGCCCGAGCCAAACGTGCCCGTCTCGTTCCTCACCCCGCGTTCGGAATCGCTGTCAAATTCCTAAACTTATTTGGCAATTCAGAGGGAGGATTTTTTGGCTGGAGTTACTGGAACAGAGACACTGGGACACTTGGGGCCTCTGTAGATGGTGTTAAACCCTCACATTGTTCATCATTTTGGGGCAGATATGCTTGTGTGGGCTCTTCTTTTTTTTCCTTCCCACTTATTTGTTTGGGTTCTTTTTACACCTTATTTTTTATCACTCCCATTTTCCCCCACGTTGGTTCTCCCACCTTTCTTGTTTTTTTTTTTTTCCATTTCCTTCCTTCCTTCCTTCCTTCCTTCCTTCCCTCCTTCCTGCCTTCCCTCCTTCTCTGTTTTGTTTTTTTTTCCTGTATGTGTTTTTTCTTCCTCCCTTGTTTTTTTGTTTGTTTTTCTCTTTTAAATTCCCCTCCTTGGTGTTTTTTTTTGGGGGAGGGGAGTATTTTTGTTTTATTGGGGTTTTTAGGGGGCATTGTTGGGGCTTTTTGTTTGCTTGGTTCGGTGTGTTTTTTGGTTCTTATTCTAATTTTTATTTTTCCTCTCGTTTTTTTCCCCCCCTCTTTATTTTTTTTCCTCTCCCTGTTTTTGGGGGTTTTTTGAGGKTTTTTTTTTCCTCACTTGTGAAATTTTCCCCCCTCCAGTTGAGKAGGACAGTGACAGTGTCAGGGGGCAGCGACAGCCCCGGCTGCTCTGCCCTCTCTGGACACGCTGCAGGTGTAACTCAAGCACGGTGATGTTTGTCATGTCCCTCTAAATAGCTCTGCTGATGGTGCAGGACTGGTGCTGAGCCAGGAGAAATGATAAAACATAATCAAGCCCCAGAAGACGACRTTGTGGTGTTGATAGAGATAAATTTATGCCTCTCCTCTGTCCGTGTTACGTTCAGGTTAATCCATGTGGTATCTGTGTGTGACAAAAGCCAAATCACTCACTGATGATCAGGGACAGGGACATTAGAAAGGCCTCCATCCGTTTTTCATAAACTGCGGTAATTTTCTCTCCAAAACTCTAATTAAAGTAATAATTTTTGGTTTTTCTTTAAAAAAAAAAAATTTAGATTCCTTCTGTTGCAAAGACACCTTTCCAGCTCTGAGCTGGTGGGGGTGAGCTGTCTATTCATGAAGATTTAACTGGGCACGTAAATCTGTGTGTTTATAGAGCAGTAATCTCTGCTGTATAAATAGCCTGAGCCTCTACTGACCAAAGAAGGCCAAAACCCAGGCTTCCTCTCACACGGAAATTTGGCTTTATTCGTACGATGACATTGGAGGGATAGCCACGGCTTGGGACAGCAAGGCCTGAGCCCCCATTCCAAAAATCCAAGCTAGGAGTGTAAAATCTGCAGTTGGGAGGCAGSCTGGAAACTTCGGGAGGGTCTTAGTTGTGTTACAGACGACTTTTGGGGATGAAAGTCCCCKTTCAAAGCCAGAAACCTTCAGCATTGGTTGGACCAACTTTGCAGACCAGCCCTGGGTCGGGTACMAGGAACATCCCAAATCCTTCTGAGTTTGATCCTCCAGCAGGAGAACAGATTGGATTTCACACAAATAACGCTTAACTGTACTGAAAGCTTATTTAACACAAATTTCTTTAGACGAAACACTTTAAATGCTAAAAAACCAGTGGGTTTAATTAAACAGTTTTGCTGGGAAATGTCTGACTTCGGTCCTCTGATGCCAGCCTCTGAAATAGGTGTGAAATGTCTGTCATTAAACCAGTGTGCTCATAGATGATAAACCCAGTGACAACTGCTTTAATGCCAACATTTCTGTTGGCACTGCAGTTCAGTTTGTTCGAATCTTTCATCAACTCTGTGACTAMACTCAGAATTCTTGCCTTGGATATCAAGAACGGTAAGAAAGAATCAACAGATTTTTCTCAGGTTTCACAGAGAAACCTGYGTTTCTTGGCTCTCAGGAGTGAAAATAAAGCATCAGTTAACAGCATTCCATCTCCAGGAAGGTCTGAGTGAGATATCCCTCTGATATATAATCATCATTTTCAGGAATAACACAGTCCTTCTTTCACTCTTCATTGCCTTAACCATTTACATCCAGCTACTTCAGGCTTTTCTTCTTTTTTTGGAGATATGAGACATGAACGACTACATGATATATTGATTTCATTTGAATGATAAATGGAGAGATCGTTTCCCAGCAGGTGAATAAATACAAGGCTAACAAGTCACACCAAGAAAATCAGCAACACCACACTTCAAAAAGTGGTTTAACCTTCGTTTTATTCAAACAAAAAACACCCTCCCAGCCAAATATTTTATAAACTGCTTCACCACCTGTCCTTTCCAAAGGTTGTTTTACATTTTAATTGGCTCAGACATTTTTCCGCAATTGATTAGGCTGATCAGACAGATGGGTAGGGAAATACAGTTGTGAAGAGGACGGCTAAAAATACAAATGCTGCTTTGATGGTGCTGTCAGGGCTCACTGTGGCACAGCAGCACCCACCACACCTATGAACAGCACAGAAATAAAATGGGGAGTGCCAGAACTGCTCAGGGATGGACAGAAAGTTCATCCTTCTGTGTTCATTTTCAGTATCCCATCACTAGCATGGAGAATATTGGATAAATACCCAATCCACTGCAGACTGCCACAGCCCTCCATGCCATCACTGATATCAGTAGCTATGCTAATGTTTGTAATCAGCTAATTACTTGTGGTACAAACATGTAGTGCTCCATTAAGAGGGCTTTTTGACCCCAGATAATTTCAAGTTGTGATCAGCGTGTTCAAAAACGCTGATATTTTTTTTCTCTGTGCAGGTTTGACTGCAACCTTTGAAAATAACTGTGCTAAAATGTGGTTTTCCGTAATGTAGTCAGGGAAATAATTGTGTTCTCTCAGAAATAACTGCAAAGATGATAAGCCATCCTCCCTTGCAGAATTTGGCCTTCCTGTATAAATAAATCCTTTCAGTGCAGGGATCCTGTGTGGTCAAACTGATTGCCAGAAAGAGAACACTCTCAGTTCATTATCTCGAGTTCTCCAGCTCAATCCAAGGAGGCATTTTGCAATCACTAGCACAGAAAATAGATGCACTGCAAAACTATTGCATTTACAGAAAGCTTCAGGATAATTTATTTATGAGATGGCTTGTTGCTCTTACACACTACTTACATTCATCAAATTCTTGGCATTTATTCTTCCCAGTTGGGCCAGTGAAAAGCAACCAATTAAGGTGTTATTCAGGCAGAAAAATTCCGACCCCATCCAGAAGCGGGGAAGTAGGAAGAATTATCCGTGGGTTTCTTTGGAAGTTTCTAATGGCTTCAGCAAGCAGGAAGGAGTGTGGGACATGCCAGGTCAGAGGGCAGGGAGCTCATCTGGCCATGTCAAAGAATCCTTTGGGTCACCAAGGTCCCARCCTGCTCATTGTGTTCCAGTGGGCCTGTCCCTCGACCGGGAGGCAACTCCACGGGCTAAAAAAATACCATAATTGGAGCTTGCCCCCATAGGAGGGACTTTTCCCAGGGTTCCTGAGCAGGGAAAGCCGTGAATTCATTAATTGTGAATYCATAATTCTTTACTCCTTAAAAAATGAGGAAAATGGAAGCAGATGCAGTGGGTTTTCCAGCTTGTTTCACTGGAGCACTTGATTTAGGCTTCCAATACTTGGTTTGAATCCTCTCCTCCCATGGCTTTGTCCTGCAGGTTTGGCCATAAAGATGATTCACACTTTTATGGCAGTCTTAAAACTTTTTGGTCTAACAAGCAAATATTGTCTGGCCTGTCCAGCAAAGTTATTGTAWCTTTATGTTTGTGTCAATTAAATTACGTCTGAAACAAGGTTTGAGTGTGTTGGTGCTGCAGTTAAAGATCAAACCTGATTGTGTTTTGCATGGCAATGCTGTAAAACTGCTATTTCTGTTCAAAAAAAGGTCCATTTTTCTCTAACAGATCACATTGTTTCTTTGAAGGGTGAATTTAAGCAGCGAGCATTTATAATAATATGTACATCATTAATCTTCAGCCTTTAATCTCCACAGTCCTATTTAACCCAGTGAAGCTTCAAAGGGTACGGGTGCCTTGTATTTTTTTTATTGAGATAGGAGGTAAAATATAAATGAAAGACCTGCAGAATCAAAATTATATCTGTAACACTTTTTTTTTTTAATCTGCATAAGATATTTAATGCTCGACATGTTGGAAAGCTACCTGGATATCTGCCTGAGGAACAGTTATAGCGACATACTGGAAAGGGTAAACATATTAATTAGAGACTGCACAGCTCCTTCTTGCTGGTGTAATCATTAAATTGATTTTTCCAGTCTGACATGTAATTGTTCCAGCGATGGAATCCTGCTTTCCACTCTCGTTCTGCTTCATCAATATTTCCTGTAAAACACGAAATGGGTTACATTAATCTAAATTTGAATCTCTTTGTATGCTAATTGAAAAATAATTTTGATTATCAATGTCATCTGCTCCAAATACGTTATGGGATGGTCTTTTGCTTCTTTTCTTAAACCTGAAATGACTGAAAATTCAGTGATTAACATTTTGTCTTTACATCAGAAAGGAAGGGCTGCAAAGATAACATTCTGGCACAATGCAGGGTAATGAATATACTTTGATACTTTTCATATATATATTTTTTTTATATATATATATATACACATATATATATATATGAGATAATACTTCTGTCCACCAAATTAATCATTTTAAACCACTTTTTTTTTTTTTTTTATCCTCAAAATATTCCTTTGGTTCAATGCAGAGAAATCTACCCTGAAGACTTAAATATGCAGAAGGAGAGAGATGCTTGTAAAGAYAAGGTGAAATCACAGCTTTGTTCAAGGCAACAACAGGATTGCCATTAGTTTGAATGGATTTCAATGGATGGCCAGGATTTCACCCTCCCTTGGAATAARTCCCAAGTTTAAAGCACAAAGGGCACAGGTTKGGAGCAGGATAGTGTCAAATGTGCACCATGCCAACATGAAACCATCTTCTCTTCTTTTTCATCCCAGACTTTAAAACATTTTGCGAATAATCCTGTGTCCCAAGGATTGTTCTAGGCATGGGAGCAGAGGGTGAGGATGAGAAGAGTAAACAAAAATATATAATTTCACAGTGTTCTCCGAGTATTTTATGGACAGGCATCYCTTGCTCCAGTCCCTAGGGGTAATTAACACCATGGAGAAAGGGAGTGACCTCGCAAGAACAGCCCCTACAGCCACCAAAAGGTGGATAACATGTGCAGGCTGTACCAGTTACTCTGGCTCATTATTATGTATCAGCTGCAGACTTTAGGATAAAGTTTGGAAACCATTGATGATCCATGAATGCTTTATTCACTCTGGGCCCAACTCTCGTGGTGTCCCACACAGCCCCAGCTCGCTTCCAGAAAAAACTCGGCAATTGTCTTCCCGAGGTAAGAGTTCCGCGGTTTCTTTATGCTCCTTTGGCTTTATGTCCTTCTGCTGCGGCAGAGCATCGGCCCTTTCCCTCCATAAATACACCCTGTCCCCCTTTTTTACGACCTGCCAGCACGGCCAGGGTAACTGGTGATGTGAAAATGAAATACTTCTGTGTTTTACACCTCGGCAGAGAAAATATTCGGGAGAGAGAGCTCACTGATTCGGAGATTCGGCCTGGAGAAGCATCCAGTCATTTGGTCGCTTATCCGCGGTTTAGCTCAACGTTTCCAACCCTTTTCGGTCTGGAAATCCAGATGGCAATTTAATGAGACTTTGAAATGAGATTTACATTTACTTCTTAGTTTCAGTGAGACCAGAAATAAAACCAAAGTACTTTTTCTTCGGGAAGTCCTGTTCTCTTACAGGTAATCAAAAGGGAAAGTGTGAAGAACAAATATGGGAAAAGATGTTGATAAATTAACCACATCCTTCTCCCTCAGCTCAAAGTTGTAAATAAGCTTGGTTGCAACAGAGATCAAAGAAAAATTCTGATATTCTTTTCAATTCTTTTTCTGCAGGCCACAACTGCCATTAACTCAGAGAGGATTTGGAAGTGCTGGTAACAATAAAACCTCGTTTCCATTGCTAAGCTGTGCAGATAGAACTCAGAGCTATGGGGACCAGACACGCACAACATTTCGCTTTCCTGACTCTCAGAACTCTGCTCTGCATGTTTCTTAATTTAAAGATGTAGCCAGGGTCTCAGGTAAAGCCACTTTTCCACATTAAGTCAAATGGATTGGTAATTTAGTGTACGGAACAGTAGCAGTATTATTTGGAGAAAAAGGTCTGAACTCTGTTTCTCGTTTTATTCTTGATTTTGGGTGTCCAGTTTTATTTATCTAGGCAAAATCTCCATTTCTGAATTAAAAAGGAAATTCAAAAACGTTTCTTCTTTAATTATTCAGCTGTAGATGTGTTTGAAGTCTGCTCAAAGACTTTAGAAACTGGGATATCTCTACCATAGACACATCTTGAATTAAAAGTCACCGTCGTGGAGTATAAATTATGGGGCTTTTCAGTCCATTTTAAAGATTATGGTGAAGAAGTGAGCCAAGTAGAGAAAGTAGACATCAAAAAAATCAGAAGAGCCACCATTATGAATCTAAAAGACAAAAGGGGGGAAGGAAAACACTGAAATAAGGATTTGGATTCCCATTTGTTTGCTTTTTTTTCTTTTCAGCGATAAGATCCAAATTGAAGTCACAAGTCAATGCATCCCATTATCACCAACACCATCAATCTCTGGGAAGCAACCACCCATGACCTGGACGAGCTGACAGCTGGGAGGCAGAAAAGGAAAAGATTAGAGAATCCAACTTGACCGATAATTACGGCTCCGGGCACCGGGTGAGCGCAGAGCCACCGAGCCAGCTGATAAAGCACGGAGGGAATTTTCTACATGCAGCCATTGGGCCAATCTCAAACTTTACCACAATTCCCATTAGCCCAGTGGAAAGCCCAGTGAAGCTGACAGGGAGAAAAGGAGAGATTCTATCACTGTGAAAAGGCCCAGCTTAACAGACAAAAAAAAAAACAAACAAAAAGGGTTTTTTTGATTCTCCAGCAGTGCCACTGCAGACAGCTGGAGTTTCACATCATCCCATACAGTCCCTACTTTAAGGATGTTACAGCAAAGTCAAATTTATCACCATTCCATCATTTGAAGTGCTGGATGTGCCAATAAAGTGCTAATCTCAATGTTAACACACAAAAATACATTTATGATTGGGATAAAGGCCATATAGCTGATAGGATATAGTACAATTAATAAGGGATGACAAATTAGAATTAATTTTTCCGTCCTCAACAGCTCATAATTGCAGGTACTTGCAAGTCTCTTGATTCATTAGTATGATAAATGCTACAGGTTTATGGTGTAGATTCTCCTGATGAGAGTTCCTACAGAAAGGAGAAAACAAATAGTATCTCTGTTCACTGTTCTTTAATCAAACTCTCTGGATATCAAAGTTTTGTTACATTCAGCAGTATATTCATTTTTACATGTGTTTTTAAGAACTTCAGATTCCTTTCTTTTATTTTTGTTCTTCTTCCAAAGGTCAGCAGAGCTCTCTGGGAGATGAATTATTCTAAGGGCTGTTATCTTTCCAATGACATGGGATGAAAGGTGCTGGGGTTGGGAAGAAATCAGAGTGTTTAGGTACAGAAACTTATTGCTCGTAGGTGCAATGAGTAAAGTCTTTGTTGRCAGGTGTAGTAGTATTGCTGAGGTTACCCTTGACTAATTCACATTTCTTCATGTATCCAGGTCTGTGGAAATTTAAAGCTAAATCTGATAGCAAATTTTCTATTTGGTCAAATTTTTAATATTCTGCCTGAGTATTTAGCTCTGCAGAATCCAGATAGTGGCTGGAGGATCATAGCAAATACAATTATTTTTGTTACTCATTGGTCAAGAGCTTGAATATTTCTCTGCCTCCACGTAAAAAATGTTTTCAGGGTGGTTTTCAAAAGYAAAGTATTTATATTACCGACTTGGATTCCTTTATAGAGGATACATGATGCAGCAATACCAAACAAAATAGAAAAATATGTATTAGGCACACTAAAATAGTAATGGAAGAGCAAATGGAAAGCTTGGCTGCCTGCAGCTTTCCACAATCAAGAGGAAACAGGGATATATAAATAGGAAATGCTCTGGATGCATTAAAGGATGTGTTGAGGAGGTAGAGTCTACATAGATGCTTTTATAATTAACATATCATTGCTCTAAAAGCTACTTAAAAGCCACTTACTGTTTACTGTCCTTCCAGTGTGATTCTTTTAGCAGCAGCCAGCAGAAATCCTTCTGGTGCTTGTCCCAGTGCTCCCCCCCCCAAATGAAATGGGAAATGCTGAGTGTTCCCAGCTTGTCTTGGGGACAGTGGAGTGGAGGGTGTGCTCAGGGCCTTGGAAATTGGGTTAAAATCTTTGTAGGAATTGCGTCTGGTTGGAATTGAGAGCTCATGTCTTAAGTCCAATTTAGGTTTCTAGTGATGGTTATTAAGCTGGACACAAAACTACAAGTTCTGACTCATGTTTCCAATTACAGATTTATGTATTGAAACTAGAGGAGAAGACTTTGAGAAATCTTCTGAAATCATACAAAGTCCTCTAGAGGTATCAAGGTCATATTTTATATAGGGCTGTTACTCTTGTGTTACTGTGAACCTTATAATTTCCTTATTAATTTTCCTAACCCMTAACCATAATAATTTTTTTAATATATCTGATGTGATTGCTCGATGAAAATGTCAATTATCTAACAATCAATATGACAGGGACTAAATATTTTCCTCTCTCCTATATTTAACYGCCTCAAGGAACTCGTCTTGCCCAGCCTGTGATGGGGCCAGGCTTGTTCAGATCCAGGGCACATTTGGATCYGGCCTTTAAATATTTAAAATTCCCTCACTGGGTGGCAAGGCTGGTGCTAGGAGTGGGTCAGGAGCTAAGCAAGGGTTACCACGCACGTTTGTGCCAAATCCTGATCTCTGGACACCGAGAAATAATTGTAATTTCTGCAAAATGAGTTGTTTTGATCATCCTCTGGGTTCTACCTCACAGAATTCTACTTCGCCTTTCTGAACCCTACTTGAACTTGTAATAATGATAACATAAAAATTCCTTGCTTGTTCTCTTTCATATCACCTCATGTTAAAGCAAACCTTCTTTTTCTGTGAATATTTCAACGGAGCAGTAGAAAAGAGAGACCCTCAGAACCGGAGGAAGTCTGTGTATTTATGGCGTGCGCTGTCCTTTGGGCATAGAAGGAGACAGGAAATGCAAAATAATATTTCAGTGGAGAGAATTATTGCAATATAAACTATTATATCACGTTTGTAAGCAGAATTTTAAAGGGCTTTTTGTCAGAATTGTATAATATTGTACAGGGAACATAATGGAAATACTCTGTTTTTATATTTGCAATATTTCAAGGACTGACAGCTGTAGACACATGACAAACAGTGCTACTTGTTGACAATATCCCTGTCTCAGTTCTATATCGGGACCCAGACACGACGATTCTTCTCTTTTTGCTAAGAATACGCTCATGAATTTCTTTTAATTAAATTATGTAAATTTATGTTGTAAATTACTGAATGTGGCACGGTGATGTATTTACGTCTCCTGGCAGATCCCGAGCGTTGCTTCATCATCCCTCACCCCACAGGACCACGGAAAGCAGCTCTGCTGTGCTGCCAAGGCGTGTTGAGCCCTTCCTGGTGATCTGCTCCCTCCTGCTCCTCCACTTGGGGAAGCTCAGCCCCTTTGTAGGATCCATGTTTTTCCAGAGGGCTTCCCAAGCCGGGTTAAAGGAATATGTAAAACAGCTCAGTTCTCCTGGCTCAGCACAAACGGCTTGTCAGAATCTCTGAAACCTCCCCAAAATCCATCTGTAATTGGGAACGCTGTGATTTTAAAATCACAGAGTAGGCTTCATAAATTATTCATTCTACCTACTGATTTCGCATCTCTTGATTTAATTGAAAAACATCTGTTGAACTGAGAGGGGATAAAAGTTGAGCCATAATACAGTCATAGACTCAAACGAGGAAGGAATAAATTATTTCAGAAGGAATCATCTGTGCACGGTGACAGTTTACATATTTTTAAGGCTTACATATTTTTTTTTAAGATGAGCATTCAAACTGAGTCTTAGAGAAAGATTTTAAATTACTAATTAACATTTTAACAGTGCATCTCGTTTTCGAAACGAGACCTTCCCCCAGTCAAGCTGCAAAATGTGATTCCAGAGCTGCAAAATCACTTTGTAAAATCAATTCCTTTTGAAACCCAAAGCACAGAGGCTTCGTCTGTTTGCTGGGCTTTGTGAAAACCGTGCCATTGGTCTTCTAAAAATTGGAGCCTTCCGTGTTCAACTGACCTCAAAGTTTCAAACAGACCATTATCCTTTTCTAGGCAGTGAAATCTCATAAACCCATTGTATTCATGGCCAGGCACAAATCAGTTCTGTTTTCTAAGGGCAAATCCTGCAGTGTCTGGGTTGCCATCATTGACACTCCAGAAATAAAACACAGACCTCTCACGTGAGCTGGAAACCACAATCCCGTCTTGGCAGTGGCAATGCACTTAATATCCTCTGGGGATTAGTTGCATAAAATAGAATCCCATAAATAATGGATACTATAATCCAAATATAACATCCCATAATGTCCCAGAGTTTGTACAGAACACCTAAAGCCTCCAGAATTCCCAGTGCAAGCCCTCCTTTAGCACTGCTTTCCCTGCTCTCTGCAGCACCCAGGAAGCCAGAGCTTGGGTGCACCAAAACTTTTGCAGGGAGTGCCAAGAACAGGGATTTCAGCTCTCAGCGTCTCACATTGTGGCTGCATCTGCATTTTGGGACGGAAAAACTCCACATCACAAATCCCTGGCCCTTGGTCTGTCCCCAGGTTTTGTCCTGGTGCAAAACAGGGTGGTGACTCCACAGCAAGAAGCACAGGGAATGTTCTGGAGTCCACCCTGAACACCTGAACATCTGTTACAACCAGAAACACAAAGATTTCAGCTCCAGAATCACAGTAACATCCAGCAAACGATCCTTGCAGAAAAGTTGTGTACATAAAAGCATCTAGAAAAGAATTTTTACCTGTCATTTCCATGACTTTGGGGAAAAAATGTTTCCAGAACCGGCAGTGCTGAGCTCGTAACTTCGACAGCACCTCGGAAGTGTTGGTGTTCAGGGTCAGGTATTTTTGGTCCGTGCTAGTGAAGGCTGGCCACTTTGGTCCATTAATCAGGGTCCCATTTGGAGCTCTAAACGAGAAAAGAAACACTTCATTTGGAATGAGAGATCGCCTCAGCACACCAATAAAGCACGATTTGGTTTTATTTAACACTTATTCAGCTTAAGTGTGTTAGTTTGGAATGACTGATGTATCCTTTTGTAAGTAACAGAGGAAAAAAGACGGATAAATTTCATTTACTCTCATTTGAAAAAAAACCAAACAACCAAACCCTTTTGAGGTGTTCTGGGTTCATCAAAGCGAAAAAACTTAATAAATGATCATATTCAAACTGCTTTTTGAATCTGGAGATTCTCACAGGAGCTGTGAATTATCAGGGATGACTCAAGAACCAACCAAGCAGCCAGCCTGAGAGGAAGAGTGGTTTATGTTTTACTTTGAATACTTTTGATCCCTTTAGATGGACAAATACATTGGAATAAATGACTGGGATAAACGTGCAAGTAAAGGTACAAATAATGTCTAAACTTGGACAAGACATGCATTGGGAGAGAGAACAATTATTCCTCATTAAGGAGGAACTGTCATCCTTGAGGCATGTTGAGTCCTGTTAGGAGGGTGCCAAATGGGAACAATCTGAAATCTTGTGGAAACTGGGAGGAGGTACAGAGTGCTTGACCCTTTACAAAACAAGCTCTGCATGCTAAAGGATCCCAGCTGTTGGTATTAAAATAGTTGTGATAAATATTTATAATACAGCAGAATCCATAAAGTTCTAAGGGACAGGCATCCAGCTTTTCACCTCCGAAAATGACAGTATCTGGATGAGGGAAAAAATGGTTTAAATGTGCAGAAGAAAAAAAAAATGGGCAGCATTGCATTAGGGAACAAATGAGACAGAATATGATTTTCAGAAAAAGAGGTAGATTTGTGCTTCAAACAGTCACAAATCACCATTAGCAGAGAAGAGGTTACGAATAGAAATTAAACATTTCATTTCAGTGCAAGCGCAAGGAGCCATTTCCTCTTCTAGAAGCTGATTTCAAGGAATCTGGGATTTAGGGCAGAACAATAGTAATTGGTGATTTTTGCTGGGATAAGTTAACGACACTATTAGCTGAATTAATTTGGTTCTCTCTACTTTGTTTTTCACCAGTTCTCTTCCCAGAAGGCAGAAAGCAAAGGGGAGTCCAGGGCGTGTGGAGCTTGTTTGGGTTCTGCTTCCCAAGAGTGGCAACAAGACACGAGGTGTAGGTGGGAGCAGTCAGAGCACGAGGTGCTGAAGCAATATCGATATCTCTCAGTTAATCCAGAATTAATCAAGTTTTCAGCCCATATTTTTGTGTTCTGGGGTCTTTGGCATCGCTTGGAGAACCAGTGTTGGAAGAAGAGCTTCCCCCTGTCATTTCCTGAACTGCTCCCTTCTTTACGGATTTTTCTTGACTAATTCCGCTCTGATTAACCTATGGCACCTTTTCAAAGTGCACATTTATTTGTGGCTCACGAGAATGATGACTTAAGCAGAGCTGACTTGCACTTCAGTTCAAGATCAGGACGCTAATGGTGCTGTCAGTATTCATTTAACAGCTTTTATGCTGTGCAATAAATCATGACATCCCACATTGTAATTTACAGGTGTGTGGGGGGATTACACAATGCCTCGATGGCTACGGAAGGATTTTACCGAAAGATGATTGAAGGAGCTGTCAGGTGAACACAGCACTTTGAAGCCCATGAACCTGCTGATTATGGCATTCTCTCCGCATTTCGAGGAAGTTTGCTGCTCAAAGAAGTGCCCAGTAATTTCCTTCTTAGCTTCATTATTGAAAATTTCCCAAGTTAAAAAGCAGCTCCCAGTTAGAGCAAAAGGGAGATCACAGGAGTATAATTTGGAACAAGTTATGATTATAACCTTGTTGTTCCCTCACAATTACTGTTCATTCCTTCCCGCTAATAACTTCATGATGAGAATTGCAGTGCCCAGAATAGGCTGTAAAATTCCCTGTTCTTTGCACCAAATTCAAAGTATAATAATACTCATATAGAGCAGTAAAAGCATGGTGGGAATATCTTTAGTGAGCAGACAGGAATCCAATACCCTGCACAAACTTGCCTCTGCCCATTTACGTTTGGATGGACAATCTTTGCTGATCGATGTAAGAAACTTGTTTGTACTGAAAAAAAATAATGTTCAGTTTACATGGAAATCTCCATTGTTTCATCTTTATCAATTCCTCAAACCTCTGCTCTTCATCTTCTGGTACTGCTTAGTCATCTCTGCTTCAGTAATTCCAGTTTTGCCACTTCCATGCTGTCATTGGGGCCTGGAGATGTGTCTGGAAAGGGTTTGGGCTGTGCATCTTCAGGACAGACCTCTATTTTGTGGTTTTATCTTGTCAAATCACCTTTCTCCATATCTACAGGCTTTAGTCAGGGAAGGCCTTAATTTTGTTTGGAGAAAATCATCAAATGGTCCAGCTTGGAAGGGACTTTGGAAGGTCACCTGATCCAAGCCCCTGTTTGCACGAGCAAGTCTTAGGGCAATGAAGGAATACAATTATTTGAATTGCTCCCAGAGAAAAAATGCAAGAGAGAGKAAAAAAAATCCAAACCAAAACAAACTCAAACTGTGTTTAAACTTTGGTGTAAACAGAATTTGTCCCACTACTTCAGCTATGTTTTTTCCTTGCACATGCCCTGGAATTACAGGCTGGATTCTCTCTGCCCTGGTAGTGGTACAGCAGCTCATTTACAGTAAATTATTTTGTTAAGATGTGTCTTTAAGCAAAAGTTGCTTGGTTGTACTTGCTACTAAAATCAGGTTCTTCCCCTTTTGAGTATTTATGTCCACAACTGCCAATAACATTCAATTTTCAAGATTAATTTGTAGTAAGCGTAATAGATTTGACACAGGAGTGAAGAGGGTTTTAGAAGAGCTTAGTCACCAATCATTTCTCTGTATTTAATATTCATCTTCAGCAACTTTGGAAAGAGAAAGTTCATTTCATTCAAATGGAAAATGCAACATGAACACAGTTCTGTTAATCATAATGAACATACATACATTACCATCCTCATTAATATGATCAATATAGCCTGAGATACAATACCAGCTCACTGCACCTTTATTAATATTCACACAGCATTTCTTTTACAAGTGGTTTATCACACAGATACATAAAAAATGTAATTCATCATCTGACTGGTTTTGGTAAACATCCATGGTATAAAGTACCTGGAAAAAATTCACTTTGTGAGTGAGCTCTGAATAGCAGAGTGAAACTCATAGAGTGAATTCCACCATTTACCAGAGAGGCTGTTCTTTTGTACTGTAAACTTAGATTTTGAAGTAGTCCAGAATGGAAAATCTTCTGTCTCAAAACATTTTTAGGCTGCTTTAGGATTTACCTTTCTAATGAATGTCGTTAAACAACTGTCCCACACGACAGCTGAGATTGTCCTAAACTTTCACCATATTCCTGCTCAGCTGCCCTATTTGTGACTTAGGTTAACATGTGTGTGAAAAACAATCCCACATCTTAGTGCCCACTAAGATTAATGAAAAATAACAATAACTCTGCTGCACCCTCTGTTTATAACCTATAGACGTGTCTGTATGTGTCTGTACCATCTCTGGAGGSATTTAAAAGGTGTGGATGTGGCACTTGGGGACATGGGTTAGTGGAGGGCTTGGCAGTGATTGGGGAATGGTTGGATGATCTTAAAGGTCTAAAGCAAACAGATCAACATTTTCTAATTTTTTTTCCCCCCACATTCTGGAATAAAACATTTTGCTGTTTTCCCTCTTTTCCACTTGGACAGGAGGCCCCTCCCAATTAGCAGGAATGCTGGCGAGGAGCACCACCCCTCCCGTGACGCCTCAGGACGTGTTTGTGGCGTTAGTCAGGAGAACACATCCCGATGCCTCCCATAACTTCCAAAGGCCACGAGGTGTGATATTTATTCCCCTGTCCATTTTCCCACTGCAGCACAAGGTTAATATCAGTTCTGGGGGCTGCTGCGGTCCCTGGGGGATGATAGGGTGGTGACAGCTACATGGCTGGGAGAGGCTTGGCTTGGATGGCACCACTGGGAGCTTAACAGACACTCCCCAGGCCAGTCCCATTAAAAAAAAATCAGATTTTACTGTGAGCTGCTGGTTGAATCTTCTCAAACCCTCCAACAATTTGGCTCAATCCCAGTTTTCATACCAGGTTGGTTTCAGATGACTCACTATTAAGTAGACACCAGAGAGGTCCATGAGGTTGAAAACACAAAGTCCTTAACCCGAGGAGCAGTCCCAGCTCTTGGAACAAAGAAAATGAACCTGCTCTGGAAAGTTGCTTTAGAAAAGTTGGTGAGGGAAAGGATGAAGAAATATCTGTAACTCTGGTGGAAAAAAAAAAAAAGTTAACTGTAAAACATCCCCTAAACTCTAATTACTGAGCAAGATTTTCACTCAGAGACTGAGGCCCCTATAAATCAGGAATTCTGTGCGTGAATGTGCAGATTGCCTCTGGTGCAATATCACCAGCAGTTGGGTCAATATTTCTATGATTCAGTATAATGAACTTATTCTTAGATTTTTTTTAAATTCAGACAGTTATCCAGAACGTTTTCCCAAGTCAGCTAATCTTCTACCACCTACTAAAGTGATTGGATAAAATCTTTACATTATGCCAAAATATTTTACACTAAATTGTACACTTTGAGGCTGTTTGCTATAACAAGATGAGAGGGGCCCTTTTCTGTCCATTATCCAAAGTTTATGAGTTGGCCCATTTGGAATAACAAGCCAGGGGAAGCTATTTTCCTTTTGGCATCACTGAAGGACCCTCTGTACAAATGCACTGCCACAATTAATATTTTATTTTAAAATATTCTCCTAAGGCCTTTATCCTCTCAGACTAGTGGGACAGACAGCAGCTGACTAATCTATAGCTGAAATTAATATTATTATTTGTAATAACCAAGCTTTTAAAACTCTCATACTGAAAGGTAACAGCTCAGACAGGGGGATTGGCAGCATGTGGAATACTGGGTGATTGGAAAGCATCCATGATTCTCTGCGTCATACACTAAACTTCCTTGGAGTTTCACTGTTCCCAAGGTATCAGTACCTGTGGCACTATGAAGAACTGAGGAACTTGAAAAAAAAATCGTAATTAAAAACATTTTATTTATTAGAATTTAATTATTTTGAGAAAATTGCAACCAGCTTCTGAAAATATAAATAATTAAACCTTTTTCATATAATTGTTCCTTAATAAGGTGCTAAAATCCTGATTTTGTGACATCAGAGTCCCACAGCAATGAATGAAAGGGCTCCTCTGGTGAGCACTGAAGGTTGTGCAAATTTGAGTCCTTTAAAGTCCTTTTTCAATCAGCTGCCTCTGGGAAGTTCATTCTGCCCTGTTGTGCCCAATTCTCGCTCCCAGCTATCACACACAACAGTCCATAATCCAGCGACTCCGGAGCGAAAGGAAACTGCTCTGCAAGTTACAGCCTGGGTAAATATTATTCCTCCTGCTGATCCCCGAGGAAAGCAGCAGGATCCAGCTGGCAAACCCTTCAACTGACAGAAACTGGAGAAGAACCTTTGCAGCCAGGCTTTCCTACACCTTCACAGGCTAAATAAAGCTCAGGATATTCCTTCCAGATTCCAGCTGGGTGACAGCAGCTGCGTGGGTAAATGCCTTAAACTATAAATTATCGTGGTATGTGCTATTATGGCCAAGATCGGTTTCAGGAAAYGAAGCAACAAGCTGTTATTCCTTTTTTTTGGTGTTGTTTTTTGTTATTTTTCAATATCATTTTTGTGTTTTGTGTTGTGCTCCAAAGAGCCTCATGGAGCACCCATCMAGTTGAAATGATTCTTTCTTGTGCAGGTCTTGTGAATTCCCACTATATATAAAGTATTGGTGATAAATAATGGAGTATTTGAGCAATTTAGATCGAGGATGTTCTGCCTTAGCTCTTTGCTGTGCATTTAGGTGCCTCCAGGCCCTGGCTCCTGGATGGAATCTGCTCTGGTGTCAGGAGAAATRATAAGATTGAGCCAGAGCTAAGGAGCCCTTCAAGCCCTGCCTGGATTTCTGAGCCCTGGGCAGCGCTGGCTCTCCTGCAYGCACTCCAAAATGTTCCAGCCAAGTTTGGGGCTGCTTCAGGAAACCCCAACTCCACACAGAGCACGTGGTGAGATGGGATTTTATCATACCAGGTCTGGAACTGTCCCACTGTTCCGTGTAAAAGTCACAGCGATGATTTCACACCTTCTCCAGGAGTCCAGGTTCTGGTGTGAATATTCACATTTCCTATTTACATCCCTTTTGGAGAGACATGAGAGAGGCAACACTACAGCTTAGTCCTTTTAGGGAAAAGAACACTTTTGCCTTTTTTTTTACAATGTTCCTTAAAGCATTTCATAAGATCCTTCTGCCCTTTTGTATGGTATCAATTTCAGCCTTCAAGGACCACTTTTCAAAGCTGTTATTTCTCAGCACTCTTGGCTGCAGCAAGAAATCAAATGGAACTATAGTTTTTAGCCTTAACTTGTAGAGGTTGAAAAGGGATATTTGGAAATGGAAGAAGGTCCTGAACCCCACTGAGACCTTAAAGGGGGAAGTACCTTCCATAACAGGTAAGTAAAAGAATAAGGAGATGGGAAGGCACATGGCACTTGTCCTTTTAGTTGTCCTCTGAGACTGTTTTATCTCCTCTACCACCTCTTTTCCATCTCATGGCCTGGAAAAACAGAAATTAAATAGTATCTTAAACGGAATTACTCTCTGGAACAAATCAGGGCTTCATCAAAAACAGAAAAGAGGGCGTGAAGGGAGAGAAAAATGTCTTTATTGCCATGAAACTATTACTAGTGCGTTTTAAATTCCTGGTGTCTTTGGCAAAATTCATCAGCCCAGTTGGTTCTGAGAAAGAGCAAATACTGTGCTCGTGGAGRTTATTGCTGGTTCCATCCCTTCCTGTCTCTCCCATTGATAAAGTTCATCCCAGGCACTCAGAAATTGTTGGATAAATGTGTTCAATGCTTGCCTTATCTCCGGAGACCAAATTTTCAATAGAGGCTGTGCAGTTGATGCTACACTAGGAGACGATATTTGAGATTTGTTTTCAATTGAAAATGCCCTAATCATGATTTATATCCCAGACGGATGCTCCACACATCCCTGCACCAACCAAAACCGTYCGGACTCATCGTGTCCTGATGGATTTCAGCACGGTGGCATTTTTCTTGATATTTCCTACTACTGCCACTGTTTTATTTCTGTGAGTGGGAGGAAGTGCATGAGTCACAAACTTTCACGGCCGTGTAATCTGGGCCAAATTGAGCAGTCCTAAAAATGAAACTCTTGGGTGGCTTTCAGGAGTGGGGGGGAATAGGTGTTATTGCTTCATCAGGAACAGGAGCACTGCAGTTTGCTGCTGGGAAATGTAAACAAAAAGTTATGGGTTGCACAACCCACAAAAGCTACTTAATAATAGAAATAATAAATAATAATAATAAAGATTATTTTCTTATGGTATAAATTCATCGTATGCTTGACATTTCCAAGTGGAAGTCACATGCAACTTCCTTTGATAAACAAATTCAAATTACGCCGCAGTGTTGCAACATCTTCTGAGTCTGATTTGAACAGTAGCCAGAGGGAGATCTCCAAATGCCAACAGATGGCCTGGGAGCCATGGAAAGGGTGATCTTAAGAAGAAACAAGATGAAAAGAGAGGAGGAACCCGTTTAAAGTTCTTCTCTTTCAGAATTGAGGGGGCTTTTGTGGAAATTATGGTGTGCAGACTTCTTTATAACTAGAAAGAAACAACTGTTAAACCTCTGAGCATTTCCAGTTCTACAGAAAATTCACGTGGAGGTTACACCATGAATAAGATGCATGAGAGGCAGATATTTAAAAGTTCATTAAAATGAAAAACTTCATTAAAATTAAAAAAATCACAGTATTTGAACAGCTGTTCCAGGAGGAAAGGGATCTCTCAGGTGTAAATTTGAGGGAACTCTCTGTGGAGTTCGTATTGCATGAAAYTGAGAAGTTCTCTTATGCTCCTGCAAGGAAAAGTAGAGGACACAGATGGTGGCCAGAGATGTCTGGGAAAGCAGAGAATGGCAGCTTTTAATTTGCTATCCTTATAGAATTGTGCAACATCACCAACTGCGAGCACAAAATGCCCRATTTCTACCAAGGCAGCTTCAGATTGGTGGGGACAAAACCTCCCAAATCCTCTGCCTGAATTTCTACATTTACCCGCCACTGCCTTCTCCTGCAGCTGATTGAAAACAGAATTAAACACCATATTGAGCTCCCTTCAGAAATGTGGTGTTGGGTAACCTCTGCTGCTCCTCATTTCCTCTCCTCTCCCCTTTGCCACCTCCCTGGAACAGCCAATCTCTGGCGTTGGGGAGTGAATTAAAATGTGCACTGAAAGCTTTCCATTCTTCCTGGGAAACTTCTCAGCATCACTTCAGATTAGTGTTCCAGAGCCACCTGGAGAAATGGAGTTTGCAGACCTTTTAAACTTCAATTTCTTCTCTTCTGATGATGAAACAAGGACTAAGCTGCAGAAAAGCAGCATGGAAAAGGAGTGGCCCTTAAAAAGGGGATTAACTGTGGGTGAACAGGAATTAGAATTTCACAGGGACTTTTGAAGCCGGGTGTTTACATGCGGGTAAATTATAGATCCTCTCTGAAGTTTCTTGCTTTCATATGTGAACCTGCCTTAGACATAACCCATAATAAGTCCATGTGTGCCCTCCCCTCATTTCTCTGTTCACAGATATCTTCACCTCCCCAAATGGCTTGCAAGTCTTTCGCACATTTTCTGCTTTCACATTTCAATCTCTTTTTGTTCTTTCTCTCTTCTTTGGGCATTTCTTGGTCACCCAGCCTCTTGCAGCCTTTCCCTCYCTTGCTTTTCCATTTCCCTCACTCATGTACTTCCTACCAAACACRAAATTATTTCCAACAAGGCTTCTCTACTCCCACTTCCAAATTTGAGGGAGCAATCACACCATGATTTTATTTCCACACTTGAAACATTTGTTTCCCTTCATTTCCCTTCTTTCTCYGGAATGTATCCATGTAGACCCTTTGCCAGGCTCTTGGGGCAGCAGGGAACTGTGTCCAGGACGGGATGTTTACCCACCTCAGTTATGAGAATAGCTAGAGCCAAATCCAGGATTCAGATCCATAGAATCACAGAATCAATCAGGTTGGACAAGACCTCCAGGATCTTTGAGTCCAACTGCTGACCCACCACTCACCAATGTCCCCAAGTGCCACAYCCATGTGGATTTTAAATCCCTCCAGGCATGGGGAGTCCACAGTGCCCTGGGCAGCTGTGGAAGGGCTGAACAACCCTTTCCACGAGAAATTTTCCCTAATATCCCACCTAAGCCTCCCTTGGTGCAGCTCGAGGCCGTTCCCTCTCCTCCTGTCCCTGTTCCCTGGGAGCAGAGCCTGGCCCCCCCTGGCTGTCCACTCCTGTCATGAGTTGTGCAGAGCCAGAAGGTCCCCCCTGAGCCTCCTTTTCTCCAGGCTGAGCCCCTTTCCCAGCTCCCTCAGGTGCTCCAGCCCCTTCCCTAGCTCCGTTCCCTTCTCCAGACACCCTCCATCCCCCACATTTCCCTCTCTTCCGTGTCTCAGGGAGTTCACCTCGCTCAGTCCCAGGCCTGTGGATCACCCCTGATGGTTTTGATCCATCCAGTGCTCTCTTCTAGGCAAACCTCTGCTTTACAGCTTTAGGTTGGAGTTTTACTCTCACTCAATTACTCCTACAATATTTGGACCTTTCCCTAATAGATGTTCCCATCTCAGGTTTGAAAATAATGGTTTGACTCATCTGTTGGAGGGAATCAAATCCATGTGGACGGAATTGCCTTTGCTGCACATATGGGAAGGAACAAGACATCTGGAATTTGCAATATTTGTAATAGCATTAAACCAACCTAAACTATTTGTTTAGACTTATTTTCAAAAGACAACTGCATCAAACTCTGCTGATTTCAGTTTTGAGATTCGGTGACAGCTCATCAGCTCGCGAGCCAGACACAGAGAGACGCCTGCCAAGGTGAGTCTCTGCTTACTGATATTTTTCCATGATCCACCCTTCCCTAATAGTTTGCTAAAGAGGTGTTTCCATTACTGCCTCTGAATGTAACAATGGATAGAGRCCCCAGAAAGATGATGAGTCACTTTTAAGAACATTGAAGAAACTTTTAAGAAATTGAAGGTGGAGAAATGGGAGTAAAGTTTCTTAAAAATTGGCCTTATTTTTTTTTCTTTTTTTTGTTCATGACTGTAATTTTCACGATTTTTTTCATGGCTCAGGAATTACCCACATGAAAGAGAGTGAATATGAGAATAAATGCGCCCTTGTGGGTCAAATGAAAGCTTTGATTTTCATCCTACATGAGGAAGAAAGACCTTTGATATACATTTTTGTATTTTTRGGAACCTCTTTCATGCTTCATTTATACTCTTTTTTTTTTTTTTAAATCCAGAAATCTTTTGTTCTGGATTCTTGACCTGATCGGGACAAATCATCACTTAAGATGAAAAATGAAATTTTTAAGATGAACTTGAGTTGTCAGGAGCAGCAGCCTCAGGCAAAGGCTCCTCTTGGTCCCCCTGAGCTCTGGCTCTGCTTTGTTTGAAGACCTTGTGAGGATCAGAGTGGCTCCAACCCCAAAACTTTCCTCTGTCCCTGTGAATACCAGCTGATCTCTGGCAGAAATACAGCCCACAGTAAATTCCTTCCCTTGAAATGGCTTAGTGGCACATAAAACTTCCAACTTCCTGAAGTAGAAGGAAATCAAAAGTGCTTGGAGTTTTTTATTTGTATTTTTTCCCCAGTATATTCAGTCCATCCCATACCCAGAGTATATAGGTCCCCAGTTCAACTGCTGCCTGGACTCTATATGAGGCTGTTGGTTTTGTTCTCAGTGCTCTGAAACTACTCTCCATAAACAGCTTGTGAGAAGTTGGTAACAAAAGCACTGAAATTTATTATCCTTCCACCAGTGGAGCATCAGGGAAAGGCAATAATAACCAGACAAAGTGCTTCACAGCTTTAGTGGGACAATCAAAGCCTCACAAATTCCCCTAAAACATAGGAGGAAATATTTCAAAGGCCTCACTTTATAGAAAAAGCTGCAAAGATTTGTTTCAGCAGTTGTAAAACTGGCAGGGAGACAAGTTCTGCCCGTTTCCTTTTATCCGAAACATTTTTCACAAAGCCTTAAAAAATATTATCTTTGTGTGTTCCGTCCTGTCCTTGCTTGAGTTTCCATCTCGTCTGATTTGTCTGTCTCTTGTCACTTTGCATCTCTCATGTCTAAAGAACTCAGTTCCCAAATCTAATGGATAAAGGAATGGAAGAGGCATAACCTGGCACCCACTGGTTTGGGATCCTATCTAGTTTTTCAGGATAAATAAAACTTTCCCTTCCCAGAGCATATTCCTGCTTGTGACTGATAGGAGCTGTTAGTGTCCCCTGCTTGCTTTCAAAAGCTCTCTGAAAAATACCCAAAGTGCGGCAGAGAAAGGAACTTTAGAAATGTTTAAAAAGAGAAATTTCAATTCTTTCACCGTGGGTGTAGCTTAAAATAAAGTGTGCTGGAAAGAATTCAGGGGAAGGCCACTGAAAATTAACAATATCGTTAAACTGAATGCTATTTACACACAAACATAGCCATACCCGGCCTGATCCAGAACTTTCCATATGATATCAAGCTACGATTTCCTGCTGAATCCAATCTGACCATCTCTCTTTGTCGAATTATGATGATGTCTGGCATTTTATCAAATGATTTTGAGGCTATGAATTTATATTCAACTGCCAATATTCTTAAATGCAAGAATGAGCTGAGGTCAAGGTGAAGGCAGGAATTTAAACTCAAAGTGTAAATCAAGAGCATCGATTTTGGAATCTGTTCTTTCTTATAACCCAAATATTTTATTATGCTTGATTTATTCAGACAGCAGGAGCAATAAGTCTCTTTCTTCCCTTGCTGCTAGAACCGGGATTTTTTTGAGGGTAAGATGAAAATATTGCTCTTTCAAGGCTCAAATATATGGAAAAAATGAAAAGTATTTTATGAAATATCTTAATAGAATTAGGAATGGCTGGGATACTTGGTCAAACCCACTTGATATAAGAAGTTCAGKCATGAAAAAGAGAGAGATATTGGAGTATAACACCAGCACCCAACTCCAAGGCTCCCAGGAGAAATGCCTGTTCCTGCCTCCTATCAAATCCTCTACATCTCCATTCCCTATTTATATTCAAAAAAGGAATTCTTTGAGTCTGTAATTTTCCAGGAAAAATGGTCAGTTATCACTGACATTTATTTTTAGCCAGGATGTGAAATAGGAGGTGCCCAGAGATTTGGAAAATTGCATCCACTGCTGATGGGGGTGGTGGTGGCCTGGGAAACCCTTGGGCTGGCTCCTTTAGTTCCTGAGAAATGCAGAAATCAAGGATTTCACACACACTCTTGGGATGCTTTGAAGGAGTCACTTCTGTTTCTCTCCCTAACATCTTTCCTTTTGTCCTCACACGACAGTAGGGATTTTTCACCAGTTTTGCTGCTTTTGTCCTTCCAATTCTCCCCCCCATCCCACTGTGGGGGGGAGAGGGCAGCAGTTTAGTGAGGTTTAGCTGCTGGCTGGGGTTAAACTGTGACAGAAACAGAAAATGCTCTTAAGTGAACCCTTTTAACTTTTCCTATCACCATTTTTATTCCTCACGTGAGAATAAAACCAGACATCACCAAGGTCAAGGTTTGGGATGAAAGAGCCCTCATGAGAAAGAGCTCTGCCACTTTTCAGTCCCTCCCAGCCAGAAAACACCAGGAAAACCACGATTTCTTCCAGTTTTGTTGACTCTGCCCCATCTCCTTCCCTCTGCAGGCTGCTCTTCCCTCCCCTGTGCCTTTGTACTTATTTTGCACATTAGAATATTAGGTCAAACGCCCTCACTAAAAATTGTGCTGTACAATATTTCTCCTTTTTGCTCGATTTTCTCTTCATCTGCCAGAGGCATCAATGGTAATTTCCCCCTCAGAGGTTTACCCTTTGATCATGCCAGAGTTTCCTATAAACATTATGTCAAAACGGGGCTTCCCCAGCTCTTTATAAATGTTTGCTCAACTGTGCCAGGAAAACAAGGATCCCCAATTAATCTTGGAATTATTAGCAATTTTTTATTACTCCTCCACTCCTTGCACGCTGTGAATAATGGGACACAGAGCCTTAAGTGTCCCTGTCCTGGACAGTGAGTAAAGTGTCACAGTGAGTTAGTCCTGATCTGATCTTTCACAAAGACATAAATTGCAGGATTGTATTGTTTATCCCAATAGGGATGGTTTTGATCCTCGTGGTGGAAGCAGAGGGAGGGATTATTTGCTGTTTGCTGTGGAAACCACTTGAAATTCAGTCTGGGGGGTAATCCAATTATAGTGTGAATGATGATCAGAGTAGATGGCAGGACTGTCTTCTACAAACTTAAACCTGAATGTACCTCACGTTGTCTAATTTTAGGAGCTATAGTGACAGGAACAGTGTTTTGCAGAACAGGTTATTGAGATTTAAGTATGTATTCATAGGAGTTATATACATGAAAATTAAATATATATATAATCCACTGGAAACCAACAGTTCAAAGAAATATGAATACCGCTTTGTAAAATCTAATATAGACCTGAATTTCTCTTTTTTCACTAAGAAATACTTCTGTTTAATGGCAGGATCTGCTGCCTCTGGTGGAAGATCCTGGCTGCAAACTCCTGGAGGGCAGCTTGGGAAGCTGCAGGATGGAATAAGGAACCTTCACTCAGTTTGCTCTCACCGAGGACTTAACGACACCAGGCCCAAAGCAATGCTGTCATGGCAGGGTCTTCATGATGCAGGGAGTGTTCCCAAGCCTTTCCCAAGGCTTTCATCTYGGGAATCTATCAGATGCATCTTTGGCCTTGATAAATCAACCTCACAGCTCGACTGCAGAGCGTGCACCCCTCTGACAGCTCTGCTCTGCCCCACAGCCTTTCCCCCCAAACTCCCAGGGAGGGCTGTCCTCRGCCTCTGAGCAGAGGGGGAGGCAGGAATTCAATTTTAGATTAAATTTTACAATAAAAAAAGCTGTGTTAAAGCATTCTGCGGTGATGAGCGCAGCTATCAGCGTAGTTATTGTCTGAGTTTTAATATGCTCATCTCTGATGGTAAAGGAGATATTACAAGCTCCAGCATGTAAAGGAGATAGGAGTTGCTAAGGTAAATAATTCTCCCGCAAATCAAGGCAATTCATCAATCAATCACACCTATTGATAAGTAAACCTGTTAAAAATGGGATGCACATAAAAATAAGGTGTGAGTTCCCTGTGGAGGGTGAAGTGAAGGGACAGCACAGGGCTGGGGGTTGGCAGTCACCAAGCGCAGGGTGTCCTAGAGCTGGAAGGGGAATATGGATTTGGGGTGGATGGGGGAGCCTTTGGCACATGCCAGCCCCTGGATAACACCAYAACCACGGCAAACAGGGAATATCAGCTTGAACCAGAAAGGAGAGGAGACACCTGGAATTACAGCTCCTTGGGGACGATAGTGTTTAACTCTGACAGGGAAAGTTCCAAAAGGTGTGGATGAATCACAGGCTTAAAGAAGGGGGAGAGTTATTAATTGAGAAAAAGCACGTTAGTGCAAGTCTCGAGGGTATAACCTGGCTTGTTTAACAAACAAATTTAAAAAGAAAAAAAAAAAGGATTAAGCATTATTTTAATAGATCCTTAATAATTAATCTCTATGTGGGACAAAAGTCATAATATAAATCTTACAAATCATCAAACACAATATAATAGCTGGAAAATGTAGAGGTAGAATAGGAAAATTCAGTCTAGAAACAAAACTTTTACAACTGTAACCACTTCTACGGCTTTAAATTAAGCTTTAAAACAACTTAACAATRTCTGTTCTGGATTTTTAATCAGTGGAAACATTTCAATCCTACCTGTGTTTTGTGTTATGTACAAGGCTGGGTGGAGTAAATGAGCACAGTGGTCTCCTCTGGTTTCTAATCTATTAAAAAAATTAATTAGATCCTGTTCCGATGTTGATTTCAGCCCTTACAAATCTATATATCCTTGACAAATGGAAGAAAAGAATTCCATTCCACCTTAGAAATGGAATTAATGCAGGATTTTAAAATTTAAGTCAAAGAAATGTTTTTAAAGTGTGAATTAACCATTTGGTTGTGTGTTCTGCAAGGTACAGATTTTTGTATATATAATTCTCTCAGGAGAGCACAAGCCAAGCTCCTGGAAAACAGGATACCTCCCCTTCCCACCAGGCTTGGGACTAATCCTACCTGACTGTGGTAGGGGCTGTTTTCTTACCACTCTGAAATGTTTTTATTTCAAACTGAGCATCACTTTCAGAGCCCCCAGCCCTGCTGAGAGGAGCAAGGGCTGTCTCTCTCCTGGATTCCAGCTGGAGACACCTAAAGAGGGGTCGTGTTTAATCCATTTCAAACATCCCAATGAGATRTCCCCATTTGCTCCCTGCACAGGCTGGGACATATTTCACTTCACGGTGAGTGGAATGGAAATGGAGAGTGATTTGTCCTGGGCTGCAGTGGAGCTCAGGCTCACACTCCCAGCACACACAGGAGGAGAGGCTTTGTGGAAAACACATCCTGCAATCCCATCTCTCCGTCATGGGAACATAACACAGCTCCATGTCGTACACCTGAATGTTCCGAGCAAATTACATCCTCGAGGAAATCGGCCTTTTTCCTCCTACTTCTACTGCTGGAAGTCTTTTCTAGCATTGGAAATATTTTGTTTCTAGCACTTGAAAGCATTACCTGCCGTTGTAACAACCGCTGCCATGGCAAGGAAATGTTTGGTATTTGCTTTTATGGCTGGATAAACATTGTTTTCTTAAGCTTGTCCAATAAAGTGAGTAACRCATCAACAGTTTATTTTATTAAGGCAGTGCTTTTACCAGAACTAAAATAGGAATTCTGGATAACGGAACAATGAATCTGTTCCCACCACTCCAACCAGGCTTCAAAGCAGCCCTGAAACACTTCAGCTTTTTCCCCTGGTGAAAGACCAAGCATCCAACCAAYCAAACTTCCCGAGTAAACTTACCCAGTTTTGGCAAAAGTTGCCCAGTATCTCATCATGGAGCGGCTCAGCGCTTCCTCAGCCTTGGTGTAATTCGCTTTTCTGTCCAGGGGCAGCCCGAACACGAACTCGATCTCGTAGCCGTGCATGACCCCCATCCACTCCGGCCAGGCCTGCTTGGAGGAGCGGTGCTCAAAGAAATAAAAGAACACCTGGGGCCCCAGCCGGGYGAAGCTGGCGCTGAACTCCACCGTGGGACAGATGATGTTGTAGTCCCCGACGACGTCGTCGATGGCATCCCGGTAGTGCTCCGGCTTTTCCACGTTTTCCCAGTCCGTGTACTGGAAGACGACGGATTCTATCGCAAGTTTGCTCACTCCTGGGAAGACCAGAGCTAAAGCTGCTTCAAACTGGGTTTTGTTGATCAAGCCACCGCTGTCCTTGTCGAGGCCAGGGATTCCATACGCTAGAAATGATAACCCTTCGTCTTTGTTAACCCCCGCCAGGATCTGGGTTTGTTTGAACAGACCGTTCTCGACCAATACTTCCGGCATGTCCGCCAGAAAATCGCCATCCACGCTTGGACAGAAATACACTTGTAGAAAAGAGCCATGTGGAACAACAAACATTTCGTTTTCCAGTATTTCCTTCGGGTCCTTGTCTTGGAGGCAGAGAACGAGCTCGGTCTCGTTGCTGGTGGGACACTGGAGCTGTTTAGCTAAAGCCACCGTCCTGTTCCTGGCCTCAGATGCTGTAATGGCAGCCCAGGGGGCATTGGCAGAGCCACTCTGCAGGATGGCCCTGGTGAATAAAGGGTGGCTTTTAGGAGAAAGGAGGTGGTAGCTGACAGAGGCCGCGCCAGCGCTCTCTCCGAAGATGGTCACGCTTCTGGGATTGCCTCCAAAGGCCGCAATGTTCTCCTGGACCCACTGGAGTGCCAATCTTTGATCAAATAAACCCGCGTTTCCAGGAGCTTTCTGGTTCCCTGGCAAGGAGAGAAATCCCAATGCACCCACCCTGTAGTTCATGGAAACCACGACGACTCTTTCCACCCTGGCCAGAAACTTCCCGTCGTAGACAGGCARGGAAGTGGACCCGGTCTCAAAGCCACCGCCGTAAATCCACACCATGACCGTGGCGTTCTTGGGCTTGGGAGAAGGAATCCACACATTGAGGTACAAGCAGTCTTCGCTTAGGTTGGTTTTTGGGTTCCACATCTCCGAGCCAGCAAAGCCCGGGTAAGTTGTGTCTATATTCTGGTAACAGGAGTTGGCGTGTCTGGTGGCATCCCAAACATCCGACCACTCCTCCCGGGGTTCCGGCTTTTGGAATCTCAGCCTGCCGACGGGGGGCTGCGCGTAAGGGATCCCGAGGAAGGCTGTCACTGTCCCCCCCAGCACCTGCAGGTTCGTCCCTCTGACTTTGCCTCTCGTGGTTGTAACGATGTTCTCTTCAGGCACCACCGTCCTGAAGGACATGTACAGGAGAAGGAACCACATCGGAAGGAGAGAGAGGCTTGAACTGTTTGTCCAAATCATGATGCCTGAAACACAAGGAAAAAAATAAATTCAGAATTTGTGTTTACTATCTGTTAGTACCAAAATGGTTTGTTAAATGAGGGTTTAGGTCATCCCGTGGGCGTTGAAAATAAGATGGTGCTGCTGCACGAAGAATAGACGTTTTCAACTGTAAGTTCTTGTTATTTATGTTACAAATATTACAAATATTTAGTATTTGGTCAGTACTCTAGAAAAACTCTGCTGCTAAAAGCTATAAAACTGAAGAAGCCAGACCAGGAGAGATGAAGTTATATAAGCAAGGTCTGATCACTGCAGATGATTTACCCCCTAGCTAAAAATGAAATGAATAATTTCTTTCCAGATCTTGTTTTAGTAGAGCAACTTAACCAAGTTTACAACCATCAGAGTCATACAAAGTAGTGATACTTTTGCTATTTAAAACGAATATTAAAATGCTAAAAAGGCAAGGATTTTTGAATATAGGTAGGTGGTGCCTAATAATTTGAGTGTGGTCCTCTCATTGCTTCCTGAGGACTTTTCCAAGTGATGATCAGTATTATCTTAAAGCTAAGGGTATAGATGCTGAATATACATCACATTTAAGCACATTTATTTACATCTCATTTACCCCAACCTTGTCAAATTCTATAAAACCGCAGCATGGTCCCCTTGAAACTGAAAGATCAGGAAAAGATGATTTATATAAATGCATTTCTACGGTTCACGCATCTGAAAATGCTCAACAAAGCTCCCTTCTCTTTTTCGCTTGTGTCCCTGTCACACATTGTGTGCTTCGCCCTGCCCCTTTAAACAGGCCACTCTTTGTTAATGAGGAGTACTCGTGTCCTTAAAAGGAATGAGGATAATTTCTCTGGAAAATACAGCTGTGGCCTAATTTGAGCTCGTCCTGCTTGTTTGCCTGTTCTTGGAAAGAAAATGCAGGGGGGAGAAAGGGTAGGTTTCATGCAGAGGGGTTCCTAACTTGGAGACAACATCAAAGGGAGGAATCTTCAGGGACAGCATTTTTAGCATTCGTCTAAACAGAGAGAAAATAGATAAATTTTAGAAACATAAACATTCACGCTCCTGTTGTTTCGTTCAAAAAAAAATAGATGAGGTGGTGAACGGTGGAAATAGATGCCAAAGTCGGTCTTGCAAGTGTCCCTGTTTGCTAAATTTCAGAGATGTGAGTTGTCAGCTCTCATGGTCCCACAGCTCCCAAGGAGTTTGGGTCAGCACAACTTGCTCTGGCACACACGGGAGGCTCACTCCAGCATTCAGTGGGTTTAGCTCCCCTCCCTATGTGACAGTCGTGGAATCGTGGAGTATTCTGAGTTGGAAGGGACTCCCCAGGATCATCCAGTCCAACTCCTGTCCCCGCACAGACACCCCACCAATCCCACTCAGTGCATCCCTGGGAGCATTGTCCAAACACTCCTGGAGCTCTGGCAGCCTTGGGGCCGTGCCCATTCCCTGGGGAGCCTGTTCAGTGCCCACCACCTTCTGGGGGAAGAACTTTTACCCTGATCTGCAACCCAAACCTCCACAGAGACCAAAACAAGGGCCTGTATTTAGAGTTAGCCCAGTTTGCTAAAACACTCAGGCCTAAATCCCACTCTCTGTGAGAGGATTGGGCAGAACTTGCCCAGCCTGCTGAGTATTTCCAGCCTGCTAAACCAACACAGAAGTCACTCTCACTTGGGATTATATTTTAACACAACACATTTCATTTTAAAGCTTTCTCAAGAAAATTTAAGAGAAGCCACAGAAGAGGTGAGAATGGTAATTTGGTTTGCTCTGTAAATCTACTCTTCAAACTTCATTAGTTTTGAGCATGCCAGGGTTCCTCTCAGCCCCTCTGCAAAGCCAACCCCAAGATCCTGAAAACCCAGCAGAGCTGGGAGAAGGATGGTGATGGAGTAGGGATGGAGAAGGGACTGAAGGGATGGAGGAGGGATCCAGTTGGGTACTGGAGCACCCAAACCCACCGTGAGATGGGAGAAGTTACTTCTCTGTTGTTTCACTGACACTGTCACTGTCACTTCACTGAATATGTGAAAAAACATCAGGACCAAACCACAACAACAAGCTGGAGATAATAAGACATTTCAAATTTTGTCATTATGAAGAGATAATGACACTAAGAAAAGCGAGAGACTTTAAAGTTCCTAAAGATTTTTCTATTTAAGTAGTAATTAAAGTTAATTTTCCCCTGTACTTTCCTGTTAATTAGAAAGGAATAGGATGGGAGGAAAACATTGTAGCCTTGCAAAATATAGAGGCGGAAGTTTTAGGTAAGAATATTAGTAAGATAAAAAAATAACAAAAAATTCAATTCTGTACCTTTTCAATTAGCTCTGTGAAAGGAGGGGTGACACTTCAGAGAAAAAGTTAGAAGTAGATCAAGCTTGAAAAACAGAAGTTTTGTGCAACTGAATGAGAGGACTCATCTGTTCTCAGGTCACTCTGCTAATATTAACATAAGTAGCAAGTGACATAGGATTATTATTACACCTTGAATGCCTGGCAAATATTACATTTAATAAGGTTTTTAATGCTGCTTTAAACCAAACTCAGCAAYGTAAAGCACACTGAGCAAAACAAACATTCCTTGATTATTACAGTGAGAGTAAAAGGGTCAGAAGATTGCTTTAGCTCATCAACACTAACCCAGCAGAGTTCTATCGTGCAATGTATTTGCATATTTTAAAAAGCTGCTGCTGRAGTAGTTTCCTCCAGCAAAAGTTAAACAGACTCTCCTCTTGCATTCTTATTCAGCGAGGGAACACTATTTATTTCAATGCCTGCTTCCTCCCCTCGCAAATCTTTACCCAGCCAAAAAAATCTATACACGAGACTACATAATCACTATTTAAATAGGAGAGATGGTTGAATTAATAAGTGATTTCTAGCTCAGCTTAATTTACTTAGCCCAGGATCCCTTGAATAATGCCAAGGTCTGCTACACACGCTGCTCACTCGTTGCGTCTGCAGAGCAGAGGCAGCTTCCCCCAGAGAGCAACAAATGGGCACAGCAGATCCTTTCCAGAGATCCCAAATCCCCGTGCAAATCGGGCTGAACTGGAAATCATCCCGGCAGGCAGAGACGTGGAAAGAGAGAATCGCTTACCCCACTTCTACCACAGGAACCACAAAGTTTTCGGGAGTGGGGRTGTCGGGACAGCTCGGGGGAGACGCGGCGCTGCAGCTGCTGCTCTGAGCCCGTAAATTGGCCGGTGCTGACATTAGAATCAACCCTGTCTGACATGGAGCTCGCGAGAGTTGGCAGCAGCAGCTCCATGTGCGGAGCAGCCTCCGCTCCCCATCCCACATCTGCTCCCRGCGGAGCGGGATCGGCCTGGAAACGCTCCAGGGAGACACCCGGCCTGGGCAAAACCAGGCCTGGGGGAGCACAGGGGTTTGTGCTTTGCACGGGGCATCTCTTTTGTGAGATAAAAGATAATTTTATTTTTTTTTTTATTCCAGAAAGACAAACGGAATTGCAAACCTAATAAATCACGCCTCTCTTTCCTTCGGCTTGCTCAGCGCGCTCTCTCATCTGTACTCTTTTTGCTGTACTCCGACCTCAAATTTTCACTGGAAGATAAGTGAAGATAAGTGAAGATAAGTTTTAAGCAGCTGTGGCAGATAAAACAGGAGTGTCCCCTGCCCAGACATGGCAACCACTGGCAAGCACCTTCACTGGACTCCTGCCCACCCAGGCCACGGCACAGACCTGCCTTGTCCCCTTCCGATGTTAGGGTTAAAAGTGGGGCCCAGATGGTGTCACACGCTCTCTGCTCTCTTTTCGTAGCTTTCAAATAGGAAATCACCTGTGGTGCTCAGTACACCTCACACCCTCCTTTTTCCTGAGCCTTGTTCCCACCAGAATTCCGTGCTGCAGGTGCAAAGCCAGGCTGAGGCACAGGTCAGGGCTGCWGCACAGCTGGGGGACATGTCCCACAGCACAGAGGGAATATTTAAAATGCAAATATTCTGCAAGATAAAGGCAGAGGAGTGGAGAGGAGAAATAAATTCCATACACCACCTTTACAAAATATCGTGTCAAACTCACTTCCCTGAGCCACCCCACAAAACCAGAAGTCCCTTGGTGCTGGGACTGCTGTCCCCCAGCAGCATCTGCTCTGTACCTCTGCTCTGAAAAGCAGAAGTAAAAAAAGCAGARGTAAAAAAGAAACTTTCCCACAATTTAAGGGGTTTTTTTTCTGCTGTCCACCTTTGCTTCCCCCTTCAGAGCCCAACACAATTACTTTCCCTGTTTAATAATCAAACTACAGCTCTGTTTCAATTACACAAAAGCAATATTTGGCAATGCATAGAACGGGAATAAGGCAGAAATAAAAAATTAAGCAGGAAGTTTATAGACCTTAATATGGAGATTACAAGTGGGGGTTTTAAAGCCAGTGTGGGAATTAGCGTTTTAACGGAGGAAAGTTCAAGAAAGTGCAGTCATTTCATTTGTCCTGGTGGTTTTACAACATCCCTTTAGGATCAGACACTCGGTAGGAATATYGCATGGACATATTCACTGGAGAGAATRAATCCCAGTCTAACCCTAAACYACCTTGGCATGTGKGTTGGAACTGGATGATCTCTAAGGTCCCTTCAACCCAGGCCTTTTAAGGATTCTGTGATAAACCCCTAAACTTTCAGCACTGACCTGTTCCAACACAGTGTTTAGCTGGGATTTCAGAACTCTTAGCCAACRTTGTTAACTCAGCAGTGTAATAGAAATATTTAACAACAAAATAAGATTCATTCAGAATTATTTCTCGTGACAGCTCTTGCTGATCAGAACCTTTCAAGTGCAGGAAGCACTAACGGGGCCATTCAAATGGAGGCAGTTTTCAGTGTTTCAGCATTTGCTGCCTTTCTCTGATGCCTCCTCACCCCACGGGGGCCGTGGCCAAGTGACACACATCTTCACTTCTGTGACGCCACGGGGATGAATCATAACCCCAAATGGTGTTCAAACAAGGTATTTCAGGTGCTTATGGCGACGCTTGTGCTCTCAAACCTCTGCCCAGAGCAGAAGGGAAGCAGCRGGAGACTCAAACACTAAAAATGCCATTTCTGGCTCCTTCTATTTTCCAGCATTGTCCCTGTTTCCCTACATTTGCTGTCAGGGCTGTGCCTTCCCCTCTCTGCTCCCCTTCCCAAGGCCCCYGGAACAGCTCCTGCTCCCCAGGCACTTCTTCTTCTTCCCTAAATGCAGAATGGGGAGCCTTTCTGACAAGGTGACCCCGGGATGACTGAATCCTGTCTCAGGCTGTTTCCAAGGCAGTGGGAGGCTCTGAGCTCAGCCTTGGAGTCACCCGGATGTCTTCAGGGAAGAGTGGTTACASTGTTAGACCTCTCAATGTTAGACCATTATGCTGTACTTTTAAAGGAAACTAAGCCCATTTCTGCATTTTTTTCCCTTTAATTAAAAAAATTAACATATAAATTAACGTTTCACAACTGTGTGCTGTGAGAGGAAACACTTCTTTTAGTCACTACTTAGCTTGCTAAAAATACCTGTGCGAAAATTAGAGATTAAATACTTTTAATGCCCTCAGTGATTGTGTGGAGAGTCGTCATTTTCCCAGTGATCCTTTGGGAGTGTGGAAGAAAAGGAGGTGCAAATCAGTGGATGGAATAACATACATACACATATATATATATATATATATATACACTGTACACCTAAATACATACATGTATTTATACTGTTAAATTTACGTTTTTACTTTTTTTTTTTTTAATTTCTCCATCTATCTAATGAGGTTTTATGAGGTTATGTCACTTTTTATTTAGGCAAAGGTTCTTTAAGATCACCACAAAATWTCAAATTGTCTTTTCGTTATTTCATGTGTACRTGTGAAATCAGTGTCACACTGACATAGGAATTTTTATACAAGAAATGTCCAAGTGCCTTAAAAAAGGAGAGCAAAGCTCAACTCTAGGGAAGATTGATATTTAGGCTTGGAAGCTTAGAGAACAATAGGTGTTATAGATAAATACATAAACATATATGGAAATACATAAAAATATGTATTATAAATTTTGTTTTGTTATTATTTAGTTCATTATTAAAGTGCCCTTCTGGATGCTATCTAAGTATTATTAATATCCTAAGTCAGACACATTCCATGTTATCAYGGAATCACAGGATCACAGAATGGTTTGGGTTGGAAGGGGCCTTAAAGATCATCCATTCCTACCCCCTGCCATGGGCAGGGACACCTTCCACTATCCCAGGTTGCTCCAAGCCCTGTTCAGCCTGGCCTTGGACACTTCCAGGGAACAATTCCTCCCCAACATCCYGTCTAAACCCTCTGTCAGTTTAAAGCCATTCCTCCTTGTCCTGTCGCTCCATGCTCTTGTAAATTGTATCTTTCTATTTATCTTCAGAACTTAATAAAGYTGAGAAAACTTTGAGAGATAAAACTGTTTGGAAAAAAAGTGTGTCTCAGATGTTTCTAGTGGAAAACTCGTGCCTCTCTCCCAAGGTGTTCTCTGAGCCTTCACAGGAAGAGTCCCATTCACCAGATTTACTCCTTCCCTTCCAAGCCATCTCCAGCTCATCCTGGGCCCCTGCCRGGATAACTGGGCTGAAAATCCTTGCAAGTGTCACCTCAAAGTAAAGGACATCACACCCCAAGTGTGGGCATGTCAGAGGAAATACTGACATGCTCATAGGATGTAAAACTAGGAAACATTCCTATTTTTTTTTTTAATTGCTGAGAGTCAAACCAAGAGGCAAATTATAGCTGAACTCTATTTGATGCCATTTGTGTGCAGATGTGTGGAGCTCGTTTTGAACTTCAGCCCTGGCAAACTCCCCTGGGAGGGCTCAGCTCTCWCTGATCCTGGCTGGATTCTCACGCCGAGCGCCTGAGTGACCTCGGCTCGAACCTCTGAGCAAAGAACTTCGTGGTGAGCAAAAGCTGTGAGGGAAACAAGTAAATTCGAGCTGCAGGAGCTGCCAGAGGTGACACCGCAAACAGGGGGAAGATTGCTGGGAAGGGGACAGTCAGCAGCTCAAGGACTCGCAGGGAAAAGCTGCAAAACTGGGAAATTTTCGGGTGAAAAAGCCACAGAAGAAGGGAGCTCAGCAGGAATTACTGATCAGCTCTGGGGCTTGCAGGCATCTTATTCCACAGTGAATATTAGGAAATAAATCAGTGCCTGTCTTTTGAGCATATCCTGCTTGCAGAGCATCTCTTYGTGCCCGAACACAGTGACCCCCAAGGGTTACACCTCTCAACTCTTCCTGTATTTCATTTTCCAAATCTCGTCCTTGTCGGGAGACTGCCCACCTGTATATCCATGGGTGTAAACCAGGGACACCCTAAATAAACCTGGATGGGGCCGAAGGGTTGCTACAGGTGATTGTAGCTGATGGTCAGACCCATCTGAAATTTTGTGTTATTCTGCTTATTCCAAGAGGCCTCACCCCAGAGGGGCTTCCAGGACCAGCAGCAGTTCCCAACAGTAGATCTGAAGGGTAATTTGATAATATTAGGGAAGGTGTCTCAGATACACTCCATGAAAATGGATGCCAATTTATTGAGTATACAGAAGACACTAACACTCATATAAGCCATTAAACATGATTATATTTTCCCCTTATTGGTTCAATTATGATCTGCTGTACCTTCCTCCTTATTACCCTAATTATAGATCGGTGTAATTTCCTCTTTATTAGCACAATTATGGTCTGTACTTTTATAAATGTCTGGGAGAAATCAGAGCCAATGAGAACATATAGCCAGTGAAAAGATAAATGTAACATTATTATTATTACTACTATTATTATTATTATTATTTCTTTTGAATGTTGTATTCTTAATTCCTTGTGGTATTCTTAGATAACTTGGTATTTTTTCTTGCATAGGGATTCGGTTCAATAAAGAAAATAAAACATGATTAATGTGTACACAATATGACTTGCATGCCCTTATTACAGCCTGGTGTTCAGCTTGGAAGAAAAAAAGGCAAAATTGGAGCATCAGCGAAGAGCTCATCTTGTGTGAGCATGATACAGCTAATTAAATTATAACTTAGATTTCACAGATTTCTGCAGACGATTAATTAATTAACTCACTGTTTAACTTTTTCTCCATTTCTGTCTCCTCTTTCTTTCCTACGGGTAGTAAAGCTCTAATTGTTTAAAATAAAGGTATTTGAATTCCCATGATCACCTACCAACAGCAGCTTGAAATTYAGTTTTATGTCCTCCTGCACCCAAACTCTGTGAATAACTAAGAAGTTTGGTGGATCAATGATCTCATTTGAGTCTTTCAAGCAGAATTTGTAYTTGAAAAGTGGGAATTCTTCACAATCCTCCCAATTCTCACTCTATTTTAGGCTTTCTCACTAATATGATTCTCTGTCTCTTGAGTTTTTGCATCCACAAAGGAGACAACGTCTCTGATGAAAATGCCAAGAGGATGTTCAAAGGTTCAGCTTAAGCCACTGCAGTTTCCAGGTTCCAATTTCATCCAGTGTGGTGAAAATAGGAATGGAAAAATTGAGCCTGAACTCAGGACGTGCTGGGATTTGCGGGTGGGAATTACAGAGGGAACAAGTTCAGTGTGTCCCAGTCCACGCTCCCATAAAAGGGTCATGGCTCCTGAATATGTCACAACTATGGATTTGAGTGGGAATAATGAGGTGTCTGTCATGAGATAAAAGTTCAGGTCCRCTGTAGGTCTGAAGTTTGTGGAGAGGAGGTTTCAGAGGTCACTGCAGCCCACGTGCACCTTCCCAAAAGCTTTGCTCCAGCAGGAGGGAYGGAGRGATTTAAGGGRTGCATGGATTTGGCACTTGGGGATRGTTTAGTAGTGGCTTGGCAGTGCTGGGATAGTGGTTGGACTCAATGAYCTTAGAGGGCTTTTCCAGCCTAAATGATTCTGGGATTTGTTGGTGAACATCAGGAACACTTTATTTTTCCTCACTATTACTACGTAAGGTCAAAACTAAAAAACATTCCAGAGTCATTTTTCCTTTATTTTCTATATTTTCCAGCAGATTTGATCTCTTTGTCTCTTTTGTTTCATGAGAGAAATATAACTTTGGGTATAACAGATGAGCCTGGGAGGCACCAGCACCACGTGCCGACCTTTGCCAAAGGGTCATGCCCAGATCCCACTGGGAAACGGGCTTGGGAAAGCTCAGGCTCTGGCGAGACCTGCCRCAGCCCCAGCACCAGCAACAAACTTCTCAGGCTGAGTGGCTTTTCAGCAGGAGGCCCCTCYGTCCTGTGAGTGTGCAAGTGTTGTGTAAGCACGGAAATCTCGTCCCAAACATCTGTGGGAGTTTTTCGGGAAGACGCCACGATGGGTGAGGAGGGGRTAATCCATCTCGGGGCCATCTGCTCGAGCACCAGCCCTGTCAGAACAGGTGCTGAAATGCAGTAGCCTCCCCCAGGCCTCGCTGTGTGTTTATATATTAACTACATAACGTTAAGTGAAAGGTAATAGGATGTTCAAAATATGATGTGTCATATGAATTGTGAGGGTACAAGTCGAAATGTTGAGGCCRTAATGATTCCAAACCTAGAACTACTCTGAACTCTTAGGAAATATTATGTTATTAAGGAGTTAGAATTATCCTTTGTTAGTTTAATAACAGTTCATTCTGCTCATGACCATCCTGCCCTATGCAGATCCCTCATGGATTCATGCASCCCATAAACTCTTTCCTTTCTCCCACTTTTGGTTGCACGATGGAAATCACGCAAGCCTGAAACAACACCAGCTTTTCCCACTCCCCTTCCCTCTATCACGTTGGAGCATTTTAACACCAAAAACAATCCGTGAGTATCTTTTTGCTTAGCAGGAGTTGCAGGAGGTCAAAACAGGAAAGGAAAACTTCAGTGCAGCGCTGGAGACCCTGGCAGAGCTCACGGACCTCGGCTGGGGAGAGGAGTTTTAGTGGCTGCAGGAATGTTGAGATTCTCTGCTCATTTTCTCCCTTTTGCCTGAAGGCAGGTTCAGTACAAAGTGCATGAAGAGASTCCAGGACCCGAACGAGTTTCTGTTCAACTTGTCAGGCCAAGGATCTTGGGAAAYTGAAAGATGTGCCCAAGATCATAAGAAAGACTGGACTGCATTCAGACACCCAGAACTTAAGGACACCGCTACCATTTTTGGTTTGCTTTAAATACTCTGYTTTTATAGCTGCGCTTTTCTAGGTTTTCTCTCAATAGATCACTAAAAACAGGGACATTTTGATGGTAATCTTGAACAGAAGCAGCATTTCCATCCATTTTCCGCGGTAAACAGAAGTCAGCCCTCGGGATTCATAGGCTGCATTTTCTAGAAGTCACCACAGGCAACAACCAAAAGATGTAATGCAGAATATTCCCGGGCTCCTGAGCTGGTAGCCACCCCRTGGGGAAGGAAAACCACTTGAGAGCAGCCAGTGCTGCTTGTTGGAGCCACCAGCAGAGCTGTGAACCCTGTGTGCACAAAAATCAATCACAGCAAAGGCTGGAGCGAGGATTCGATCTGGAAGTGGATTTGGAGGGCACGGATGGAACATCATGGCACAAACCCCTGCGCCTTCATTTTTGCCAAAGCCACAACTCCCTCACATTGGAGAAAACCCTCAGGTGGGTGGTGGGTGCTGCCGAGCTTCACACGGATCGCCTTCCCTCGCCTATCCCGCGGGAATATCCCATAAACCAGAATCACAGCATCACTGAGGCTGGCAAAGACTGTCAGCCTCTTTCCCAGTGCCCCTGGAGGAATGCAGCACCATGGCAAGGACCTGCTYACTGAAAGCATTCAAGTGATTTTAATTTTCGTGTTCACACAAAGGAAAAAAAAAGCAAATCCCATCACCGGCTGCTGGAAACATCGGAGGTTTTGAATGTCACASGAGGAAATGGAAGTGCCTGTGGTGTTGCCTTTCTGATTAAGCACATTTGTACCTGTGCTGCCCTCCCCAGTGAAAGGGCATTTACCAGTGGTTAGGATTTAGCCACGTGAAAAGGGAAAAGCAATTTGCTCACCCTCCTATGCTGCCTTTCCTCTTCGCCTCCTTTTATTCCACACACCCCACTCCCTAAATTTTAGTCGCTATTCATGTTGCCAAAAAACCTGCAGTGATGTCCTCACATGCAGAGCATGAAATAATTCCTCTAGTAAATGTTAACAGCAGCAGTAAAACAACAAAATAAAATAACACTAAGAGAAGCAATCAATAAAACTCYGTACAAAAATTAAGGATTGGTGCATGAAATAGGAAAAGGGCTTGAATCCGAGTGTTTTATAGGGAAACCTGGAAGCTATTTCCAGAGGAGATGGACAAGGAGTAAAATTTATCAAATGTTGCTGGGATAATTTTACCAGAACAGGCAGGAAATAAGATGTTTGACCACAGGGAATGTAAGCGAATGGATCCAGCTCTTTCTCTGCTTCCCAAATCATTGTCCTGCTGGGCTTGAGTGATCCCAGTGTTTCCCCACRCAAATGATTTTAAGCTAATTCCAGGATGGGTGCCTGGGCAGGAGGAATTTGGKTTGTGCTGGGCACCTGGTGCATGGGCAATGGGTTTTCAGTCTTTGGGATCAGCACAGAGCTTCTCCAGAGTGGGAGAAAAAATACAAATTAAAAAAAAAAAAAGCAGAAGCCCTGCAGTGCTTACACCATCAGAACCTTTCCCTTGGAAAGCTGTACTGGGTCACTCCACGGCTGGATTTATGCAAGGATCAGTTATGAGCAGCCTTAAGTGCAAAAAAACCTTTCCATTTGTGAAAAGTGGCAGCTGGTGGGAGCAGAAAGATGGGACCCACGCGGGRAAAACCACCCAGCAACGTTTGCCAGCACATCCAGAGCATCCCCACAGGAGGGTAAGGCAATGGGAGCTGGCAGAATTGTGTGGAAATATTTATGGGAAGTGCCTTGCCATGCACTGAGGGACAGAGACAGAGCCAGCCAGAAACAGAGCCTAGAGCTTTTGGCAGGAGCTGGCATCGCCCCAGCAGCGAAAACAAGAGGTAGGACGAGGGCAGGCCTCGAGGACAAACCTTTCCGAAGGCACAGGAAGGGCTCTGGCAGCATCAGGATGAAACAAGCCAGCCCTAAGTCAGTTATTAGCATTGTGTCCCTTTGACACCATGCCTGGAGAGTTTCTGCACGGGGCAGCTGCTGGATTGCATCACGGCAGAGCACAGGATGGAGCTATTCGTGGCTTTTAATGTGATCCCCTGTATCCTGACAGGACCTRCCATTAGGCAGTCACTGGATCATGGACATTGATAGGGTAAAACCACTAAGCAAAGCCCCAAAATGCTGTTTAGCTCACGGAAAATGATGACATTTCAAACCTGAGCATCCACAGAGCCAGTGCACGCTGAAAGTAATCTGGATTTTCATTCTCCAGGTGTCCACCTATTCTTGGGTTAATGGCTCAGAGTTACAACCAGCTTTTCAAAAATATAACCACAAGATATTGCAGCTCGTTTTCCTGGCAGACTGCTCGCACCACTTTAATTTAGGAAGCAAACCATGTTACAGCAACCACAGACATGTAAATGAGGCAAAAAAAAMCCCCGGTGCTTATTTTGTTGCTTTCCAAATTTAAGCTGACCTAAATAATTTAATACAAAATTTACAGCAACGAGAACACAATTTGGTGGACAAATACGGGAACACAGTGAATTTGTACTACAGGATTTTCACTCCTCTGGGTAAAAGATGATTCCCCGTCTGTGCACTGTGAGTGCTGATGCAGCTTTCACCTTGGGGGGCAGGAATAACACTCCCAAAACAGGACAGACCCTCTCCATGATCCCTCAATTTAGCGTGGAAAAGTTTGCTCTCTATAACTCCCTGAAAGGGGGTCACACCCAGGTGGGGATGGGTCTCTTCTCCCAGGTGAAAAGTGACAGAATCAGGGGAAATGGCCTCAAGCAGCCCCAGGGGAGGTTTCATTGGATAACAGGGAAGATTTCTGCACTGAAAGGGTGAAAGGCATTGGAACAGAATGCCCAGGGAAATGGTGGAGTCACCATCCCTGGAAATGCTCGTAAAAAGTGTGGATGTGGCACTTGGGGACGTGGTTTAGTGGTGGCCTTGGCAGTGCTGGGGGAATGGTTGGACTCGAGGATCTTGGAGGGCTTTTCCAGCCTTTATGGTTCTATGACAGGAARACGTCCCCAATAGTACATTAAATCATTGCTGACAAATCCTTCCTGCTAACACGAAAACATGGAATAACTTTGGCAAACAGCAGGGAAACAGAGCACTGAGCCTGTGAGTGCTGGCCCAGGCACCACCCAGCACCCGCGGCAGGAGGGGCTGGTGGAGATGTCAGCTCATCCCAGCCCATCTGATCTTCTCCATCCAGTCATGGGCACTGCCTCCTGCTCCTGAGCACAGCACAGATCRGTGTCTGAGCCGATGGGGATAATTCCAGAGCGATCCAAGCACGGCAGCCAGGGACACCTGACATCCCTGTGCTCACCAAGGGTTTGCGGCAAGTTAAGAAACATCCTGGCTTCTCCAGTGTGGAGCAGGGTGTGTGGGAAGCTGGCCCCGAGGCAGTTCAGCCCTGATGCTTGTTTTCTGGCCATGGTTAGGGTGAGCTGTGGCAGAGCTCAACCTGCTTCCCATGTCTGCTCCAGGGGGATTCAGGAAAGGCATCACCTCCTCGTGATCCAGCAGGCTGCAGGGAAGGTTGTGAACAGCAGCGCTTGGTCTTTGATCACTTTGTCCTCTAATTCAGCACTCAAGGAAAAGAAGTCAATTCTTTCTCTTTTTTTTTCCCCTCATTCTACACTTTTCCAAACCTCTTTGTACAGTTTTTCCAAAATATCCTCACTGGCCTTCAGAGTATTTTGTCCTATTTATGTAACAATGTATTTCCTTGATAACAAACCAAAGCAGAATAATAAGTATTTTCACGAATTTCAGCAGAATTCATGTATATTGGATCACAATGAAATAAGTTAAACTTAAGTGACAGATTAAGAGTAAGTTTAAGTGCATGAGTCAGACTTCCATATGGACTCCAGTGCCTTCTCAGACCAAGCCTGTGAGTCATTCCTCAGCCATGGACTGGGCTGGAGGACAAAGATGAAGCAATGAGACACCTCAGCATCTCCTTGTGGAGACAATCCTATGGGAATATTCACTGCATAAATATAAAGAGTCTTTTGCCCCAAAGCGCTTCAGTCGTTCGGTGTCTCAACAGGCACCTTTCAAAATCCCTTTGCCCTCAGCTCCAAAGCCACACAGAGGAAATCAAAGGTTCTTTGTATCAAGATAAGCAGGATTGAGCAGTCTCTGGTTTAGATGAATAACCCAGATARGTTGTGGACTCCTAGTCCCTGGAAGTGTCCAAGGCCAGGCTGGATGGGGCTCTGAGCARCCTGGGACAGTGGAAGGTGTCCCTGCCYATGGCAGGATGTGGAACTGGATGAAATTTAAGGTCTCTTAAAGCCCAATCTATTTTATAATTCTGTTATTCCATGAAAAAGCCTGGCACAAWCTCAGGGCCAGCTCCAGCACTGGACTGAAAACCCTCCTCTAGCCACAGTCAGTGGCTTTTGTCCCATCCTCTATGATCAGAAAATGAACTGAATGTGGAGTTTGCAAGATATTTTGYTCAGCACCCCCGGCAGTGCCAGCTGCACCGCTGGCAATCCCACAGCCTGTGCTTCACARGCAAGCAAAACACAAAATGGATTTAATTTTGTTTGAAAATTCAGTCTGAGCACATTTGCCACCCGTTTCATTTCAGTGCCACGTCAGAAGTCACACTCTGACCAACATCACTWACCCCGAAGCCACACAACAAAGAGAATAAATAATATTATTATTAYTGGTGTGTGAATATTCACTCTATGTAAATGCATTATGTACTTTGCTTGGCTTTGTCATCACAGAAAATGATGAAAACTTCCTCTTTTTTTTTCTGCACACATATTCTGTCTTTTTTTTCCCCCAAATTTTGCATAGTGCATATGGAAGATTTTCCTTTCAGTTATATCCCTCTAGTTATTATCTCCAAAGAAAAATTCAGACACATCCAGCACAAAAAGGCACCTTGGGGTTTCAGAATAGGGGATGTTGGGAAGGACCTGTTACTTTTATCTTCTTGCATGTGTCCTTGCAGTCTGCTCTTTTCTGTTTATTCTGAAAACCTCAGGTAAAATGGAATCTTACAAGTGAATTAATGAACTTCAGTTCTGTGCAGGCAATGAGCTGTTTTCCAGGGAAGGGAAATTCCTGCGTTTCTTCGTGCAGATCCGGATGCACTGGGATAACCAGAAACCACCAGGTTGTGCTGTTGCCCTTAAGCAATGCACATCACCACGGAGCTGTGCTCGGCTCATGGCTGAAAGTCGTCTGGGAAGACCCTGAAATCCTGGAAAATCAGTCCCTCAGACTCATTTGTCCTTTTGATTGTACAGCTCAGTATTTTTCACTGCGTTTTGGTTCACTTTGAAACCTACCAGCAGTGTTTGGCGGCCATGGAATTCAGGGAGAAAGATAATAAAAATAAGCAGTAAAAATAAAAGTATTTAAAATAACGAAAATAAAATAATGAAAATAAAATAATTTAAAATAAATCAGCCTTAGATTGTAAACACTGCACAGCTCACCCAAAATCTGGTGGCTTTTTTGATAGTTTACACCCAACCTATTTATTTTTCTTGCAAACTTCTAAACCAATTTACCTTTTCAGGTTCCCCATTACACATTTTCTAAGTAAATCACAGCTAAACTGAGCAGATTTGTTTCGACAGGACTGAGCACCTCGGACAGCGGAGTGACTCAAAATTGCTTTTCCACCACATCTGACTAAAGAGGTGTGTTAATTGCAGAGGAGCAATAACATTTTTCATCAAATGAAGAATGTGCAAGGATGGCCATGCAGAGTCTGAGGAAAGGTAAATCATAGAATCACAGAGCTGCAGAACMCCACAATGGTTTGGGTTGGAAGGGACCATAAAGCTCCTCTTGTTCCACTATCCCRGGGTGCTCCAAGCCCCGTCCAACCTGGCCTTGGACACTCCCAGGGATGGGGCAGCCACAGCTTCTCTGAGCAGCCTGTGCCAGGGCCTCCCCACCCTCACARGGAGGAATTTCTTCCCAATATCCAGTTTAAACCTCCCTCTTTTGTYCTGTCACTACAGGTTCTTGTAAAAATTCCCTCTCCAGCCRTATTTTAGGCCCTTTTTCAGGTACTGAAAGGCCACAGTCAGGTCTCCCRAGACCCTTTCCTTTTCCAGGCTGCACAATCCCAATTCTCCCAGACTTTCCTCACAGCAGAGCTGCTCCATCCCTCTGRWWCATCTTSGTGCCTCCTCTGGACTCACTCCAAATGCCAGGGAAGTTTGCAAAAGTAAAGTAGAAGAACAGGCCAAACACAGAATTACACAAATAAAACTTTCCAGCCAACAAAAAACTGAGCCTCAGTAAAAGGTGATGTTTTTGCCTTCTATTGCCACCCAAAGGTTTTTCTCCCTTGAATTCATCCAAGCAACTTTTTCGCAGCCTCGTGAACATTCAGCATCCAGAACATCTGCCCACAGATCCATTGCCTTAGTGAGAAATTCCATGAGCCGTGAAGAACTGTTCCTTCCCGTTRGCTTTGGAACCCACTACCTGCCAGCCCCCCATGAGATAAAGGAAGAAGCAAACCTAGCTCAGATTCAAGGCTGCATCCTGATCCTTTCCCTCAGAAAAGGAGGTAATTGGATAAAACCACTTTTATGGGTTCGTGACACAAGAGACAAGACCATCCCAAAACGGGACCCCAAATCTTTAGGTTTAGATCAAATTTGGAGGTGACTTAGTTGAATTTTAATGTTCACATCACTAAGCACGTGATTATTTATTCTCCTCTGAATATTCCCAAAGATTTTAGGATTCTTCCCCAACTACCCTTCAACTTTTCCCCTGGTGCTGAGTAGCTTTTCCACGTTGTGTGCTCTCCTCCTCAAGTGATGTCTCCTACCTTCCCTCAAAGTACTCCAAGAAAAAAGCTTTTAGCTCAGCTTGAAAAGAAGAAGGGGAAARAAACCCTTCCTTTCATGCACCTCAGTGGGAATACACCAGCTCAGGAATTGCTATAACACAAGGAACACAGCTCAGGTTATTCAGCTCCCAGGTGGCAGCTGGGGCTGTCCTGGCTGGTGGATCACACTTTAGAGGCAGATTATGTGCTGCACAGTGCTTTTCTCTCCTAAAATAGTTTCCCAAAGGACACAACCAGATTTTTTAGCTGCTGAAAATCACAGCAGCACTTTATAGCCTGTTCCTGTCCATCTCTTCAGCTGAGATGTGAGTCTGTCCTTTCACAAAGAGGGTAATTATATGTTGGATATCCTCAGATTTCCTCCTGTCTAAATTATCGACAAGCGGCTCCTGCCACGTCGAGTTCAGTGTTTCAAATGGGCTGATAAATGTGAATATTAAAGTCCAGAACACTGAGAACGTGGTGAAAGGAGGGGAAATCCTCCCCCTCTCTTTGAAATTGTTCAAAATCTTGCCCCACAGATCTGGTGAGCTCTATCAGGAAGGTCCACAGAATAAAAGCAAACCTAAGGAGATCATCCAGTGGTGGCTTTCGAATGACCCAATCCATCACCAAAGCCTGTTAGGGAYATTTGAAAACTGCAGGGTAAAAGGTAAATTTCTGCCATGGATTAAAAACTGTTCAYGAGAGAGAAGAAACAAAGGAGAAGAAAAAAGATCTAATTCTTGCCATACGGAGAGGTTAATATGGAGTGCCCCGAGCCTTGCTGCTGGGATGGGTTTTTTTGTCCCTTCAAATCCCTGGTAATGCAAAAAGTCCTCGCTTACTCAGCAAATATTCCTCACTTCYCTATGGCAATAAATCCCTGTGCTGGCTTCAGCTCAGGCTCCCGAGCTGCTGGGCCTCAAACTGTGAGCAGCACCCACCAGGCTCTCCGGGCACACAAGGGGGGAGCCTCAYCTCGACGATCCTCGATCCTCTTCCTTAGAAATATCCTGTCCTGGGGTGATGTTAGGATGCTGCTTTATTCCTTAACCCTCCTCTTAATGCCCAAGGCTGTCGTAGTTTTAAGATGGCCCCGGGGGCCAGGGCCCTGGGTGCGGGTCAGTGCGAGGGCTCGGCCTAACGGCTGGGCCTAACGGCTCGGTCAGCTCGGGAGGGTGTGCACCGGGGTGCTGCACTGCTCTTTTGGCCCTTTTTTGTTGKTGTTGTTCCCGCTAGCTTGGAAAAAGGTTTGTTTTTTCTTCCTTCCCCCTGGTCTCCTTACTTTCCTTCCCTTCTCTCRGGCCCGGGGAGCCCGCGGGTGGCTGCGGCTGGTCAGAACCCTGAGGAAGGCCAGCCCGGGGAGCGAAGGGACACAGAAATCCACCGGCTTCACCYGCTGTGAGAAGGAGGACCTGCGCCGGAGAAGCGATAGGTTTTCCCATCAATTCTCCGGTTTCACCTGCTGTGAGGAGGAGGACTGGCACCAGAGAATCAACAGGGTTTTTTCCATCTGCCCTTCTCCAGGCTGCTGTGTGGATTCCCCTTCCCCTTCTCCTTCCCGGAGGCTGGGGGGCCCAGTTGCCAGCCCATGTATTTTCCTTCTCTGCACATTTAATGTATCTTCAGTTTTTCTGTTCTGCTGTGGGTGGGTGTGTAGGTGTGTGGGTAGAGGATAAGTTTCCGGGGTTGATATCTAACTGTTGCACTCAATCTGTTTCTGTTCCTTGTGGGCACCCCCCCCGCTTGTTTCCTTTTTTTCCTGTTTTGTCCTGTGTTAATAAGCAGTTCGTTTTTTCACTTTCACCTGCTGTTATCAATTTATCTCATTGACGGAGGAAAGGGCRAGGCCCTTTCCCTTTGGAGGAGATGCTCATTCCAGAGCATTTCCTCCTAAAATTTTGTCTCCAAAACYGGGACATATCCCAAGGGGGGAATCTGTATTGTTTGTGATTTCTCATAAATCAGAACAAAGACAACTTTTCTTTTAAACATTCTGCAAGTCTGAAGCTCTGCAAGGTAGATAGAACATATTTTTACCTTGGAGATACATATATAGATAGATAGATAGATAGATAGATAGATAGATAGATGATAGATAGATAGATAGATAGATAGATAGATATAAAATTGGGAACTGTGCTGCTGCTGTGGAAAACATTGCTCTTACGTGTGAATGGATGGCATCAGCATCAAAAAGATTCTTTAAATCCGAAGTAAACTTGAAGGTTTAAGTGTTACCATGCACGTGTCCAGATGTTAAGCATGGAAGAATGCCAGCAGATGTATCCAACTGGAAAAAATAGTGAGGAACTGAGGAACTTCCATCCAGATGAAGATTTATGATTCTACCAATACAGATACTAATGGATCCAGAGATGGTTGTTCGACTCCTGAAAAAATCTAAAAAATGCAGTAAAAATACCTGCTTATTCTTCAAAACCACCCAAAAATGGTTAATGTGTTACASAGCAAAAAAGAKAAAACCCAAATAAAARTTTGCTGTTATTGMACATCCTCTTGGTTCTGAATTCAGTTTCAGTCACGAGACAGAAAACATGGAAAACATTTAGAAGGAGCAGATAGAAATGTAGAATTCCTAGAATTCCAGGCGGAATTTCCAAGAGCTCGGAAAAGCGTCACAGCAGTTTTACACGAGGTTCTGCTCCTCTTGGACCAGGGAAAGCCTTTCAGCTGTGCGGTGTCTCAGCAGTGGTCAGAGAAACCTGACTCAAACACTCTGGGCACATAGATCAAGATAAAAATACYAAATACAGTGAATCCTCATGATTCAGAACATAAATTGATTAAYGGTCAGTCCGGCCAAAAAGCTGTCTGGGAGGTGTTATTCCGTAGGCACMACGGCAGCAGGAATTGGCAGAAAACAAAGCCGAACATTTAATTTCCATTGTCAGTTGATGAAGTCATGATCCCAGAAAATCAGCTGCCCTGAGCCAGCCTGCGGTGATATATGGGACTCTGGAATATTTTCATTTGCATTATGAGTAATGCTGCCTAGTGGAGGACACCTAAAATACCTCATTTTTCTAACAATGTTTTTAGGAGCTTTCCCAACTTCCACAGTACTTTTGCCCTTTTGAGGACAATGTGGAAGTGAATAATTGTGTTTTATTTCAGGCTGTGTGTAGCACATGCAAAGCATTTCCCCTCTATCCAAGATTAGCAGTTGGGGAGTTTGGATGGCCCCTGAATGGAAGAGCATTTGACACCCACATGCACAAATGCACACACACCCTCGGTGGAAACTTCTCCAGATAGAATTTCTCTTCAGAAAGCTGCTTTGTGTAATTCCATATTGACTGAGAGGATTTTCAGGGGAAAAATACATCCAAATTAAAATCAGCCACTTTAAAAACATGGAAAGAAAATTGCTGTGCAACCGTCATGCTCCTGCCAGACAAAACTGAGCGTGGAAAGGGAAAAAAAGCCCTTCCAAGGGTTTTACAGCTGGGAAAGCCTGGGAACTTCATTTTCCAGAATTCTTAGAAATGCAATGATTCGCTGCTGTTGCTCACTAAAACAAGAGTGCTGCTTGTGGAAAAGTGTCCATGCAAAGATGGAGAAGATGAGGAGCTCTGGGATCCTGGAGCAGCTTGAGACACCAGGATTCCAAGAGCTGAGCACAAATGCTGCCTGTCCAGCAGCAAATCCATAAAATGGGATAAATCCCAGGAGGAAGAATGTAAAGGTTTAACTAAGCAGGATCACGGCGTAAATCAGCTGAGTTCCCAGCAGCATCGAGCTCACCCTGCAGCAGGTAATGATTAACTTAATTGTGTCACCTCTGTCTGCTGCAGGAGCCCTTGGGGTCAGCTGGGASAGGAAAGGGAAGAACTGAGCCCAATTTCTGTGTCCTGAGGAAGCTGGAGAAGAAGGAAGAGCCRCTTCTCAGTGCTATCGGGCATGTCACGTTAATAATTGGAATTTTTAACTGCGAAAACTCAGGGATCTCGGCGGTGCCTTGTTGAGCTGTGACCGAGGGTGAGCTGCAAAGGGGCTCCCAGGAGCTTCCCCAGCCCCAAAAGCTCAGAGCCTCCCCAGCAGAAGCGAGGAGCACATTGGAAAAGCACCATGGAGCGATGGCAAATGGAAGYGTCTGAGCTCTGCTGACCTCACGGCATGACTGCAGCACAAAGGAAAACACTTTTGAAGCATCAGACTTTTTACCATCACTTCTGTGCCCGTGCAGGAGCAAGAGATCAGCTCAGAAGAGTGAGCTCTGTTTCTGGTGTTCTACACAGATGTCTGTCCAATATTCCTGTGCAATTTTGAGGCTGACATTGATTTTTTTTGACCATGATAGATTTAGATGATGTCTCTTCCTCCTCTGCAGCCCTGCTCATTCTTCCACCAGGCCCCCTTGGCCARGGGTGACCCCACAGCGCTGGGTGCAAACCACCCCTGGCCTTTCCCTGTGTCTGCACATTCTGTAGAGTCTCTCAGTGTCCCCCCCAATACGACACAGAGGGGTTTATAGATCCTTTTTGTGGTTGTCTCAGATRAGACTTTTCAGTATTAAAACATAACAGTAAACTATTGCAGTGCATTAAAGTGCTTATCCATTCTCTAGGGCATTCCCTGAGCAACCTGATGTGGTGGGAGTCATCCCTGCCCGTGGCAGGGGTTTGGAACCAGATCATCTTCAAGATCCCTTCCAACCCAAACCTTTCTAGGATTCCTTTCTATAATTTGCGTCTGGAAAGGACCAACACCACCATTTTTTTTCACTATCAGCAATCAGTTCATTCTCTTTTGGGGTTCTCACAGAGGAGGAACCCCTCTGTTTCCTGCTTAGCACATTCAGTTCCCACCCTGTGAGCAGCCCAAACCCAGGGCAAGGCCCGCCTGGCATCCTGCTCCAGGCTCTGGGTGCAATCCCGATGGTTTTCCCAGATTCCCATGGCTGAGTGCAGCTCTGATCTCCCTCCAGCTGCTCTGGTGCGGTGCCAGCCGCAATCCCCGCGGGACTGACGAGGGGACAGTCCAGAGTCCAAGACACGGAGGCGTCCAGAGCCCCTCCAGCTCTGCCGCTCCCATCCTGTGCCCGCTGAGGCGTCAGACCCGTGGTGGTGGCACCAAATTACCCCAGCAATGAGGGGGAACAGCAGGGCTGTGTTCATCCACCGTGACCTGCCTGCCCGGTCACATCAGCACTTCCACCTCTCCCACTTCAGCACTCGTGTGTGTGAAAAGGAAGCACAAAAGACCAACCTTGAAAAGCTGATTTTTTCCCCGTCTAGCTGCTTCTCTCTTTGGATAARAGCACTTTCCCGGGCCAGGAGCCGACTAGCAAAGCAGCCCCACTATTTATGCCCTGAATCGCTGGTTAACCTGGCAGATAAGCAGGAGGTTAAGGAGCCAGCAACACCACATGACTCCAAAGATGTGGTATTTTTTATCTGCAGATAATGTACTGAAGTAATGACGCTTTGGCAAACAAGTGAATGAAGCACCACACACATTTCTGCTCAGCTGTGTTTGCACATCTGTGCTTTTCCCACTTTGCTGAGACCTTTCCCTGTTATTGCACGTTTTTCATAGTTACTGATAGGACTAGAGCCTTTTATCTGTTTGGAAATCCTTTCCAAGCTCCCCTCAAAAAGTACATACATATTGATTTTAATTGTTTTATAGAACTGTTTGCAGTTTTAATTCACAGGGTCGATTTGTCATTTGGGTGACATTTAGATCCCGCATTGCTTTTATTAGAAATAAAGAAGCATTAACATCTAGAATAACTCAGTTATTCAATTTTCATGTCTGGTATTGCTTGGCTGTCCAAGTGTGGGACATCAGCTCGGTGGGAAAGGGCTGGTTCTACCCAGGGAGCTGCAGGGACATTGAACTATTTTTTTTTTCCACTTCCCATTTTCTCATGTAAAATAAAGTAGTTGTTTTGAGGGTTTTTTTAATACTATTTTYGGACAGTAATTTAATTGAATATAAAACCTGCAAGTTTTGTTGCAGAAAGAAAATGTCTGAAAAATAATTCCAGTTGAAGAGACTCCCCTGTGTTGAGTCCTCAGCAGACCTGCAGTGCTGTCACTCTCATGTGCTCCCAGTCCTGTGTGTATTTACCATCTGCATCACAAAACCTGGAGTCTGAGCCATTTCTGTCCTGAACTGTGGCCATCTCAAACAACCCAAGGAAGTTCAGCAGGACAACTTGACTGGCTCCAGCTGSTTACACAGCCATTCCCAGCCTAAGGAGTGTGGTGGTGTTATGCTCTCGATTCCATGAAAYGAAACATCTTAAAAGGTTCAAAGGTGATCTTGTCCTAAGGTGGAGAGAAAGGAGCCAGCCACTCAGGAAGTGTCCAAGGCTGGGCTGGACGGGGCTTGGAGCAGCCTGGGATAGTRGAAGGTGTCCCTGCCCATGGCAGGGGTGGGACTGGATGAGATTTAAGGTCCCTTCCAACCCAAACCACTCTGGGGTGTTATAATTTAGTCAAGCACAATAATTATAATTATAATTTGGTAACRCACAAATGGGTGTTTGCAGCCAGGCCAGCACCATGATTTGCTCATTAGGGGAATGTTAATRATAAACTGGTCACTCCTGGTGGTGGGAACACCGGGAATTGCAGGACAACAGATGGATGGTGTGGGATACACGGACTGTGAGGGTGGTGCTGGGATTTAGGTGGGTTTTCCACTTTTAAATCTGTGCTGCCAGATCCTCCTTGGTACCTGTTGTTCCAGGACTCCTCACTGCAGCAGGAATAATTCCCCAATTCCATCTGAGCCAGGGTTTCTCTGCCCAGCCCCTGGCCGTGCCCACACATCCCATTCTCTGCTCACGGGACCCTGCTCGGTGCCAGCACACCCAGCCAGGGTGGTTCAGTTCAGGGTGTGTGTTTAGGATGTAAAATTTCAGCTGCATGTCCAGTTTTTGGTGGGGCGATGCTGCAAAGGGACCCCAAAGGAGTCTCCCCTGGGGAGGATCCTGGGAGGAGCTAATGAGAGCAGTACCTGAGCAGGATCTTGGAGGAAAGCAAGGAAATGGTTTTTAGCTTGAGAAACTCATCAGGAAATCAGACTGGAGTCTCTCAGTTGGAGTTTCTGTTATAATTTTTCAGTAAATATTGTTGCACCTAAAAAATACCTCACTAGTGCCAGCAGTGTATTATTTTATATAAGTAACTACTGGCATTGTTATTTTGATTATTACTCTGTGAAAAATGTTCACTGAGACCACGATATTTCACCTCTGGATATCAGACTGACTCTGTGCACATTAAGACAGCTCTGGCTTTCAGCGTTGTAATTTGGAATACAATCTACACACACTTCACAAGAATTTACTGTCTCTCTTGATCCTTGACCGGTTTATACAGTAATTATTAACCAGCTTAATTCTGAGAACTGTGTTCATGTTATGTTTTTACACAAGATATCTTGGCATGATAAAATGATGCCTAATACAAGTCAAGGTTGGTTTTGCTCAGCCAGAACAGCCACATTAATTCTAAATTCAGTGTAAACAAGAGGCAGGATAAATGTTTTCCGAGTAGAAGAACAAACCTGGCAAGGAATAAAACACATTCCTGCTTTTAAGTTCATAATACAAGTGTGTAGAAATACAGAATCTTGGTTTCCAAGAATGTCAGGGCATTTCATAGGCTAAGGTTTATGTATTGTTTTCCCTTTAATTTTGAGTTAATTCTTGGTTTAACCAGCCTTAATCCTTAATCTGTTTCTTTCCAGGTATTTATAATTTGTGCATATATCCAGGACTGAATTTAATTTGAGTCTGAATTGGGGCTGATTCTGAATGTCTTTTCAGACAAATGCAAATCAGAGCAGTGACTGAATTGACCTGAGGAAAAACAGCTCAGAACCCCCCACGATGAACTTTGATCACACAACTGTGGGACTCCACTGATGCCAGTGGTGCTCTCAGGGTTTGTGCAAGGATCAGAAGAGTTACTGCTTTTAATAACTTATTATTACATGATTTTTCAGGTCACTGCTTCCCTGACTTCAAGCCAGTCGTCTCCTAAACCACATTAATACAAACCAAACATGTTTAGTTTCATAACTTGCTCTCTATAAAACATCTTCTCCAGACATCCCACCTTCCTTTTTCTGAATGTTTCCCATTTTCACTATCAGCCTGGAAATCAGGCTGCAGAATTAAACAGATTGTTCCAATAATGCTCTCAGCAATGCTCCGTGGACAGATGCCACCACTTCCCTGCTTTTGCTCCTTCCTGGCCTGCTTTTGCCTCCAGGTGTTGTGTCCTTGCTCTTTCTTGCAGCATTGCACTGACACTGAATATTCAGCTTATCTCTGATTTCTGCAGTGCAGGATATGTTCGTTTTCTAGCCATAAATGTGACACTGTAAATGTACAGAAAATATTTTGTCAATAGTAAAATACGTGTGATTTAGACATGGAAACCCTCCCCTAGTATCTCTTTMATCCMCAATTCATTGTGCATTAGTATCAAATCAAGACAGAAATGGCCAAAAAGTGCTTTTCATTGTGTTCTACCATAGACTGTAGTAGTGTCTAAAGTCTAAAAACTGGTTTAATGTTGCCTGAGCTCATTATTGATCCTTARAACTGGTACTAAAGTGAGTGAAGTCCTGTACTGGAACACACACGTGGTGCAGATCCTCCACCAGGGGAAAGGGTCRTGCTGAAATCAAAATGAATAAACTYGGGATCATTTACACCCAGTTCAGAGCTGGMATTTCCTATGTTTACAAATATTTAGCCGTGTTTAAACTTGCCTTTTTCACACTGAAAGGAAAAAAAAAAAACAACAACCTTTCCTTATTTACCATGTGAAATTTGTCTTTGCTTCCWTTGGTGGAGAGTTGGGAACTGAAACATAGAGGGTGGAAAAGGCAGGAATTGTTGGATGGAAATAGCTCCCTCCCTTCTCATGAACAGTGTGATGGAATAAAAGTCAGCTTTTTGCATTTTTCTCTTTGCCTCATGTTTTTTAGTCAAACTGTTTGCTACGTGATTGAGTGGGCACTTGCAAATAAACAAATTTACTAATGGTATTTAATGTTATCAATAATTTTAGGATCTAAAAACCTAAGAAAAGAATATGACCAAACAGGGAAAAACCCTCACAAGAAATTTTATACCACCTCTAGACAGAATTTCTGGCAGAAAAAAAAGAGTAGCCTAAGACAAATCAAGGTAAGAAGTGTCCTCTGCTAACAAATATCTACATTTCCCACCCCAGGAAAGCCTTTTTTTGCCTGAGTAGACCAAACCAGTTTGAAGATATTGACTCGAGTACCACATTTGAGAAAAGGCTGTCATCTCAGTCAGAGAGGGGTGAGAGCAGAGACAAGATTACACAGAAGATACGAGGAGTGTTTATTCGTTATTAAGAACAATTTCTCCTCTGATATTTCTGCACCTCCTGGTGTGGCCTTTAAAACACACGGAGCTTGCAGAGGAAGAGGCTGGGAGAAGATCCTAATCTTTTGAAGGCAGATTTATCTCGTGGTGTCCTGGGGAATTGAAATGATTTCTCTCTGCATGGCAATGGCTGGCATTCAATCTGAGCTTCAGAAATCCCAGACCACAGGACTCCCACCTCCTCTATTATTCAACAGCTTAATACACTGCATTTCCTGATATTTACATCAAATGTCTTTCTTTCCCTCACCTGTTAAGATTTTTCTGCCATATAACAGTGAATAATTAYTATCCTTTGTACAGGCTTATGTCCTCAGACATTTGAAAGCTGTTATTGTGTCCCTGCTTATTCCTTATTTGGCCAAATTATAACTGCTTAATTCGCTTCATTTTTCTTCCCCCTTCAGTTCTCACAAAACGCCTTAATTTTTTATTCTGTCTCTTCTCTGATTTCCTGCCAATTCGACATCTTTCTGGGAGAGCATTTCTTGTAGTTGCCTGCAGTGGCCAGAACCAGGTTGCAGATAATCCCTGCTCTGTGACTGCCATCCATGTCCAAAATCCTTTGAAGTCCATGGCTGAACTCCCTCTGGATGCAAAGGGCACTGGATCCTGAACTTGTGTTTTACTTTTTATAATTCCTGTAGCATCCTCCAACTCTCTTATCTATTGCTACTTTTCCATTTCCTAAATTATTTGTTTAGTGGTTCATCTTCTGAGTTGTTCTGCTTTATGTTGGGTTTGTGTTTGCAGTAAAATAGTTTTATTCCCTTGATGAATCTATTTTGTCCACGTTTCATCCATGTTTCCTATCARTCCTTTTTTATTTCACTCTCCTTATTGACATTTCAAATCTTCTAKGGTGAGCATAATCTGTGTATTTAATTAAGATCTTGATGATGCCTTTTTTCTAAGTCGCTAATGAAGATATAAAGCAAACTCAGGCTGACAACCAGTGTGTGTTACCCACTGGACATTCCACCCATCTTGGTTCACAGCTGTTTATCAGCATTTTTTCGTTTGTCTCTTAGCCAGCACTCAACCCCCACACCATTGTCTGCAGCCAAGCTGACTTGAATTAATTTTTCAATTAAGATTTCATGAGACAGTGGCAAATGCTTTACCAAAACCCAAATATCTGTCAACTCCCATACCGGGATTTTTTCTTTTTTTAAATTTTCCTTTACTTTTTTCCTCTCTCCCTCTGTTTGAAGCTGATTTCTTCACACAAAGACATCAACACCCGTTCCATTCTCCAAAGCCCACCCAGCTCAGGGCTTGAAGACCATGAAGAGCTCCCCTTCCCCCTGCAGTGCCTGGGGTGAGCTCAACGARGGTTTTCTGACTGAATCCACTCTCAGACTCACAATCCTCCCCATTATTTTAGTTTACACAGCTAGAAAATACCTTCTGCCCATTCCTTATCATAGAAAAATCAGCAGATGAAGCTGTAATTCTATTCACTGATTTTTGTGCCAAAAAAAGAGAAATCTCTCCCCACCTCCAGCCATGTCCTGGTGTCTGTGGTGTGCCCAAAGCACCAAACCCAGGCTTCTTCAATCCAGGCTGCTCAAAGGGGCCAAGGATTTGAATTTTGACAATCTCAATGCTGTCCATTAATCCCCTGGTATTTCTGCTGCTTTCAGAGGGACTAATCATGCAGTGAAGTGCTGCTTGTTGTTAATTAAAATAGTCCAGCCTGGACATTTTAGAGCTACTCTGTGTTTCTCTCATTGAGGGGAAAAGATGGTAACCTGTTGTATTTACACATTATTTAACATTTAGTTAATCCCTTTCATTCACTGAAAACAGCCATGAAAATAATTGTTTATATTAACTCACTGTATCCTCACTCTTCAYGAAGAAAGTTTTATGTGATTAAATAAACTTTCTATGAACTTTCTATCATTCATGTCCAAGTAAATCTCCAGCCAGTAGGAGGAATTTCAAATGAATTCACAGTGACCAGTTATTAGGTGTTTCTTCATTTATTCTAGAAGAATATTACCAGAAGAGCATTTTGTAATATATTCAAACTCCTGCCAACACAAAGGAAGCAATAAGCAAGTTTGGAAGAATTAAAATGCTTTCCCCCCCATAAGAAAAATCCAGAAGGACCACCAATGYCCAATTTTTTTAGTAGCCAGACATTTAGATTAATTACTGAAAGATTATGTATTTCTTCTTAAAAAARAAATAGATTCGAATCTATGAAAGATTTAAAGAGGCTTTTGAATAATGAAGAAACCCATTGAAATTAAAGAAAGCCAATGGCTCCTRTTTTATTGCAAACATATTTTAAGGCTTGACAACAGTTGCAGTGYTCCCCTAATTTTTGCTGTAAAAGGGAAGTAAAACAACAGTTTATTGTGGCAATACTTCATAGTGCCCTACTTCTGTAAATTGTCTTTAAGCTCTAGGGTAAGGACAGAACATTCATGTTTTTAAATTGGATACAAAAGCTGTTTCCATGCAGTGGCTGCTGGAGCATAAATTGCTATACAGAGACTACCAGACAGATGTAAACACTGATACTCAGCAAGCTGGGGATGGTTTCTGCCTTGCTTTACCTGCAATGCTCGTAGCCTGTGCTCCTTTTAAATGTTTTGTAATGTTTAGGAGGCAGAACACAGACCTTGACAACGTTTCCTGCTCGCGGGGAGTTGGAGAGTCCTCCTTGAAACAGCCCCAAAACTCCCGGAGCCGTCCCGAAGTTTTGCAGTGTTTTAGCACGGCTCATTTATAAAATAAATTGGCTGACCAGGCTGAACCCGCGATTTTTTACCGGGACATAATGTTCCACACACGATAATGGAGAGAAAATAGTGCTTATTAAAGTTTCATTGGAGAGCAGCAGAGGGTCACGGCGGGGCTCTGCCTCCTCCTCCTCGGACAGGTGACAGCAGGAGATGGGTTTGGCTCGTGGAGTGGGAGCTACGGTGGCCCCAAGGGCTGGGAAAGGTCCTGGGCTTGCTGGGGAAGGTTTTGCAGGCGGTGGGAGATGCTCCTGTCTGCTCCACATTCCAGCTGGCACCTGGAATAACGGAGGAGGGGAAGGGAGCGGTGTCTCAAGAAGCCCTCCCGAAATCCATCTGAGGTGACTGCTGCATGTGGCAGGCAGGGACAGAGTGGGACACTGAGCAATCRGACACTGAATTAGCAATTAGCCACTGAATCGAGGAGATCTCTGCTGTGGACACCGACTGGAAACTCTGGAAACTCCTTYCTTGCTGGTGCTTTCATTGCTCTTCCTTTGTTGTTCGTTACAGAGGAGACTTTTCCATTCCCCGTAGGAAGGAAAATACATTTTAAGGCTAATGATCAGATTGTAAGGTCCTGTGGCTTGATTTATTTATTTATTTAAGAGCAGAATGAGCAGCACTTCTCCCTCTGAGAAGTTTTGGGAAGGATCAAGCTGTTTGCAAGAAGAGACCTGCGGCTTTTTGCATTCACGAAGGGCAGGGAGGCCACTTGTCAACGGCCAGATTAGCASTGCAACCACCTGGTATTTTAAATAGCACGAGAGGTTCTGGAACGTGAAAACAAATTAAGCCTTTGCCACGGGTGAGAAAACATTACCTGAAAACGTGTTGTGTATTTAGGGCTTAGCAACAGATGCTGCGCCTGGAAAAAAAGGTATTTACAGGGACGCACCGAGCTGCCTCTGCATCTTCCCTCCAAACTGCTCTGAAACTCACAATAATTGCAAATTAACTCCTCTCAGAAGAAGTGTGTACAAGCACCAGTAAGCAACGTGGAGTAACCTTTTCTTGTTTCTGAAATGTACACATACGTCGAGGTTTAATTGGCATTGAGTTATAACGAGAGCGATTTTGAAAATAACATAGCGTGCTCTTGTTTGGGTTTCGTGCTTGGGTGCTGGAGCTTTTTATTTATTTGTTTCAAACTGATGTCATGAAACCTTGAATTTGTTATAACAGGAAAAAGAGCAGTTTTCTCTACTGCTGTTTCCTGCCTCAGAAAACCCTGAAAGACGAGTCCATCAACCTGTTCACTTCGGGAGACACAGCAAAATCTCAGTGTGGTGGAAAGTCGTATTTTTGGGGGTAGCAAACGTAGTTTCCATATCCCCAGATCAGTTTGAAAGCAAATGTTCAATTTACAGCAAAATGTCCAGATTGCTGTGTGGGTTTTAAGCCATGCGCTTGTTGAGTGCTTTGAAGTGAACTCCAGTTTCAGCCCGGGGAGCGGAATTAGGCACGTGCATTATTCATGGAACTGTGCATTCCAAGCCATCTCCAGCCATTCTTCCTGGGCACTGACCTTTGGTTTTGTCAGCTCCAACTTTTGCCTTTTTCTGCCTGGCCTATAGGATGGRAATGAGAAGGCAGACAAAGTTGATGTTAAATGAAATCAACTGTCTTTGAAACAGGACCTGGTTTTTGGGGTTTTTTGATGGTTTTTTAATCCTATTTTTCTCTCCATAGGAAAMGTGGTCATCCCTGATATTAACACTGTTCAAAAATTATTCCCAACAGAAGTGAAAGACTTCAGATATCAGTATACAGCCACGATATAGTGCTAATAATTGGATTATCTCTTGGACTCTTTTAGAAAAGAGAGAGGTAAAACACTTTTTATGAACTAGGCCTACAACGTATTAAACCTCAAGGCTGGGCTTAAAGAGGATGTAGCTGTGGCAGGTGCAGCTTTTATCATCCTCCCAAAAGATAAGGGCACACAGCAGAGAAAGGGTGGGGAGGTGAGATCCCTGCACATCAGCCTCTAAATATACCACCTTTAAAAAGAAACAGTGACCACCAAGTGATTTTTCTCTATATTTAAATATCTTATAATGTCCTTTACAAACTAACCTCCCTAAGGCTGACAATATATTTTACCAAAGACTAAAACCCTTTACAGAGTCCATTTATTTCTAATGCCATCAAAAAGGTGTGAMTTATGGGCAGCACTCTCAGTTTATTAACCTTTCCCAAAAGAGTCAGAGCAGAACTGCAAACATTGGCACCTTGGGCTTTCTTTGCGTTAAAAAAGTCTGGTCCAAAATACTTCATGAATGGTTTTGGTGCTGGTTTTGTGGTGTCGTGGAATGATTTCCTCTCGATATTGGGTGCAGTGTAGAAGAAAAGTGTTCACACAGAACAAACTGCATTTCCCACTCATCCATAAGATGATAACAGGTTGGACAATATCAGTGCAATCCCTTATCTTTGGTGGGGTTTTCCCTGATAAATGTCCTCATATCTCTGTGAGGATCAGGTATCAAATCTGTGCTGTTATCTAATCTGGTTTTGGTGGATGAAATGGGCAGAAAGCAAAGAAAGTTTCATTTGCAGAAAAAAACCCCTCACTTAGCTCAAGACAGGCATTTTTTTGCGAAGCTTCTTGTGAGCAGGAAGTTTTATTGATTTCTGCATTTTATTCAGGTGCAGGTTCCGTGAGAAATTGAGTGACTATTACAAATGTAGGAATTTGTATTCATAAAATAATGATTCTTACCTATTTCTCCTTAACATCACGAGAATTCCCAGAGACTCAGACAACATATCAAAGCTCACACCTGAGCTATCAAACGCTGCTTTCCAAGTGCTGGATCAGGAGGTGTCCCAGGAAACCACAGCAAAGTCAGAATTGTTCCTCTCTCTCCAGACTTAAGCTGGAGGTAAAGCATTTTCTGATCTCTCCGCAGAGTGGGAACCAAATGCTGAAGSAGATTTGTCCTCTGTGGTCCAAGGAAGAGGAATTCTGCATTTTCCTGACAGCAGAAAGCACAAAGGTGATGCTCAGGTGTGGTTGCTCACCAACTGTGGGTGCAGAGAGGGAAAAAATCTCTGTGAAATGTGTCTCCTYCATTGTAGACAGCTTCCAAAACAGCTCTGCTATTTTATTTCATGCTTTCTAAATAATATCTAAGAAGCAGAGAGCCCGTAAAGAGGTAATTTTATGTTTTGCTTTAAGTGTGCATCATTTTCTCTTTCTGTTGTGACATTGATTTATGTATTATGCCAAAAATAGAAAATGTGTATGGAAAGAGCAGCAGCATCCCACACAAAAGCACTCAATTCAAGCGTTCCTCAGCCTGTAAAGTTATTCACAGGATTTTAAATTGCATCACATGGGTTTTTTGCTCTTTGACATCATCTTTTATTACAATATACTATTATATACAAGATACTATTTATTCTGCTGCATCCTGCCACCTTCAATTGATGCAGTTCTCACTCCTCTGTAACACAGATATTAAATATTGAATCTAACCCTTGATTTTTAGTGTATTGATTGCCATTAATTGCAGATTTTTTTWAAATGAGGTATTTATTCCCAAGAAGGTGGGAGAAAAATCCACTTTATGACACGAGCTGATGCTGGATGCTGCCCTTGAGGTGTCGTGGCCCATCCTTTGGCCAGAGAAAAGCTCTGTTTTCTGTGGCACATCTCTTTAAGCATCCACAGCACAAACTTAGGATCGTCCCTCCAGCAAAAAAAGAACCAACTTTGAGAGGGTTTTTTAATCAAGATAAAATCCACGCTGTTTCCCACAYGCGGAGAACAATTTCCTGCCCCGAGGCACTCGCCTGTCTCCTCAGCAGAGCTGCCCGAGCGCAGCCAGCTCGGGGTGAGAGGACACACAAAGAGCTACAAATTGGACGTTTCTGTCTGTGACACGATAACCTGGTGGGCAGCCACGAGGACAAGGCTCTGGGCACAACATGGGCATGGAATGAAGTCCAACCTCTCCTCTACAACTCAAAGAAGCGCCAGGATACGGCAAAATAAAAAGTTTAATCCCTCCCTTTATCTCGTTTACAACCAGATACCTGCTCCCTCCATTAACGCTCCAGCCTTGCAGGGGGAGCAGGGAAGAAGAAAGCAATGTGTGCCTGGATGGGAGGCTGGGAAGAGGGAAGGATGTGAGCTTTGCTGGCAATTCAACATCGGGAAGCCTGAGTGGGAAGCTGCTGCCTCGTCTGGGAACCCTGAAGGGTGGTGTGGGTTGGCAGACAGATCGCAGCTATTCGCTAAACAAACAACACCAAACCTCGGGAAGAAGCTGCTTGGGTCTGGTAGATCGGGCAGGGGGTAAAAGTCTGTTACTGCTCCCCTTGCCTCTAATTAGCCCTTTCTATAATTTTGGGGAGGTTTGTTTTACTTTGTATCTGTACAGGTATTKTCCGTGTGGTTTTTTTAAAGGATCTTTAGAGGAGAGCAGAGTGTGGCTCCCTCCCTTCTCACTCTCCTTTCCCCCTGTACCTCCAACATKCTCCTCTCAGCAGCCACAAACTTCCACTTCTCCTCTCCATTTCCTCCTGCTCTTCCCAGCTTTTGTCACTCTTTGCCCTGTTCACTATTGTAGTTCTCGATGCCTCCCAGTCCTGCATCTCCCTTTGCTTAACCTCAGAAATTTTCCATGCTTTTCAGAGGAGCAGGAGGACCAGGAAGAGCCCCTTGTTTTGCTTTTTGCCTCTTGCTTCAGCGGGTCTGGTTGGAAAAATCTGTTTAGGGACTTTTGGCAAGGGCATGGAGTGACAGGACCAGGGGGAATGGCATCAATTGACAGAGAGCAGGGTTAGATGGCATTTTGGGAAGGAATTGTTCCCTGTGAGGGTGGGGAGGCCCTGGCACAGGTTGCCCAGAGAAGCTGTGGCTGCCCCATCCCTGGAAGTGTCCAAGGCCAGGTTGGATGGGATTTGGAGCAACCTGGGATAGTGGAAGGTGTCCCTGCCCATGGCAGGCGGTGGCACTGGAGGATCCTTAACATCCCTTCCATCCCAAACCATTCTGTGGCTCTGGGACCATCAGTAATTAGTAAATAGAATATGTGAGAGGGGCCAGCACAGAGAGTGGCAATAAACTGTCAGAAGTGTTGGCAGCTCGTCTGGATTCCCAACAAGCACCTGTATGAACACTGAGGGTTCAAAAGCTTCTTACAGAGCCAAATTTGTACCTGGGAGCTGTTTTTTGAGGGTTTCCCTACGTTGAAAAGAACTGTATCACATGAAAGGATCCCAGGCTAYGCTCAGAAGTGCTAAACTTAAAAGGTCCTGGGTGTAGCAATTAGCACCATTCCCCACCAACGTTGTGCTAATGYCACATGACTAATTCCAGTCCCTGTGCTGCAGTGCTGGTGGCTCCTGGTCAGGAACAGTTCAGGGRTAGTTCAGCAGGAACTGGATCTAAGAAATACTGACTCATGCAGCGCAGGTATTTTTTTTTATCTGTATATTAATATCTGTACCTTCATCTGTGTTTACAACTCATTCCAACACATAGAAATAGTGTTTCTCCATGAAACAGTGCTGAGAGCAGTTTCCCTTTARCTCACAAACGTTTCGGGTATTTTAGAAAGCAGATGTTTCTAAAATACTCCCAGGTTTCAGCCTCATGTAGAATATACCCCTGAATAATTTGGTTTGCAACAATAAACCCAGATGAGAGTGAGCCCTTCCCGTAAAAAATTCCAGACAACAAGTGCAACCCGTAAGAGGAAATGCTGGAATGCCTTTGGTGTTTGTTACTCCATGTCATCCCGGATATTTCCCCCCTACTTAGCGTTGCAATTAATAAAAATCCTGCTACAAAGGTAACGAGGTGTCAGCCTCACTTCCAGTCGAGACTGTCTGTTGATTAAAAACCACTTCACAACGACATTAAGCCGCAAAGAACGAGTCAAAACAAAACCCCCACAAGCCCCAGACACGCACTGCCAGTCCCCACAGATTTCACTTTAATTAAATGAGAGAACCACAAGACTCTCTTTGCTGGCGCTGAAGATTCCCAGAGCTGTCCCAGGAGCGGTGCCCAGTTATTATTGCCAGGCAGGAGCTCAGCTTGGAATATTGTTTTGTCGTCAGGGCTGCCATCGCTCCCCGTCGGGGCTGCTGTCCAAAATGCCAGGGTGCCACCGCGGAAATAAAAGGCCTTGGCCCCGCGCTAGAAGTGTCCTGAGGATGCAGGGGGAGCGATCACTGCAGTTTATCCATTTCCTAGCGGTGAGCCAGTGGTTTGGGATGTGAAATCCGACACTGGAGCGCTGCTATTTCGGGAGGTGTTGTCCGTGGGGCTGTGAAATTATGGATATGGGAGTTGTCGGGTGTCACCTCCCTTTAAAACCAGGCTTCCGTGGCATGTCCTGGATCCATGGGAAGCAATGCCCCATCTTCCCGCTATGTGCTGGTGTCCTCATTCCCCAGACAACATGGGGAAATATTTCCCATACTCCCAGTAAATCTGATATTTTTCCCACAAAATATAAGAAAGAGCCTGMCATTGCTTCCTAACCCCTGCAAATAATTTGCTGTCCTTTGAAGTATGGAATTATTCACCTGACATTTCATCTTGTCTATCTTACCAGCACCCTCAAGAAAAATAGAACATCTTTAAGCCCAGTTTTCTAYGGTTTTTTATTTGTATTTTAGGTTTAATATTTGCGGGTTTTCTGTCCTCAAAGACAAATTAAGAAATAAATGAGCCTGCAGAGAAAGCTGAGAATATTCTAGATGAAGGYAGTAATGCACAAAGATGAACATGAAAATGTCTTCATGACAATCCTTTTTTTCAGAAAACTGGCTTAGAGTATTGGGGAGAGAAAGGAAAAGAGGCTGAGGAGATGAGGAGAGATAAAAGAAAGGGAAGAGCTGGACAAACAGACCTTCCCGGTGCCTCTTCCTTGCTCCAAAAAAGGTCATTCTTGTCTTTGTAACTGCTGAATTTTTTAAACTGGCCTGGTCTGTGGGTGAGGAACTGTCCTTTGGAGCAAACACTGTGACTTTTGGAGATTAAAGGCCAAACCATGCGCTCATGAATTTTAATGTAAACAAAATCAGCTTGTTTTTTTTTTTTATTTTTTCTCCCTGTTTTTAAGATCTTTCTTTGCTGCGTGGGGCGAAGGCAGGGGGAGCAGAATGGCCAAAGGGTCGAGCTGCAGCTTGCTGGAACACTTGTTTTCATCTCCTGCTCGATCTTATCCCCCATGCTCTSAAGAGATCACATTCACAACAAAGAGACCTGGGGGACCCACACCAAACCAGCACCTGGAGCAGAGCTTTCCCAGAGAGCCCCTGACGGACACGGAATGTGAAATGAGATTATTCCTGCTGCTCCTCGCGGGTTCCTCTGTCCCTGCCGGGGTTTGTGCTTCTGCCGCGGCAGTGGTCGTTCATAATATTCATTTTCAGAGCATTTTTAAGCGAGTTCCAGTGAAGTAGCTAAACATTGCTGACTGTTTGGTCGCTGGGGGGGAAGCAGAGGGAGGCAGAGCTCTCAGAGATGCCCTGACAGGGCTGTGGTCAAGGCGGGGTGGTGCCAGCTCCATCCCAGAGCTGGTTTTGCAGGGTGATTCCTCTCCCCAGATTGTCACTTTTGGAGCTCTTCTGCAAAGTAATGATGCTGCTGACCCCCCACAAATGTCACTTCAGAGCTGACACCTGCCCTGCACGCCACCGTGAGCATCTCCTGGTCATGCCAGAGACACTCAGGCTTCAGTCTCCACCCTCCACCTCTCTCAGTCCTCCCCACACACCTCTCCTGCTTAGATATTCCCRGGATYTACATCCAGGGAGCCKCAGCAGCAGCAGCAGCAGGGAGATGCTCTGGGAATTAAAAATGCAGGTTCTGTGAATATCTTTGGAAAAGAGAAGAACTCGATCACTTCACAGCTTCACTTTGAAACCTGCCAGACAAGAAGTACCTTCAATTTATTTTATCGCTGCATTTTAAGGGTTCACATATATTTTTTTTTTCTTATTCGAAACCAAGAGTCTGGATGAATAATTACATTTTAGAGCATATTTGCTCTGAAATGAAAGGAATTGTGCAACTGGTTTTGACAGCATAAAGGTACTGAAACTCTGAAATTGTAAAAAACACTGTAATTTCTTGTAATACATTGAAATAATTTTAGCAGTACGGAAAATTTTCTTCAAGTCACCAAAATGCAACTGAATTAATATTTGACTCCTCCAAGCTGGAAATGCTCATCCCAGTCTGAATTTCTTCAGCAATTGATAGAATTATGGAATAATTTGRATTGGAAGGGACCTTAGAGATCATGTTCCACCCCCTGCCGTGGGCAGGGACACCTTCCCCTATCCCTAGGTGCTCCAAGCCCCATCCAGCCAGGGCTGGAAAAGCCACTGGGATGCTTTATAAGGAGTTCAGCCGGAGCCTCCCTGCCGAGGATGGAGCTCCAGCTCTGCAGGACRAGCTGAGGCTCCGAGCAGAGCCCGGAGCAGCAGCACTGCTGGGTGCCTCTCGTGCACAAGGAGCTCTCGAGAGCACTGAGCTCTCCTCCACTTATCAGGGCTCCTTCTTCAATCGCCACTTCAAATTCCTGCCCTGTGTCTTCGCGGCTGAAAGTTAAGATTATTCACGCGCTCTCCCGATTTCTGCTCGTCATCTTCACGTGGGCACAGCGTTTTTGTCACCAAWTCTGCTGCAGGCAGAAATCAGTCTTGTTTCTCCATCCTGCGGTGGTTTTTGTGCAAGTTCAGCCAGGTTTTTTCCACAGAGGAAATGCCTGGCGCGCACAAAAGGGGTTGGGAAACTCCCAAATGTTCAGGCCTTGCAGGGGGTGAGGATGCACAGGAGCCCTGGCGCAGCTGGGAGACGCAGCAGCTGCATCCTGCAGCTCTCGCTGAGGCATCCAACTATTGATTCGAGCGATACAAGATTGATTCAATGACACAAATCATTGAGAAAYGATCGATTCAGAAATTGATTTAATGATACAAATCACTGAGGGATGATTTGCATCCTGTGGCTGCTCAGCCGTGAAAGCTTAGCCTGGGAAGAACACAGTTTTGGGGCGTTACTTTTGGAGCTTAAAAGTTTCAGGCCTGAGATATCAAAGTGTCTTTTAATTTTGGGTTTTTTTTTCCTAAACAGGCTAAAAGGAGGGGATAACAACCCCCATCTCCATCCTCTTTCGTGGAGGCAGCTGTTTGAGCTCTGTGGAGCTGATGAGATTAAATTTTTTTGTGTTTGTTATCTGTTGTATTGCACTTTTACATTCTGCTCGTCGGAAAGGTTATACAGAATATAAATAAGCTTAATAACAAAAAGACATTGTAAAACAAAGAAATGCAGAGCACCTGCTTTTAAATTACTTTTGCTCCTCGTTCCTGACACRAATAATGGCCAAAACACGATGCTCTTGCATAAATCATTTCCATTTCAATGAATCAGCGCTTGCCAGCAGGACAATATTTACATCTTTGCTTGTTCTATCAGCTCCTGGATTGCAAATATCACCTCAAAACAGCAGCTAAGCAAAAATCTTTGGGGCAGCTACAAGATAAAAAAAAAAAGAGTTCCTTGGCCGAGAGAGAAAAGTGGAGGGATGAGCTGCTCGAACTCCAACATCCCTCATTTAGAGGGGAAGGACGGCAGCAGGATTGTGCTGAGTGGGCAAAAATCACTCCCATTCACTTCAGCCATCCAAACTATTTTGGTGCCAATTAAGCAGAGGAGAAAATGCAGAAAATTGGACCAAAAAAAAAAAAAGCACATTGACAAAAAGTACTGATTAGCTCGACGAAAAAGGCCGGGATAAAACGGCTCAGCTCCACAAGGGCAGGAGAGAAAKTTGGGCCTATATTTGGAAATGACAAGGACTGTGGACTGGAAGCAGAGGGTGGTTATAGTTGCTTGGGTTTTCACAGCTCTGTCTTAAAATACTTTGAAGGCGAGGTCTAGGAAGGATTGCCAGCGAGAAGTTGCATTTTGCTGGTCAATTGTTTAGTTCCTTTATTGGAAAAAAAAAGGGCAAAAAAACTTAAAAAAAATCATTGTGGCCCTTGAACTCTCATTTTCCCTATTGAGAAAGTATATAATTATTTTATAAAAGAGAGCAACTGCTCTTTTATCCTTTCATTAGATCAGTTTATTCGCTGTGCCAAGAGGGTGATGGAACCACAAGCTGAAAAGTTGTGGAAATGAGGAAATTGGTCTGTGTCACAAATTCCTTTGGGTCCGTTGCTGAAGCAGCCTGGCACCAGCCACCAGGATATTCTGTCACACAAAAATGAGGGAATACCCAGCTGGATCTATCAATCTATCTGCAGCACATCTTAAAAAACCCCACATTTGGTCAGGGAGTAGCTATTGTTGTTTGATGTTTCAATATATTCCTTATCCAGCTGCCAATAATACCACATTCCTATTATCTTCTATATAAATTTAATTTAATGCAAATGTTCTGCTTGAAAATAAATGTGAGGAGCTAAAGAAGTCTGTCCTTGACATTGCAGATCTCTCTCTGCAAGTGCTTTTTGCCATGTGTTTTTGTGGGAAGTTTTTGTTTCCCTGTTGGTGTTTTCGGATATATTCTTGTGTAAAATTAGACCTTCCTGAGTGTCAAAATCAGGCCAGATTTACTGAAAAGTGTCTACTGCATTTACAAATTCAGATGATGGTGASAGCATTTCTCTATTAGGTTTGCTAGATTCCAGTGAGAAAAGTATTTAATAGGACTAGTTAGGAAATAGTTTATTCAATTTTTAATTAACATCTCTGAAGAGTAGTCTCACATTAAGTTTTCAGTTTAAAAATGCTGGGTTTTATACTAAAACGCTTCGACTGATTGTCTTAATCAGATGTGTTGATTGCTAATTTGGTGTTCCCTTTGCAAATGTTTCCCAGCTTTGGAGTTTTGAAGCAGAATGTGTGGCCTGGCCTTCTGAAGTAGCTCCAGGAACGAAGAAGTGCAAGTYTATTTTTGTTTCAATCCTATTTCGTTCTTATTTTATTTCAATTTCCTTTTCCCACATTATTTTATTGTATGTTATTAGTTTTGTTTGATGCCRTACTCTCGATTTCTGCAGCATTTCTGGCCGATGTGATGCCAAGGCTTCTGATGCAGGTCCGGAAGAGCTCTGAGGGGTTCAATCACCGCACACCCTCAGACTTCCCTCTCTGGATCATTGCTCAAAAGCTGGATTTTGACCAAAACTGTGACAGTTTGACACCTGTTTGGTCATTTATACAAACAGAATTAGTGGCCTCCATCCAGTTTCTAGTGGAAGTAGGCGCCTGCATCCAAATATTTAGGTTAAATTAGCACCTTTATCCGGAGATCTCGGCAGAGCTGTCAGGACTGAATGTCACGGAGATTTGTCTCAGGAGCCACTCTGGTGCTCACCCAGCTCTCGCTGGCCTTAACGGATAACTCCCAGCTATTTCCAGGATGTGGGCAGCACATCTTCCAATATTCTTTCAATCTGTCCTTCCTAGGGAGAAGTGTGATACTGATCATGCTGGACCAGGGACCACRATATCAGCTTCTGCTTTACAACTCATTTAGCCGGATTTTTTTTTGCCTTAATCCCCCGGTTCTGAAATTGGGAAGCGATGGAAGCGCTGAGGATAACGTCAGTATCCCGCTGCTCTGACACTATCTGCTCATTTCAGTATCTCCTGCACCTCAGAAATCCCCTCAGATTCCGCAGGCAGGTGTGCAGCRGGAGCTCATCCCACAGCGAGCGCCTCAAAACCTCTGACCCCAAAATCGTTTCCATGGGCACTTCATCCTCATTCTCAAACCACGACATCATTTTCCRTACCATTTGCAGGAACCCACACCAAATTTGATTTCATTAAGAGTTTATAGCACACTAATTTAATGGTGCTGTTGTAGCGAGGCTCCTGGCAACTCTCCCRTTCCCAGGTCGGAATGAGCGGCTCAGCCTTCGGCTCCGTGGTTTATTCACTCAGGGACCGTGTTAGTGCCCCATAAAACAGTGAGATAGCACTATTATCTCTTAATTATGCTGCAAGCTTCCTCARACCTCGGCGTCTGCCATCCTACATCAGCCCCAGCGTATTTCTCTGAACCCTGGACTGTGCAGGAAATATAAATTGGGTCCGTCGGAACGCGCAGGAGTAAATCTCGGGAAGCTGTTCCGGCGGCGCTTGGAGATTTATCAGTGTGTTATACTCAAATGTGATAAACTGCTGCTTTAGAACAAACCAATGAAGATATTCCTAATAGAATTAATTTGAGCAGATAATTCCCAGTCATCACCTGTAATGCCTCGCGTAAAAAAAATCCCAGCTGTAGCAATGGGCTACTTATCTGGGGAATGAGGGTTCACCGAGAAAAAAAAAAGAGAGAAAGAAATGCTGAAATATAAACTACTTAATCATTATCGCTAATTGTTGGGGTCTGCACTAGGTATTTTTGGAGGTAATTTCAATAATAAAAGTACGTAAATGTCACACATAGCCATAATTCCAGGAAATCAATGTTCCCAATTTTTTTTTCTCTGTTTGGTGACCAACAGACTTTTCTTCTGTGGTGAGGTACTTGTTAAAGTAAGGAAATATTGCTAAAAAAGAAGCAGACACAAAAGCAAATTAAAACAATRTTAATATCTCCTAAATCCTGATGATTTTAGGTAAATTTAAGACATGTTACATAAATTAGTGTAAAGCATAGGATTACTTATTTTACATTTTAGTTTTGTAGTAGCTGTTGTTCTTTAAAGATAACAATTTGTTTATTTACTTTTTAAAGTTCATGCTGAATAAATCAATGCCTAGAATGAAATTTGAGCCAGCTTTATATTGAAATGGAAGGTTTTTACAATATAAAGGTACTAGGTAATCCATATCTGTCTCTGGATTGGCAAAATTGTTAGGAATGCCGAATGTTTAATTTCCCCTGAAACAGGTTTGGAAATGAGATTTAGCTTAAGTGGTTAAACAAAGATTCYCACACTTAAGTTTTAAAGTTTTAATGAAAGGACTCATCCATTTATCTCAGTTTCATGACCTCATTGAACCCAGCAGGTYTTTCAGTCCCTCCTGTTTGGGTGTGGGATGCAGGGCAGGTGAGTTCAGGTGGGACAGCAGAAGAAGGGACTATAAAACTCTTCCCATGGGGTAAATTCTGGCACAGGGAAGAGCTGCAGGCACTCAGGAACACGAAGCACAGCCTGTCACACGTGAAAGTGGGATGCACCAAGATCTCCCACACTGGTGGTGTTATCAGGGAAAAAAATCCATCYTCATCTGTACAATCCAGGGCAAGAGGCTCTGAAGGTGCTGCTGATACCGTGGCCAGCTGCTTTCTTCACCACGGAAAAGCAAAAATAAAAATAAAAATGCTGAGCCACAAACTCCGGGCGAGGAGTCAAGTTCAGCTGCTGCACATTCCCAGCCTGTCCCTGAACCAGCCCTTCCTGCACTGCCACACACCCTCCCTGCATACCGAATGCTGATGCTCATTTGCATATTCATAACACCCSCCCCAGCATCCCAGCGTCCACAATTATTTACTACACAGTTGAAATTCACGTGGCACCTGCTTTACCCCACTGTAAATTCATCTTTATTGCAGACCCCTGCGCCCCCAGAACCATCAGGTGTTTCGCTGCCGAGGGTTTTATCCTCAGTTATTCCTCAGCCTGAGTTATGAACACCCAGCCAAATTTATCTCCAGGTACACATCACYCAAGCTTGGATGCTTGTGAGCATAAATAACCAATCAGGAGCTAATTCTGGTATTAGGATTTAGGCAGGAAATGCAGCTYGTGTTGGTTTTTGTTGTAAATAGCTCTGGCTCTTTGAGTCTCTCTGAAGAACTTGRGATTTGAGGTCCTGGGCCTCAGACAAGCCAATGCCAAGAGCAAGCTTGGCAAAAACGCTGAAATATCTCCTAAATTAATCTCTCTACAGCAGTGGCCATTTAAYTGGGAGTGAAACTGCCCACAGCTCCCTGCCACAATATTTTTTCTTACTTTGCCTTTTCGAGCACTAAATATAGAAACACCAATGCATGAAGTGCCAGTTTTTTATCCTTTATTTAAAGAAATCAAGAGGTGTAAAAATAACTGAGAATGACTAAAAGTTGCTCTCTGGTGCATTCCTGACGATTGAGCTCTCACTGCACATCACTCACAGTAACAGGCTGATTTTAAGAAAGGAAGTTGGAGAAATGAGCATTGTTCTGTTCTTTGAACATTAACCTGCAAGTCTGTATCTACCTCTAACAAAGTAACTTAAATAAACATGGCTTTTTTCAGCACTGGGATGAATATGTCACGCTTCCTAGATTGAACYATTGCCCTAGGAAAATTCTAATTTGATTATTTGTTCTCACARTGGAAAAAATTCAAGGTGTTTGTTGCCATTTACTACAAGAAGATTTTGTCTTCTGTATCTGAGAATTTATTTGAAAGGAAAAATTGAGGCTGCAAAACAAGATATCCAGTGACAAAGAAGTAAATGGAAGCATTTCAGGTTCCAGACAAGCCTGGCAATGGTGCCGGTGTCCTGCAGAGAGGCACTTGTTTCCTTTTAGAGGAACACACAATTTTCTGATGAGAAAAGTCAGCAATTACTTTTAGCCAAAAGTCACAGAGGAAAAAAAAAMAGCAGCTCAGTAAGAAAATATGTAGATAAACACGGAGCTGGAGGAACTTAATCTCGGCAGGATCATTTCTGAAGAAATCCAGGCTGTTAAGGCTGAATACTCCACATCCTTCTTCCTGCTGAAGAGAAGACATTAAAGAGATGGGTGGGAGACACATCCATACCCAGACACATCTGAACATCTCCTCCCTTCGGATTAAAGGGAAAATACAGACACATTCCATACACATTCCATTGTACTCGCTGAAGTTTTGTCACAAATGCAAGACTGGAAATAAGAGAATGTCAAATCGCACTTTTGCAGTTTGAATATGTAATCTTCTATTCTCATCCGCTGATCATCAGAATAACTCCCTGCTATGAATCCTTCCCAGACAACAGCTAAATCCTCATCCTGTGAGCAGTCAGGAGATGCTTGTGTTATTTATTTCACAGTCCTGTATCCGATTTAATCTTCAGTTTCTCCAGGTAAAATCCATTTGTTTATTAAAACATTTATTAAAAGCGTTGGGAACCCTTCGCTGTAGAGATTCGAAGGGATTCGTGGCTTCCCTTTCATCCGTAATTGGAATACTTATTTGCCTTATGCTTTAGCTGGGAAATATTTCATTTAATGCTGTCTGTGAGGACCAGAATCCRTGCTTAATGATGTTATTATTTGGTACTAATTGTTAAGCTCTTATCACCTAGGAATTATTTATCATTTTGGTGGTATCTTGCCAGGATACTTTATTCATGAGTTAGCACTGCGTTGTCAGGCAGCAAATGACAGTGCATATTAATAATAAATGTAATAATACTTAAATCATKATTTTAGCACCTGGATCACATAAAATCTGTATTACAAAAGTGTTACAATGCACGCCAGCAAAATAGYCTATCTCCCAAAAACAGTGTTTAAAAGCAAACTTCACTGAAGAARAGCAGTTTATGATCTGAGGACGTCTCCAAAATATTCACATTATATTCTATTTATATAAAGACCTCACTCCTGCACTCAGCCCAAACATCATCAGGCTCTTTCCCTACCCACATTTTCTGTAATTCCAGAGTTTTCTCTGCCCAGTGTCGGGAATTTCAACTGCTGTTTGTGTTCTTTGAGCAAAGCCTGCTGGAAACAAAGCCAGTTGGGTGGAAGATATCTACAAAAGCAAATATCAGCCCCGCTGCTGCTCCGAGTGTGTGCTGAGGGAAGTGGAGCTCCTTTCATTTGCACCAYGGTAAGGACCTGGCATTTTGTGTTCTGGCAAGGCATCAAAAGATTCCTTTGCTGGGAATCATTTACAACCTTCAGGAGAAATATCTCAGAAACGAGTGCTGCCTCCCGAATATTCACATCTCATTTAAATAAAACTGCCAATAAAGGGGAAGTTATCTCTTGGGGAGTAAGGCGTATTCAAAGCAAATACATCTCTGGATATGGCTTTGGAAAAGCAAGACTAGCCCAACAGCCACTCTGTAATGTGTTGCGAAAGTTAACCTTTTATTTAGGATTATGGACTTAGGCCTGCTGGCATTCCTCACATGAATAACTTCTTAARTAAGAAGTACAACTGCATTGCAAGGGGTTTTCACTGAGTAAAAAAAGCGCTTGGGCTGAAACGTCYCTGTAAGAAACATGTTCTTTTAAATTAAAAAGTGTTTGTGGAGRGGAAGAATGGCCAATAAATTCCAGTTCGAGTCAATTCTGTTAAAACCTTAAACGTTGGCTCTAATAAAGACTTCAGTGAAAATAAATAGTAGCAAATACTTCACAGGAGGGTTCAAGTGCGAGGTGTATTTCCCGATAACGAGACAATCCGTACCAAGATTTGTTTGAGGCAAAATGTGTTTTCTTCTAATCTTTCCACAAGTCCTTTCCAAAATGGGTAAGAGACTTAAATTGGAGCGGGTTAGCCAGGCATCCGAGAGGATTATCCTGGGCTCAATATGCAGATTTTCCTGGACTTCAAGCAAATATTTACTCTTGCAATAAAAAAGTTGTGTATTATATTGGGTTTCAGCCTTGACTACAGGTTTCATAGGAGCTTAGAAAGGCAAAGGACAGGGAAATTTATTTGTGTGCTGCCACCTAAGAGTTTGATTTYGGAATTTCAATTCGTTGAAGGTTTGTGGAGAGGTGGGGAAGGTTTTCTTCCTTCAAAAAAAACTTGTTTTAAGGGGATTTCATCCTATGGAAAGTATAATTGATTTTGGTAATCCTCAAGTTAGATTAGTGCACGGGGTGTGACCGAGGATGAGGGGACTCAGCCCTCGCTGGATGTTTGCTCACATAGAAAATTCCCAATGGTCTGACAGGAAAATCCCCTCRTCTCAGTGGGGGATGACATTCCAAACCTGCTGTTTGTGCTGGAAATTGTGGTGTTTCTCCTTTGCAAAGCAGCACAGCCCTTATTCCCACAGGGTTTTCCCTGGAGCTCCTTTGCCCCGTGCAGATGGACGCGGGAACACCGGGATGAGCAGGGCGGCTGTTCCTTCCCATCCCTCTTGCTCCGATCCCAAATGTTTGTCATTTTTATGTCTTTGGTTTGTTTGGTTTGGAATTTTTAAACACTCTGGAAAAAAAAAACGAGGAGGAAGGGAGGGCTGGCAAGCTGCCAACCAAAGCTGAGCGAGGCAGGGGGAGGGAAAAYCGGAGCAATCCCATCTCCACTGGATTTTAAAGCGGGGTTGGAGAATTTGTGGTTAAACACAGCGATAAACCCCAGGAGGGGAATGTATGGAATGCAAAATTCAACATACATTTTACATTTAAACTCCTCCTTTCCATCTTTTGTTCACCTGTTCTCCAAGAACAGACTGAAGGAATAACTGGAACAGTTACAGAGAACATGAAATCCATGAAATCCGCCAAAATCCTTGTTTTCTAAGGGAGGGAGGGCACATCTTTTCACAGAGGAGGCTTTGGTGTTAGGAAGTTCTGTGGCTGTAGCGTGGTTTGGGTTTGAAAACAAGGAGGGCAGCCCCACATCACTAAATTTAAATTAAAATTCCTAAGTGCTAAAGAATAATTTATTGTCGATGGAGCGTATTTGACTAAAATAGCTGCACGTCTCAAAACTTGCTACAATTCTTACAYTTCATCTGGATTTTTTAGTTCCCCTGACTAGACATAGTTTGTCTGATGCTGATAAGCTGGAATTGATTCCGGGTTTGTGTGAAACAAGTGAAAGTCAAGGGGAAGATTTCGGTGTGTGGTGTGGGAGATACCAAAATATGGCATAACACGAGATTCGGGGGCTGAGTTTGAGATGTTTAGAGAGGAAATAACTCAAATAAACCATCATCTCCTTCAATTAGTAAAGAATAAGTGAAAATGGCAAGTTTTCTGCTCTATTCTTTCAGGGCTGGTTTAGATTAGAAGCCCATTTACTAACCATCATGACAGTTTTCTGTCTTTTCTGTATGAAATTTAGATTTACCAGTGTTCTCCCCAGTCCATGTCAGTAGAGAAGTTTGTAGGGCTGAAAATTTTTCTTTTAAGGATGGATTTCCCTTATTTTTACTCTACTGGTAAAAAAAAAACCGAACCAAAACAAACAAAAAAAACTCAGCTGTTTTTCCTGGACTATGTTACTTCAGATTTTTGCCCAAACTACTCTCTTGGAACCTCCAAAAAACACAAGTCCTGATTTTTAAAGGCAGCTACTCCTTTGCATTCACAATTAACTACAGGCACAAATATTCAGCTGCCTGCCTGCCTTTAACCATCAGGCACAGCAAAAAGATGAGCTAACCCCTGGTTTTCTCTACTCGTGTTTAATACAGGCAAAAAAAAAAAGGTATAAATAAAACACAATATGAAACCCATATATAGATATGCAAATCAGGGTGTGCTGCATTTTAATGGTCAGTAACAGGTTTTTTTGGGGTTTTTTTTTTTGGTAATTAATGGGACCAGCTGCTAAAGAGAGTGCTRATACTGGTAGGGGAGTAAGACTCAAGAAGGCAGCTCTGTGTGAATAATAACCTAAGTACCCATTTAACTTTAAGCACTTCTTTATGGTCCTGAAGTTAATGGCTTTACACATTTGGCCAAAGTTAAGCATATGTTTAATGCTTCCCTGAATTAGAAATTAGATCTTTGAACTTCAGTTTTGCTTACACTCTGGATTATTTTGTTGGAGGGTTCATTTGGGGGAGACAGGGAAAGAGCAGTCATGCAAATGGATATCTTTGTGCAATTAAATGCTGCCCATACAGTACATTCAGCACTTCAGCAATTAACATTTTTCTTCTTAATGTACATTTGACTGTACAACAGCCATTAAATGGAAGTAACTATACAATTGTTTCATTAAGATTTCCTCGTTCTCCAATCCGAGTAAAACTGCTCAAAGTTTACAGAATAAAGCAACACTGACCTCAGTTTTCTGTTAAATATATCAATGTTCACAGTTCAGGCTTAGTTTTTGATGTGTGTAACCTGGCAACTCATCTCAATAAACTCATATGAACTGTCACTTATTAGAACTGTGGAAAAACACTGATTTACCCCATATACAGATTTTATTTATCACTTAAACACCCTCATCTACACTGTACTTATTGGGAATTAGGGAGATCAATGCCCTTTTCAACATTTAAAGGCCATTCCATTTGCTCACAGCCTTTGTCAGAGCCAGTTATGCCAGCCTTCAGTACACACATATTTCTAAAGATCTACTGCCTTAGATCTGCAGTTTTTAGAGCCCAAATCCCACCATAAAGCCAGGTTTAAACTCATCAAATAAACCAGGAAATCATGTGTTGTTAGACAGAAAACACTTGATATCTGAAATGGTACAGGCTCAGTTGCATCAGAAGTCTTCAATAAATAGTTTGTAGGCCACTTTCTGCTTTAAAAGCTGGGAAATCAGGATTCTGTCCACAAAAATCAGAATTTGTCTCCACAAGAGCCTCACAAGTCAAACCTGGATATTAGCAGGAAGTCCAGCTCCAATTATCCTTACTGGAACCTTCCAATTTTACATCCTTCTTCTGTCCCTATAATAACATTTGAGTTATCTCATATTAATATTAGACATGTATTGTTATTCTAATAACTAATTATGGGACTCATAATGCTAATGATGGCAATTCAGTTGGTAATCCCATCTGTTCCCTTTCCAGTTGTTTATTTTCTTTCCTGCTTTCAAAATACCCTGGGTTTGCAATTAATCACGCGTTTGGACTTTTTTAATTAGAGATTTGCAGGTTTATTTCACAACAAAGTATCAGAAGGAATAAACAAGGGCCGGCGTGGCACTGCAAAGAGAAAATATTCCTGTGTTTTTGATGACCAAATTATTGAAAAAAATGAGGCTGTAAATGAGTGAGGGAACAGCTGAGTAACTTGTAAAAAAAAAAGTAGATCCTTTGCTGTTGTAAAATATTCCCTGGAAGTGCCCAAGGCCAGGCTGGACAGGGCTTGGAGCAACCTGGGATAGTGGAAGGTGTCCCTGCCCATGGCTGGGGTGGGACTGAGTGGGATTTAAGGTCCTTTCCAACTCAAACCACTCTGGGATTTTATGAAGGGCTTCTCCAAGCCCTGAGGGAACTGAAGGTTTTTCTCCTTTTAGCAGGAATTTGCCACCACAGCCCCAGACCTTCCCGAAGAGAATTCAGCATTTGGCTCAGCTTTATGTGATGCTCAGGAATAAACACTTTCCTCTGCCATTAGTCTTGACATAAACTGTTGAATAACTGCAATCTTCATGTGTGTGATACTTTCATGGAGCTCATCATTCATCTTGATAGCTAAAATGTCCTATTTTCACATACATAAATAGCCCAGCCAAGAAAAATCATTATTATTTCTCTATGCTGATACTTCCTGCATTTTCAGGTAATATGGATTATGAAGTGCACTTTCTTAGGAATGGAGGGAGAAAAAGAGAAGCTAAAACAGGATAAATTGACACCTCGGAAAAAGGCACTGATGACACGCTTCCACCTGAGTCCCCTTTCCAGCCCTGATAACTGGCAGTCTCCTTGAAAATTAAAGATAAAACAAAATCTGTTAATTCCTCTAAAACTTCCTCTCTTTCACTGGGGATCTTTAAATCCAAAAATATCCATTTTGCTGATCTATTCCTCGTGTCTAATTTGACTTTGCAGAAGGCTAAAACAATTACCTCTCTAATGAAAAAAGTTTCCATTGATCTCCCAGAGTAATGATCTTACTCTGTTTTGGATGTATTTTAGTAACTTGTACTGAAATGAATTGAAGGTAACAAAAAAAAAAATCATTCTCTAATTGTTTTATGCATTTAACTTAGATATTATTTCTAAATCTATAAGGTGGTCTAGCAATCTTGTTCTGATACCTTTTTGCTCTTAGCATGTTTTCCCACTTCTCAAGAAGTGTAAATTTATGCACTCTCAAGCTTAATCTCATTTTCATTGAAAAAAAAGAAAAGTGATAGGATTTGGGAGTTTGTTTGGGTTTTTTTTCCATCTGTGCTCTTTCAATTTGCTACAGTCTCTACACCTTTTATAAACTGATTTTCCTGACGCTCTCAGCTTTCTAAGGTGTGCGGCTACTGCTGTGAAGCCCAAAAATCCCATCCAAATGGTTAATGAGGCCTCAATCTGTATTTTTGTTCCGTTGGATTTTAAATGTATCCGTGTTTGTCTGACCAAATGCAATCCACCTCTGCAAGGGAGAGCAGGAGAGGGCTGATTTTTTCCCCCTCTGGATGCAGCAGCCCCTGTGTGTGAGTTTTGTGAAGTTGCTTTCATCATCACTTTCCTGTCAGCAGATTGTGCACTGCTGACCACGATGCGAGAAAGTAATTACTTAAGAAAAAATAGATTATTCTCACTCCTTTTATTTTAATTAATTAAAAAACTCCCAGATATAAACCCTTCCCTCAGCCTGTGCTATGATCAGGAAAGTTTCCTCGTGCCTGAGAATTGGATTTAGAGCTCAATCTGCATTCCTATGTTTCAACACAGGATCAAAGCGATGGGTTTGCTGTTTGCTACAGACCTTTTATCCGTGCTGCAGCGTGAAACATCAAACAAATCTCATCTGTTTGCAGCCAACACGTGCACCAAGAGGCCAAGCCATTGTAATTACACGTGTGCAACCCAAAGTGACTTAATTTGGGGTTTGTCAGTACGAGGAAAGCACATTCACACCTTCCATATCCAATAATGCCCAGTCCTGGGTACTGGTGAGCATTGGCTGAGAGACACTGAACACCTTTAGGACAGATATTTCTATTTCAGGAGTGTTTTTCAGCACCAAACCCCCAGCCCAAGTGGCTGCAGGGAGAGGTGAAGGAAGCAGCTTTTATTTATTTATCTGTATTCCCTACACAGCTCTGCCAAGCCTGGCCTGTGGTGTGGTTCTGCCCCTCCAACTGTCTGTGTGGCTAATCAGGACTGCCAATTGCTGAGTGTTAACACATAAAGCTCAGAGCTGAGAAATTCTGACTGTCATCACCAGGGGATTAAGCAGAGATTTATTCAGGTAACTCGAAACAAATATTACCCTATGAGGTTTAAAACGAGCCATGCATTTAAATTTCCCAACTCGCCCTGCATAACTGAGCACCCTCCCTGCCTGTGTGCTGCCATAGGCAAAGGACTTGGTTAAAGCGTAGACTTATTTTTTAATATTTTTAAATATGCATGGGAAGGGTGTTGGTGACAAATAAAAAATAATCTTTTAGCTAATTACCTAAAAGAGCAGCAAGCACAGGGAACCGTTGGAAATATTCCCCACACCAGCCTTGGCTGTGGCCTCTGCTGAGTGAGGGACTGGAAAAGTGATAAATTGATATTTATGAACCTGATCCTGATGAATGTGAGGTTTCCACAAGCAGCACTGGGTGCAGACACGTGAGAACAACCCCAGGGCGTGACATGGGAATGAGTGAGTGAGCAGCAGAACCACCTGGACACTTATTCACCCCAAAATGGTCACTTTTGGCTTCCAAGAAAACAGAGAGTGGGAAAAATAAAGCATAAGCATCCTCCTGTCCATATTCATCCCACTCTGTCCTTGCCTGGGTGACTTTCCTAATTCTGGAGCCTTGGTGCCAGAGGTCAGGGAACACTTTAATTGCCTGGAAGAGGTGATCAGCTCCCGGCACAATTTATAACCCAGGTAACCGGTTCAGAAGTACATGGCTCATTTAATTTTAAAAAGAGGGCCTAGTTTAATTATTTATGCTGTATAAATAATGAGATTCCAGCAGTCTGAGAAGTCAGTGAAACATTATGATATTAAATCTTTGCAAAGAGACAGGAGGTGAGGGGAGAGGCTCTTGTGGGTTATAAAGTGTGAGGATTAGCAAAATGTGAATTAGTAAAGGTCTGCTGCATTCAATCCAGAACTTAGGGGGAACTATTTACTGTTAGCATTACTTGCTCTCAGCTTATTAAAATTAACTCTAGGAGTTGGTAAATAATAGAAAATGTGCTTGATGAAAGAAATGCTAATTTTTTACTAAGAATGTTATTTGAAGTTGTTTAACAAATTCCATTTGCTATTATCTCTTAATAAACAGGAGGAAATGTTCAACACCTCATGTCCAAACCTTGAAGCGTGTGAAGCAGAGGGATGGTGTTTGGGATTTCACCATTATTTCTCTTCCTACTTCTGCTCAGATTTGTTTGAAATCAAACTCATGCACGATGAAGGGCGTGGGAGAGAAGAAATAAAATCCTTTTGATCCTGGGATCCCGAGCTGGGAAGTCAGCGCTGGCTTGGCTGTGGTGGCTGCACCAAAATGAACCAGAGAGAGCTCTCCTAAAATAATGTGTGGTTTGTTGAACTGAAAATCGGAATGGAGTCTGAGAGGTGGGAGAAAAAATGTGTCTATTCTTAGTGACAATCACAGAAAGTCCTCCTGGAGGTGAGGGATGGAGAGGTGCTTTGTTAGGAAAAGCACTCCAAGGTCCCTCACAATTCCCAAGGAGCTSTAAAGGGGGAAATGTGGGGGAAATAAGAATTGGCTGCTTTGTCTCACCGAAAACACAAACCTGGCACCAGAGGCGAGCAGCCCCTGCCATTGCTGTGCCTAAACCTTGGGCTCCTTCCGCAGAATCCCTGATCCAACTCTTGTTCCCCTTTCCACAGCTCCTGTTCCACGTTTTCCTACCTTGATCCTTTGTTGCTTCCATTGAATTACGGGGTAATCAGCGCTGTGGTTGATGTTCCTGCCGGTTGTTTTGCTGCTGAAGGAATATCCATCAGCAGCACAGAAATCTCGGGCACTGCACACGTCAGCTCGCTCCTGTTTTTCATTTTGGCGTGGTTTATAGCAGATGTCACCGTGTCACACTGGTGACAGCGTGGCTTTGTTCAATTAAAATTGCAGACACCTCTCCTAATTGTGTGTTTCAGCGTTTCTCCRTATTCCCGTGAGCACGCTGCTCCTCGCCTTCCCCAGTCGTTTAAAAGGCAGGGAAACCTCTCCCCTTTCCTCCAAATGGGGTGAAAATTGAATTTATTTTGGAAATGTGGCAGAACTGCACGCACAAAACTCGCAGGTGGACGCAGTGCAAACCTTCCTTGTGAGTCTGAGGGATGGGGTCATTCACCCACTGCTGGGAAATCGCAGAAGTTTCTGGAAATTTCCCCCCAAAATGCTGTTTCGGGCAAGTTTCCATGCATGAGGGCACATTTCAAATGGTGCTGTAATAACGTCCTTGGCTGCTCTGCTGAAGTACTTAAAGATCATCCCAATTTCGAGGCTTTTTTCCTCCAAATAGATGTCAATTTCTAAATATTGATAAATGGTTAGATAAGTAAAATAGATGCAGAATCCAAACTCTGATTGAATTATCTTGCTGAACAGAGGTAGCTGACCTTTCACAATATACAAATACAAAGGGATTGTTTGCTGTTTTTTCTAAAAGTGTGTTTGGGGTTTTTTTGTGTTTATTTGTGGTCTTGCAGTTGGAATTTTTTTTTGTTTCTTTAAGTAAAAGCTCAGATTTCCACAGAGTATTCTTTGGAATGCACCAGAACAAAACATTTCAGAGTCCCAGAGAAGGAAACTTTTTACTGCTGAACCTCCATGGAATGACTGCCTTTGAACTACAGTGRCTGTGAATCAGCCGGAAAACACTTTAATGACATGAAGTTCATTTCTGGATGTCCTTGAAGGGTCTTCAACTTTGAAATCTTTTTTGTAGACTCATCGKGCTGGACTCAGGTACTATTTTTGGGAGAATGATGAAAATGCTGATTTTCTTTAAGTTTCTGATGGATGCAAGCAGCTGAGCTCTTCCTCAGAACTGAAACAAGTTGTGCTTCCTTAAATAAGAAATATAAACCTAGCTTTATGTAAGTAATGTAATTTTATTATACTTATAAATGTGTATTTTTCCACAGCCACCACRGAAAAAGTTTTTCCAGCGAATGGAAAAATTCTCTTTGTTTGATTKTTTTTTTTYCCCTAAGCCAGAACTCCATTTAATCCCAAAGACAGCAGGTGGAGGCAGGATGCCTCACCGGGGAATAGGCTTTGCATCTTGCATCTCTGTTTAGGACAACTTCATCTGCAAGCTGAAGCACCACGAATTCCCTCTCTGAAGCTGATCTGTCACACTCAGCACTTTGATTTTTCCTCCCACTTCCACAGGGGACAGAGACTTTGTAGTGCCTTCCCAACCCTCGCAGCAGCGCTTTCCGACGCCAGGCTGCTTTTCCAGGCGGTGTGAAAATACATTTTCCTGACACACTCTTTATTTTATGGGAGGGAAAAAWAACCACCTGCTCAGCACCTTTGTGAGAATCCTGAATTAATGCTGCAGGGGAAGCGCYGGGGAGGTTTGGATAATGTGCAGCTTTCAAGGCATCGCGAGAGTTCTGGAGGCTGAGATGTAAATTCAGATCCCAAACAGATCAACTCCCTCAGTCACCTGATGGATCCCAATAAAACCTTCCCAGAAACACTGGGAGAGAGTCCCTGGCACTGCTGCCATGTCCTCACCAGCACCTCCAAACGAACCACAGCAAGGAAAAGACCTTTAAGATCACCAAGTCCAACCATCGCCACCACCACGTTCGCATTAAACCAAGTCCTCAAGTGCCACATMCACACATTTTTTAAAACCTCCAGGGATGTGAYCCCACAGCTTCCCTGAGCACCCTGTTCCAGTGCTTTGCAASCCTTTCCATGAAGAAATTTTTCCTAATATTTAATCTAAGCCTCCCCTGGCACAATTTGAGGCTGTTTCCTCATTGTTTAGCAAGCAAAGCACACATCAAGGATTTAAAGAAATCCTTTATTGCCTTTGATTGGGTGATGCAGCAACAAGCATCTCTTGAAAAAATAATTAAATATTACAAAACTTACAGCAAAACACCTGTTTGGAACCACACTGCAAACTRATTTCAGTGCATGTGCAAACAAACATCTTTATAAAAGTTAACATTTTAAGTGAATAACTGTTGAATTACATTTCTGAAGATTTGGCACTATTTCTAGCACTAATGGAGGAGGTAAGAACATGCAATAAATCTTTGCACCCCTCTGTAGAATACAGCTGGATATTTATTTTYGTGCTTTCCCATATTTTCCTTCAACTCTTCCCTCTTTGTTCTTCCAACTGCCATCTCCTCCTAATTGTACTCATAACTTTCCCTTGCACTGGATGAATTTTATTTCTTTTAAAAGWATCATCTATTCAAACATTACGAAGTCCATATCTCCTTCCTTTTTCTGATGTTCCAATAACCTGAATGATTTCTCCTCTGGTACCAGGATTGTTATATTGTTATATAAAAATATTGTTATATTTTTATATTTTTTATTGTTATATTTTTGTATTGTTATATTGTTATATTTTCAGAGCTTTTATCGTGTCTGACTCATATATGCCAAGATAAGGTTTGAGATACTTCTGTTGATTTGGGTTTTTTTTTCTTTTACTGKTTTTTTACTGTGGTCAAAAGAAATCTTCCAGTGTGGTGGAAAGGATCTGASTCATGTTCCTGCTCCTCCATAGATAATAATAATAATAATATTGCCTGTGGCCAGGATTTTCCAGACAGGTAAATTACACACCCAGYTCCCATCAGCTTTCACTGGATCCTTCCTGACCTTTGAAGAGAATTGAGCATGAATTAATTTTTATTTTCCTGCTTTGAGGGTATTGCTCTTACAATAACCATCTCAGCCACCAATGCAAGAAGAAGAGGAAAGCAAATGTTTATTTAAAGAAAGGTGAGTGAGCAAGAGAGCAGCAGGGCAGAGAATGTTTCCTCTGAGAGAGAAGAGAGCAGCAGAAAAGATTAAAAACATCAGCAGCAGAAATTCTCAGAGCAGTAGAAAGTATTACAGGATGAGATCTAGGAAGAGAAGAAATATTCACCTTAATATAAATTTGGTGGGAAAATCTGACAAAAACATCTGTGCAAAACTCTGTGAGAAGCTGAAAACATTTTGGGGGAGGGGAATTTAAGGGTATGCAGCATTTTGGGGTTGTTTATTTGTCTGGGGGTCTTGAAGGTGTTTCATTACTTGAACTCTCTAAGTTAACACCGGGAATTTTCATGAAAGATCTGCATAAAAAAATAATAATAGAGAGATTTATACCTGCCTTGGCCAGACCTACACAGCTCTACCAGGCAGGTTAAGAAAATCTAAATAAAAGTGAGAAACTTCTGCGGTGTTCTTCATGTTTATCATGTTCCTCAAGGCAAGACAGAGGGAGAAATAAATGAAGTGGCAGCTCGGGGGGAAGTGTCTGTAGGAAAGATGTCACTGTCGTTGGGAGAATAAATGAGGTGGGCTGACATGCAGGAGAAGGATTAACAAAAGAGCTCCTGGCAGAGAAGGTGAGGATTTAAAAATTAAAAAAAAAAAGAAAAGTTTGCATTGCGGTAGAGAAATAAATTTCAAATTTCATCCGGTTACATTCTGCCGTTTGTTGTTCCTTATAAAATCTGTCTCAGGGAAAAAAGGAGGAAAGCCTCCAGCTGTAAACCAGGACAAGCTGAGTGTGGCTTAGGGGCACCGTGAGTGACAAATTGCAGCATCAGCTCTGCAACACAACTCAGCTGGGAACCTCCAGAGCCTTCTGCTCCACACAAAATGCTGTTCCTGTGACTCCATGAATCCGGGTTTGCTTTGGAGGGCTGCAGAGATGGAGAAGCTCGGGGCTGGGATCAGTTTTCCTGCTGCTCCCAGAGACCTTTGGTTCTGCTCGTGGGTTTCTGGATCATGCTGGGCAGTCAGAGCATGAAAAAACCATCCTGTGCAGGAGCAGAAAATGATGGRAAAAAAACAACCCCAGAATCTGACAGATTCAGGTGTGAGTTCTGGCAAGTCACTGGTCTAAATATTCATAGGAAAAATGAGTATTTGATTACTTTTAAATTGAATCCTTAATCCCTGTGGACCTCTTCTGACAGAAAGGGGTTTAGGAAGTATAAAATTACAGATTCATTTAAGCACTTACAACTGTTTAGAGAAAACATTTTCACTTAGGTACAGGAGGAAAAAAAAAAAGTTGAGAAATAGGCACTGGCTCAATTTAAAGCAAAACGAGAGAACTTTGGAGACTGCAATTCATTTTRTTCATGGAGGACTCGTTGAGATTTATATTGGAGCTCATAAAAGCCAGAACCAGCGTTCCAGCTTTCCCAACAGCCAGGGAGAAGCGGCCRCTTTCCAGTTTGGGATTTACTTTAAGTGCCTAAAGTCTCACAAAGGAAATTAAGTGCAGTCGAGCAGACAGTGCTGCTTTGGTCACCACTTCTGCACTCGTATTTCAGCTGCATTTGCCTCCTGACCAGCTTTCCTTGGCAAATATAAAACCTCATGACTACAAAATTCCTTGGACGAGTTACACTTGCGCTCACCGGTGGCGGAGATGGGAATTCAAGTCTCCAACTCGTTTGTGCAGCTCCTTGTTTCCACGTATCAAACAGCTGGATATGAAATGGCATTGCCAAAATCTTGGGAAATCTGTGTCTTGTGAGTAACTATTGGAACACCAGGATAAATATTTGGCCTTTTCTTTACCAAAATATTCCACAATAAGAGGCATCACCTCCTCGTGTTTMTGGAACTAATGATGTCTCCAGAATTCCAGGGACAATCACGTGTAGTTTTATCATTCTGKGTTTCCTAGGAAGCCAASATCAGTGYTAAATTGTTATTTGGGCTGGATTTTAGGGGAGGGAAGAAAAGAYTCCATATTTTTGCCTTTCTTTTTCAGGTCTGTATTTCCCAGCCACCCAGCGCAAACTCCTGGTTTAAGGACATCATTTTGTGGAGGCTTTTCTCTGTGAAAAGAAGAGTGCTGGATACATGAGGAAGTGGAATACATGGGAAAAGGTTGTTTGAGGGCAGAAAATTCCAGTGATCGGTTCAGGTCAAGCCCCAGTGTCCCGTCAGGGCYGTGGTGGGGAGCAGAAGGTCCTGGACACCACGAGTGGTGCTGGCAACAGGTCCCTCCCAGCTGCCCAATTTCCCAGGCGAGCACATGGGAACCAAATGGACCTCGGGAATATTTGTCTCCCAAATCAGCTAATGACAGACTAAAGAGGAGCTCGTGAAATTTTAATTGGATGGGACATTCTTTGGAGCTCTCCAGAAAGCACAGACRTCAGGAGCCAGCTGAAATGAAGGCCAGTACAGATGAACTTGGCTTGTCAGGGAGAAAACAAACGAACACAGGAACAAACAAACCAAAAAGACCCCCAAAAAAACCCAAACAAAGCCCCAGATGTGGAGGATGAGTTGTATATATCAGGCAGGGTTGCTAATTTATGGGAAATACATGCAGGAAAAACCTTTGCTCTGATGATGTTGCCAGAGCACCAGAGTGCAAATAGACTCTAATCCATTATGGTTTAAAGATATAAAATTTATTAGACCCGAACTGAGTTCTTTATTCATGCCAAGCCCTCTTCTGAATTTATGGCACTTGTGCAGTCATTACTCAGCCTGTATGGAATCATATATTTCTATGAATTAAACTGAGAAGCAGTTTTCTAATTAGCATTACAACTGTTAATGAAATGAAATGAAAGATCACATGAGTTGCAGGGAACAGAGAGGCGAAATATTATCAGGCATTCGAGTCAGACATAGCTGAAATATCCTCTTCCTCTTTTCTGAAATTCTCACTCCCAGCAGTCTCCAGAGTTCAGCCAGATCATAAAACTGGAGCAGCATTTCATGGAGTCCCTTTTAGTTAATATCACAGTATTAAAGGAGATCTTTCCTGCAAAGGAGAGAGAAAATGATTGTTCTCTCTCCTAAGCTGACTGTGTAAAATGTTCTTCAATAAAATCCAAGAAATTAATATTCAATGATTTACAGTAAATCTCTTGAGCACAGGAGGTTTGCTCTAGACAGGAAAAGCAAACACTTATGGGGTACATTATTATGATGGCTTATGCTAATTAAATTGAAGCAGAAATCCTTAATTTATGCTTTACCATCAAGTGCAAAGGGGAAAATTCTTTCTTGGTTCAAGCTTTATCTTGTTAAGAAGATTTACCTCCTTATTTCCTATAATAAAGAGCTATTTTTGAGACTGCACTGAGAAAGCAGAGGCTTGCAGAGCTTTTCTCCATGTTGCCATGACACTTTGGAGCTCAACCTACAGTTCAATACAATAGCTGCAATTAGGTTAATTAGAGCATTATCTCAAAGTACACAGCTATTGTACAAAAGAAGAAACATTCTCGCTGAATATGCTGCTTAGTCACCAATAAATGATTTTTTTTTTAAAAAGTACATTTTTCTAATGATAATGAATGATTTATTTCTCCTGCGGACRCCCGACGTTTAAATATTGCAACTCGAAAAAAGAAACCATCCAACATCAGCTCAGGACATGTGAAATTTTCCTGACCTTTCTCGTTATTTTTCTTCTATAAAATAACGAGAGAAAAAGAACACCTGTAATGAGGGATTATACTGTTTTAGCTCCTTCGTTATTCCCAAATTCAAAGGCCTTAATGGAAAAACCCACGTGGATGTGGTGGGTTTAGTGGTGGGCCTGCAGTGCTGGGCTAATACTTGGGCTTGTTGGTCTTAGAGGGCTCCTCCAACCYTGGGGACTCTTTTCTTCAAATAAACAAAGCTTTTAGTCTGCACACACAAAAAAGGACAGGCAGGTGTAGATGAAAAAATACCAGAAATTAGGAATGAAAATGATTAGCCTGATGAGATGGGGGTTGAGGCCATCAGAACCTGGCTTGTCTTCGTATTGGATTTATAGTAATTGTGAAAAGGAAAGCTGTGAGGGGAAAAATGAAATATTTACTCATTTTCTGAAAACTCAGCTCAAGCACAGAAGGAAAAGGTACCAGGAGCCTGTGGATGAAACGCAGCTCCAGGAGAATCCACGGGACTTTTGTCACTGATGTCAAGAGAGGCAGACCCAGGTAAATTCCTGACTTTAAACCATTAAAGTTCTGGATAAATGTTGAACTCCCTCAAACTGCTTTGTCTGGCTGTTCCCGGGTGACTCCAGTGGCACCCAGACCCCGTGTGTGCCGAAACAGGATCCCGTGACCAGCCGGGATCCCAGCCTTCCCAGGGAACACTGGAGTGTCCTGCAGCCTCCAGCCACACCGAGGTCCAGCGCCTGTTCCTGGAACAAACCTGCTGTGGGCAGTGGCTTCCCAACATCCATCTCAGGAATGGCAYGGCTGTCGCTGGCAAATACCAAATGCCAACGTTCTTATCATTTATTTCCGCGCATTTGACAGGCAGGGACTTTTGGAAGGACAGAACTCTAAATCTGAACATTTGTTTCTGCCAGTTTGTGTCTCGCATTTGTTCCCAGTCCCCACCCCATTTATCAATCATTTTCACCAGTCATTACTGCCTATATTTATCTCCCATAATCACCAACTCCCTTTTCTCCACGTCTTCAAGATGAGAAAGTTGCTGTCAGATACTCTGCAAACTAGGAACATCTCTGGGGTGAAAGGATGGAATACCARTCCCTAGGAAATCATTGCAAAGCTCCCTTAACTTGCAGAAAATGATGTTTTCACTGATAAGGAAAGTTTCCAACCAGATGCTCAGCTGAGCACACGAGGATAACTCACCCAAGAGCCAGTTTTGGTACTTTCGGTTTCTAGGATGTTTGCCCAAAATGCAGGAGCACAGTTCACATATTAAGGGACTTTAACTTTGTTTTGATTTGATATTTACACCAGTTCAAACCTGTCAACTCCATTTGCTTTTTCCCCCCCTATTTCTTGGCTGACATGCTAAAGATGGTGGTTATTATAACCCAAATCCTTGTTTCTGGGAGGCCATTCGAAGTTTGCTGAGCTGGCACTTTAGGTGTGTCCGACACAAGTTAGAAACAAACTCAAATGCAAATGCACAGGAATTTCACCTAACACAAAATTCTCACTTCGTGCAGAACAATTTCACCACTAAATTCCAGCTTGAGCCCCAAGAAATTATTTTACACTGTGAACAACCTTGAGGACTGACAGAGCAAATTATTTCAGATCACAGAGTGAAGCATTTTTAGCAAAATGAGGCCTTTTGGTTTCTTCATTTAAAGAGGGAGAGAAAACAAAATAAAATGAAAATTTTTTTAGATTTGTCTAGGATGCCTGCATTTAATAGAGGTCTTCAGTGACTTGTTTTTCATGGCTGTGCCATGCAACTCCTCCCAGAACCCAACATGATTCCAGTTCCTCATTTCCTGTGTCTGCTTCTTCATTTATCCTTTCCCACTGTTCCCTGTCCAACAGTGCCTGTTCCATGTATTTACAGGATATGTGTGCAAGCACATCCTACGTAATACACAGTATTATTTGGGTGAATCACTGAAAAAAAATTAAATTTAATATCTCCTTCCTGCACTTAATCAAGCAACAGACCCACAATCAGTAGGGGGAGGCTGGAGAGCTGCCATGGCAGGCACTTCCCACCCCAACCTGCAGCACTTTGTCCTCTCAGCAACTCTCAGCTCCCCACCCCGAGAGCCAAAACAATCCCAGTCACCTACATTTGAACTCGGAGCAGCGTTTGGTCTTACAGCTGAAACTCCTCCAAACCAATAAACGGAGAAAAACTCTTATGTTGTACTTGCCAGGGCAGTGAAATTTGCAGGRGAGACAAGGATGTGATGATAAAATTTGTTGCTGTGGGGAGATTCACAAAGATCAAAGAGAGTAAAATGTTAATTTTCCAATGTTGCTCTTTCTTTCTCTTCTGCTTTCACTACCTTCCCRTAAAATCTACCTCCTGTGGCTGCTGCTGCCAGCCCAGTTTCCCATCAYGGGGATGGGAACAGATTCCATGGAAGTCTCTCACATTTCCCTATCTCTGCTCATACTCATTTCAAAAGCTGTCCTAGCAGAGGTGAGAAAGAACATCCTYGCCTCATCCAACGCCCTGTCTCCCTCTCCTCTCCCCCTGCCACTCTCCCCGTGCCCTTCCTCACCTTTTTGCTTCTCTCCAGCTAAACCCTGCTCATTCCCCCAAGGAGTCTGACAGACTGCAGCCCCTCAAAGCGTGGCAGGAATATCTCCTGCCACTCGAGATCTGGGAACCACCAGACATTATCTCGTCTATTTATAGAACAAATTCCTCACTGRAGAAATCACCCACTTGTACAGGGCCTGGTGCAAATGCAAACCTGTTCCCAAGGCTGAAAAGAGGAAAATCCGCTGGTGTGTCCCTGACAGTTGGTGACATCCCTGCGAGAYGGCAAAGATTTTTTTTTTGGGATTCATTTCTCTCAACCTTCAGCTGATTTCTCCCGCAGTGTCTGTTTGTAATGTCACCCCTTGCAGGTCTTTTGCCGTAATAACCCAGCACCTCCTTCCTCCACGGAGCTGCCTCCTCCTCCACAGACACTTCCCTCATCCTGCTGCTCTTTGGAGAGTTAATGAGGAGCAAAGGATGGCAACGGTTCCCAGGACAGGGGAGACACAAAGAACAGGGACGAAAAGAAAGAAGACAGAGCCTTAAACCCCACCAACCCTGAACCCATCAGGAGCGACAACAGCAGCAGAAATCTGGGAATGGAAGGTGGAAATTTGGCAATGCATCCCTCCAGCCCAGTCCCTGGTTTTACAGCATTTTAGATGCTCAACCTCATCCTACCAAATTACAGCCAATTTCAGAGCCTTTTATAACAAATACCTCATGARGAAAAAGGAATGTTTAACCTCACCAAGGAGATAATGTGGCTTTTTACGAGAATATTGAAACCAATTTCCATTTTCTTCCGGGAAACAACAATTTCCTCCATGTTTTATTACCATCGGTTGCAATCACTTTCAAAATTAAGGTTTCTGTCCATCAGCTCTCCAAAAATCTACGTTTCCTACAAAACTGTGGAGGAAGTTACAGGTTCCTGACAGCTTTAGCCTTCTRCAACATCTTTGAACAAGCAGATGTCAATGTTCTTGTTGTGTTTGATCCCTGGTTACTGAGTCCCWCCTATTTCTGTTAAAAACCTGTGTATTATATTTAGTATATCTTGTTTATATGTATTAAACCAATATAATGCCATATATTGTTACTTACAGCAGCACCTCATGTTTTTCCTYGAGTCCTCTTTAAGTCACTGATGCAATGCAGCAATTATTGATTTTTTTTCCCCACCCCTAAATTTAGTAGCAGCAAATGTTACTTCATTAGTGTATCCATCTAGGGTGTTCTTCACCATAAATTCTGCATAAGGGCTGCAGCCAGGATGCACACACAGAGTATTTTTATTTATACCAGGGTTCCACCCAGAGGCAATAAAAAGCACCAGGATTGCCTGGCTTTTGTTCCCCCTTTATTCCTTAGGTTTGTTCACCCCCAGTCCCAGCTCACTCAGAGATTAAAATGAAGTGCAGCCTTTAAAGGGAGGCATAAAAATGGTTAAAACTGGGATTTTAAAGGGAGAAATCCAAGCAAGGAAGCAAATTCTCACCATCAGTTCATTGCTTCCTGACCTATCACTTGTTCCTTGTGAGTTTTATGTGGGAAATGATTTATGGGGCAAATCAATCTCTCTGGCAGAGAGAAACCTGTCCTTAAAGCTGGGTGAAAGCCTCTGCGTGGGGCAGCAGCAGGAATAAAGATTGAGGACAAAGATCTTGGCTTTAAAGGTTTGTATTAAAAAAAAAACCCCGACCAAAACCAAAAATCGAAACCCACTCAAAACACAAATAAGAGAAAAAACCTTGAAATATTTTCCTCTGGAAAGAGAACAGGATGGATTTCATTATCCCAGGCCTTCCCGGGGTAAGAGCCTTAATGGCACCAGTGAGCTCAGTGGGAAGGGACAGTCTGAGAGCAAAGGAAACCTCTGATGGCTTTAAGTACTTTCATTTTTATCCCATAAACAATTCAAATGAGACGAGCTATGTAATGACTTTTTTATGATAATTGTGTCTATTTGTTTGGTCTTTTACCAGATCATTAAAACTACTGAGGTTGCTGGAGAGCCAATTTTTTTTTTTTTGTCTTGAACTGTTTTAACTGTTCTTACTTGATTACTGGAGTTCAGTGATGATAAAGATTTATAAGCAGCCAAGAAAAACTATTTTTAAAAGGCTTTTCTTCTGAATATAAACAGTCCTTTCCTCTGGAAATAGTTTCAGTGACAGTTTTTGCTTTATTAAAAAGAAGAAAACAACACAAGAGAAAATAGAAAATATTTATCTAGAAAATATTATCTAGAAAATATCACAAAGAAAAATAAGTCTTTTCCCCATAATATTATAGGGAAAGGGAGAAGGAAAGGGAGAACGAAAGCAGAAAGAAAAACATTTTAGTAATGAGGTCTGGCATGAATTCAAGCCTAAATTTGCTTCATGCTTTGGGACTACAGAATCAGGTCATGGGGGTGAAATTAAGAGTAATTTCATTCCACCCTCAAACTCAGCTCCCTTGGCATGGAATCGCTGCTGCAAAGCCACGGGATGGGGTGGGTGGAGAAGGGGGAGGGAATGTGCAGATGCATCCACCTGGAAGTTCTTCCACCACAGCTCTGAACTCAACTTTAAACTTCATCTCCGACAAAACACAGTCCAAGGGATGGTTCAAAGAACTCRAGCTCTGAGATACCTCCTAGAGCAACAGATCCACCATTTAGCAGCCTGAGGAATCAGAATATGACAGAAAAATACCAATTTATTTCCACGCTGTCTGTTTTGAACCCACAGATTTAGGTGGGCAGGTCTTTCCATTGGCAGCAATCGGAAAAATTGCGATTTTTCTGAGTCTGAGCAGTTTTCTGCAGCTCACTGAGCCCAACGACAGCTTTGCCACCTGCATGGTGATTCCCAGAAATTTAATTATAACACTGTGCACATATCCCTGCAGTTTTGGCATCCATTACTCCACTGTCACTTTGATGTTATTTATTGTACCTGCTTAACCTTTGTATTTTCTGATAGGTTTGTGAAGTGGTTTTACAGATGCCGCTTGGTACACCTTGTGTGCTGTGCATTTCTGACGCTGCAGTGTCACATTTAGACAGACATTTCCATAATTCCTCGAGGTGTAACCTGATCTCCCATTCACAGCCGTTAAATATCACCTGTCTGCACAGGACTGTCTCTTTTTTCCAAAGTCTCCAYCTCATCTCTGTGCAATCTGATTTCCAGGAAGCACAAGCTCCTATAGTACATTAGAAGTCATTTGTTTCCTCACATTAAAACCGTCATTTACATTTTTAATACCACAGATTTTCCAGAAATTGATGCATTTAAAATAGAGCACGTTTTAGATCACTATTGTTAAAAAAGGAACATTTTTTCCTTTGTGAAGTTCTCTATACACAACTGTGGTTTATGACCAATCGTTTCTGAACCGAGGTGACATTCCAGGATCACACAGCTCTGCTGGGTTTTGACACAACTCTGGATCAAAGCACTGGAATTTGTCTTCTGCTCAAACACAAACCACGGCGTGAAAGGCAGTCTCAAGCAAAACGTCCACCTGAAAAACTGCTGTTGATTTTTTCTCTACTGCCTTCATAAAAAAAAAAAAACCCAAGAATCGGTCAATAAAAGCAGCAAGATTTTTTTTTTTTTTGGTCTGTTTCTTTTAATAAAAGCAGCAGCTGTTGAGAACTAGAAGAACACCAGTGGTTATCCCCACTGAGATTCAAAAGGAAAAATATTCAACTTCCCAGAATTAATTGTCCTTAGAAAATTAAAAGGTTTTAATATAGGAAGCAAAAAACAGCCACTGTACACACCAGGATGAAATGATTATTACTTTGGAATTTGAGTTTAGGGGCAGCCTGGCTAAACCACCTTTCTTGGTGGTGCCACCAAGGGAAACTCCTGGATGATCCACACAATCGTGGAAGACCCTTCCTGGGTTGGAGTTTTGGGTGGCTTTAAGCCAGGAAGGTCCAAGGAAATTCATTCTCCAGGGCCATTTGAGCTCTTTGATCCAGCTCCTGTGGTGAGGTTTACACACAACATCATCAGACTCTGCTACAGCCTGCATTTGAAAATCCATAATTCTTTCCAAAGCCCTATAACTGAAAAAAAAAGAGAAAATCATATCTGCTGCTTTTTWAACATATCTGCTTCAAACCCCATTGCTTTCCAGCTGAGTTTCTCAACCACTTTTAGAGAGAATTTGAGAAAACTTGGGAAGTATGTGAAAAGCACAAATTAAATACATCTCAGTATTGCTTCAATACTTCAATGGACCCAACCCTGGCACAGACAYGAGATTTGCACCCCCAGTGGCTTCCACCAGATGTGCCACCACTTCCAGGCTAGAATCCGACCCCTATTAGCTGCCCTGAGGGAATAAACATCTRGATTTTTCCTGCCCTCCACTCCAAACTGTAGCAATTTACGCTGTTTTTTTAGACTTTTCCATGCATAAGAACAAGAGCTACAGTGGCCCAGAAAAGGCTGAACTCAAAGCACTTGCCTTTAACACGGTTTTGACAGGAAAGGGCCGACGAACACAACATGTGCTGACAAAGGAATTGCTAATGGTGAGCGGAAAAAGGAATGACAGTGTTGGTTCTGCGGGATTCTTCCCTGGAAAACTGCCCGTGCCAGTGCTGGCACATATTTCACATCTTTAATGTTCGCCCTTGTTTGCCATTATAAAGCAAATATTTGTCAAGTCCCTGCACTCTGGAGTTTCCCCAGCAGAAATTCCTCTCGCGGATGTGTCAGAGGAGACTGCAGGAATTCAGAGCAGAAAAAGGGAGGCCAGGCCCGGGTGGGAAAGGAAAAGGATCTGAAAGGTTTAAATCTTAACCTGAGTCAAGGAGTGGCTCAGGTCAGCAGTCCTTGGGCATCACCTGGAGCGATCCAAGGGAGGGACACGGAGGTCTGAGGCACTTCCCAGGCAGGGTCGAGTCGGTTCCCTCGGGAGGTCAATCAAAAGGGATGGAAGGTGCAGTCTGTTCTCTGATTTTACGGAATCAAGGAATGGTTTGGGTTGGAACGGATGCAGGGATCACCAATTCCAACATCCCCACCACGGGCAGGGACACTTTTTTTTCTGTTTAGGCATTTCTGTGTGGCCACAGAGCAYCAAACACCACGATGGGCCTTCCCCTACACCTCTCTGCAGCATCCCAAACCCCAATTTCCCAATAAATCACCTTGTACGACACCCTCACAAATGGCTCCCATATCCCCAGAYGGTTACAACCCTAAAATATCAACCCACAATCCTAAAATATCAGCCCACATTTATTTTATTGTTTGCTAACAGCTGAGATTCAGAAGTGAAACAAACCAGAAATTCAAAGCCGAATCACAAATGAGGAAGTTTTCCTCTCCCTCATCTTGTTATCAAAAATATCCAATTGGTTTTCAAGCACTTTTTATTGACTTCCAGGGCACTCCTAAATTGCTTCAGGAAGTTCTGCTGTGGGCACTGACATGGCTTAAGACACCTTTGAAAGTCAGAGTTGTTTCCATTTACTATTTTATTTCTATTTACTATTTAGTTCCTATTTACTATTTTGTTTCCTTTTACGTGAAAGTGTTTTGTCATTTTCAGAGTTTCCTCACTTGTTTTCTTACAGTGAAGGCAGGGGTTGGGAGCCAGAGTGCACCAACAAATCTAAAAAACAAACAAAAGAACAAGGAGGATGTAAAAAAGTAAAAAATAATAAAGTATCCATGTGTCAAAGTTTTCAAATATGTAAATTTGCGCTACTTTGAAAGCAAAACATTTAAATTTATAATTACACAACAGAGAATTAGAAGTTAATGAATTACCAAGATGGCTCCAATTGAGTTTGCCAGYATTTCCTGCTTTATTCCAATCAGCCATAACTTTATAATTTGACTTTTTTCTTTGCACCAGCCATTCCAAGACAACGTCAGCGTGGAGTCCATAAGCATTTTGAGAATTAATTAAAATGTCATGAAATAGTTCTTTCATTAGCATATATATGGTCATAAAAATAATTATAATTACTTGTTAGAGGTGGAGGAGAGTTAAGTTTGATTGATGGAATTAATGAAAACGGGGACAGCTCCAACATACTAAATAGCAGAAACTTGGAGTCCTCACTATCTGCCGYGTGAAGTTATAATAATTACAGCAAGAGCTGAAAAAGATTAGTATTCAAAAAGAATAATGTACCTTAGAGCCGAAAATACCCATTGCAAATTATGAATGTATTTTCGACTGTTTATAACATTCTCAGAAGAAAAATATCGTTTTGATGAACTTCCAGAGGCTCCTAGATTAATAGGTATTTGCAGGCTTACGGAGGGTACAATCAATCCCTCTAATCTTGTTATCAGATGCTAAACAGCCGGGTGACCTGATTGAAGTGCCGTGATTTTAAGGCAGTAATAATGTCTAATAGTTTCCAAATGCCTGCTAAGGATTTGCAAGCTGCATAATACACCCAAAGATATGCAAATAAACGGCGTTAAAAAGAAACATTATAATTAGCAGCCGRATGCAAGCAAACTGCTTGTGCAGCCATGAGGAATTTAATCTTATTTTAGTGGTRTTTCTTTTAATTTAGTCTCCCTCAAAGACCTGCAGAATGGGAATGATTTGGGAAGYTCAGGTGAACCCGCTCTGAAAATGTGAAGCTGAATAAAAGTTTTTGATTCAGTTGTGCGCAGAATGGGTCAGGTTGGGAGGGACCACAGGGGTCACCTGGTCCCTCAGCCTGTCCTGGGCAGGGAGATGCTCCAGGCCTTCCATCTGGAATTGAGGCCCTCTCATAAAGCTGACCTCAATTCTCAACAGTAAAGAGTTAACGTACATTCTTTCACGTATATTCAGAATATTCATTGTTCTTGTCCAGACACTTCATGTAGAAAAAAAATCACCAAAAGCCTGGGCTGAGTGTCACTAAACTCCCTCTGCGGGGTCCAGGCTGTGAGCAGTCCCCTTGGTGAGGTGGAAGTGACCAAAGAATAATTTTTCATGCAGAAAAAAATATTTTTTATACATTTAATTCCTTTGTCGCTCACACCCCCCATTATTGTAAGTTATTTGCAAATGGCAGGTTGCTGATTTTTTAATTTTTTTTTAAGAGCAACTGCCAAGTGTGTGAARAATTATTTTGCAGAAGCATTAACTGCATTTAAAGGTCCTTTCTTTTTTTGTAAGACATTTCTAGTCTCACTCTCCCCCCCCCCCTCTAATCACASAAACAGTTTAGGCTAAAAAAAGCACTCCCTGGTAGGAAGGAGAGGGAGGGAGTGTGTACCCACAGCTGTGCCTGCTGCTGCCAGGGAGTTTGTTTTCCATTCCTGTATTGATAGAGATGCTCTGACAATTGTGGTGCCAGATTCTCACAAATGCCATGTTTTGCAAACTGCCAAATTAAGGAGTGAGGATCTTGGGTTTTAAGCATTATGTTTGAAATATTTCTCTTTTTTTTTCTACTGAGGGAGCATATGGTGGTAGGCAACACGTTTATAATGGTCTTGCTGGTGCCAGGGGAGGATTACTCTATTAACAGGAGAATGTGGTACTTGGAAATTATTGGTCAATAAGTAGAATTTCCACTAAACAGTGGAAATTCCTGTAGTGTCTCATTGCGAAAATTGCATTCCTCCGAGCCATGGTCCTCGTGCTGGCACTTGGAGGGATGAAATTTAACTTTCTCCCTCTCAGGCTTGGTTTGCAACTCCTTGTATGTGAACTACACAAGCTGCACTAGGACTGATTCATCTTCAGCACCGCAGCAGAGTAAAGGAATGAGATGAATCTGGAATTTCTGAGTCAAACAGCAGCAAGAGGACAATCACAGGGTCCCAAGGTTCACTCTGACTTGAGCATTCCCTGATTCCATAACCAATCTGTTATCTCCTTTCCCCGCAGGATACCCCATGATGTACAGGGGGACTCCCACAGTTTATATTCATTTACTTCTGCCTCCTGCCTTCCTATGGCCAGTGTGTTAAACCCTGGAGTTCCTTCCCTTCCAACCACGCTGCTCCCTCGGTGAGTTGAGCACGGGGCTCTCATCAATTATTCACTGCTCTGCAGATGTAGGAGCTGTCTCAGGGCAAATTTGTGTTTCTTCTCACTCCTCAGGAGCAGGAGCTGGGAAACGTGTGCACCTCAGCCCGGAGCAGGAGGGAGCTGCACTCGCTTTTAGGGGAGGGAAAAATCCACCTCCAGCAGGCTCTGCTCGCACATGGGAACGAGGACCGCCAGTTCCACGGCATTCCAGACTCATACATAGGGATGTTGAAAGAGACTGATGTTTTTCAAGTAGAACTGTCAGAATTACTTCAGACCAACTTTACCTTCTTTTTATTCTGATTCATATTTAATCGTTCTCCAYGGAGGGTTCCTACCTTCAAAATTAAGGAAAAGAAATGCAGGTAGAGAAAAGAACTCGATTCTTTTTTTTAAATGAGCACTTGGCATTTCCATCTCTTTGGTTTTCAATCCCAACACCACCTTGGTTGCAACTGCTCAAACAAAGACATCTAAAAACTTGATGTTGTTTTCAAATTAAATTCCTTTATGGAATGAGGTAGTTTATTTAAATTTGGCATAGAAAATAGTGAATTTATTAGCATGCCATGAGTTACATTTTCCAAAATCTCTCAACCCTCCTTACAATATTTTTTTCCTTACATCACCACCGATAAACCTTTCACTATGTCAAAAGAATTAGGCTAAATTTAAGCTTTTCTGATAATCCTAAATAATGCTGCCATCCCACTGTTTATCTTTGAAAGTATTTGCCATGAAATAAGAAGGGTAAGGCTCAGAAGAGTAGAACTGTGTTTCTTAATTCAAAATAAATTTGGTTTTTTCTCCTATTTTTCTGTTTCTCTGTCTATCCTAGGGAAAACAAACCTTGAAACAACAAAGTCCTGGAAATGGTCCTTATAAGCACAACTTATCCTATTGAGATTTCTACATGCATCCTTTACTGAAAATCATTAAAACCTAACACCAACTACAAAAAAATACAGGTCTAAGGAGATTATGAATAAAAGCTATTGCTGGCTTTGTTTTTAATGAGATACCGAAAGCATTTTTATTCTTACCCATATTTTCACTCACATTTAATGTAACCCATGTTATTTTCAAACTAGTTCTGTTCAACAGGACAAAACCCTTACATCTGCTGCCAGTTTAGAAATCTGCAGGTGCTTGCATCTTTCAGAGCCTTTGTGAATATTGCACAACTTTCAAGTCTAACCTACTTTTCCTCCTTATTTTTTTTTTCCTCGAAATATTCTATAGTCCCTTATGAATGTTGCAAAAGATTCGCAAATCCTAAGTGCTGCATAAAGTGGCAAAAATTAACATCTCCCAAAATGTCATTGAGATGGGCAGACATCTCCCCCCTCATCCCCAGTAGGCTCGACTTTGATGAGACAGGCTTGAAAAGGAATTTTTAAACCTCTCAAAACCTATAGGAAAAACATAACTCAGGTTATGAGTTTCCYGCAAAGTTACCTGTTCTCCTGTGGATCAAAACATGTTGGAATAGGCTGAAAAATACCGCTTTAAACCCCATTAAGTTTATTATGCTCTTCATCCCTGAAGTGCTGTGTTTCCCAAATGGCTGAGTGTAGGAATTCTTTGGATAATACTGGGTTTGGTTTTTAGTTTTCTCCTGTCCTTGAAACAGCCGAGTAAATAAGCCCATAAATAAAACATTCAGTACCTCAATGGGTGGAAATCCAGGCTGGGTTTGGAACACACAGAGTTTATTGAATTCTGATGTCCTGAGAACCAGGGCTCTACTCCATTCACACCTATTAACAAGGCTGAATTTTTAAAAAAACTTGTAAAATGGAAGAGAAATTGTGGCTTCCACATCTCTGAGAGAGTCCAAGGCCAGGCTGGATGGGACTTGGAGCAACCTGGGGTAGTGGAAGRTGTCCCTGCTCATGGCAGGGGATGGAATCAAATGAGCTTTAAGGTCCCTTCCCACCCAAAACACTCTGTGATTCTATGAATTGAAAAATCCCCCTTATTACCTTTCAACTCTTGCAGGAGAACACACCAAAATTCTATCCCTATTATGGAATTTGATGGGGTGAGGTGTGAAAGCCCCAGAAGAGGAACACAGTCCCGCTGAATCCTGCAGAGGTTTGGTGTATGCATCTCAAAATTGCATCTGGCCACGAACAAAAGTAATCCTTTCGAATGAAAGGAATAAATCTGCCAGCAAAATCCCATCATAAAATCTACYTTGCTTGTAAAAACACCAAAAATGTTCCCGTCCAAAGACCCAGTGACAAATGAGAGGGGGAAAAAAAACATTCCCAGCTTCAGAGTAGCTGACATTTAATTACCAGAGGCTGCTGTTCACAGATGTACAGCAAACTGCACGGCCTTGGCTGCAGTACATGGAACTATTACATTATCAAAGATTTATTTCTTTAAAGTGCATCACTTTCAGCTAAAAGGAGCCTGAAGTAGCCCACGGCACAATATGTGTCCGACAGGTGACTTAATGGTGTTACTGCAGAAAATAACAGGGGTTTTTGGCTCTAACAAATGCAGCGTTTCCTGCTCACGACCACTCAGAATGTGACAAGTCATTAACTTCAGCCTCTGTTCATTCACTGAGTATTTCCCCTCCAAAGACAAGCATTTCCTTCCAAAGGTAAGCAGCAAATTAGGCCCAACTCCAGACTAAAATTCCCCAGTCTTCCACCAGAAGTGCAAGGAGCCCGCATTTATACAAAGACAGGCATAAAGTAAAAGTTTAAGGATGAAATATCAAGTTTTTTCCTTCAAAAATCAAAAATAATTGCTTATTTTTCTTTGTAGGCAGAGGGTCAAAGAAGTGAAGAAATTGTTTTCCTAGATTAAAATGCAGAGAGCCGTGATTTTCTGCTGTAGAAGAAGCACTGGCACTTCAATCATGGCACTTCTAAAACTATTGAGAATTTAGGTCCAATAATAAGTCCTTGAACACCAGAATTTTGCTAAAGACTTGAAAGAGGTGGTTGATTCTTGTCTTGGCTGTAACACTCAATTGGTAAAACAATTCTTTCCCCCTCCTTTCTGTAAAAAAAGCCCCAAAAGGATTGTTTTATTTCCATTTTCTACCTTAACAGCACTTCTTTCACCAGCTCGCCCAGACACCAGATTGTGCTATAAAGTGTTGACACACACGAGAAAAAAAAAACAAAACCAAAAACCAACCACAAAACCACAGGTGATGACACGCACAGACTCTGTTAAAATACGAGTAGACTCCTTTTTTCGGGCCACTGCTCCAGGATATGTATTTTTACTCCACATCTTTGATGATGCTGCCACCAGCAGCTTTTAAGACAGGAAAAAGGCCAACGACAGGAGCTGTCAGCGGCTCCAGCAAAAGCCGCGCAAGCTCGCCGGGCGYGTAACGCGGCGGATTTCAGCAGAGCTGAAAAACCCACGCTGGCTTTGACTAACTTGATCTTTCAGAGAGCTGTTGGAGGGGAGAGAGGCACGAAATAATGAATTGGATGGAGCGTTGCATAACAAAGAACTCCTCGGGGTCTTGTCTGCTGCCTTATCTCATCAAGGGTAATGATTTTCATGTTAGATCAAAGCAGAGCATAAAACAAAATGGGGATGAAAACAACTGTTCATTGCCCTCCAGTGCACGGCTTTTGTTTTAAGACGCTCCTGAGCGGCAGCGTGGAAGGTTTTTCCTTTCTTTACACAAATCACTGCTCTGTAATCCTCCCTGTGACAGCAGGAGCAGCTCCGCTGGTGGAGGCACAAACCTCTCCAAACTGCTTCATCTGACTTCCCTCTCGACTTACGGGGAGCCAGGGGGAGCCGTTATTCCTTCTGGGGTTTTTTTGAAATCTTTTGGGGGAAGGTGGCGGAGAAAAGAAGATTTTCTCCACGATAAAAACAACAGGAAAATACACGTGGGGATTTGGAAATCGAAACGTGCAGCTGGTGGAGTTTTGGCAAGAAAGAAGGGGCASGAACACATCAAAGTTCGTGCAGGCAGCAAGAGAAATGTTTGCTGCCGTGGGAATGCTCTGCTGCATTCATCAGGAGATCCTTGGCTTGGGAAGAACAGTGTGGAAAAAGGACACATGGAAAGGTGTTCCCCTCTCAGGGTTTAGGAGAAAACTATGGAAAAACAATCATGGTGTAGCCTTGTGTGATTGGGTTATACAGAACCACCACCCCAGGCTTGCCAGATCTGGAATGTTCTGGCTCCCGTTAAGCTCAGGAAGCAGGAATTTCTAAAAATTAACTCATATCTAAAAGGGCTATTACATCATTAGCACACCATCTATTCCTAAGGAAACATATTTTCAGCACAGATCAATCCTACCAAAATTCAAATATTGGTAAATTTTACAGGTCAAAGTATCAAGTTGCATTAGGTAGGAAYGGAGAGAGATCTCAGCCYTGTTCTATGAACTCCAAGCAGGATAGAAAACAACACTGAAATCAGATACCCTTCAAAGGAACTTTAAAAAGTTCAAGTTGAGGATGTTTCTTATCACTAACACTATAATTGTGTGTCTACAACAACACAACTATTAAATTTAATTTCACACAGGGATACAGTGACGTGGCAAGGTGATTGTAAGGAATTATCTACTAAAAAAGAGAAAAATCAGAAACTATTTTACAAATTCAAAGGCAAGTAATTTTTTCCCTTCTTCATGCATTATAAATGAATTCATTCCCCCAAAAATTCTTAATGAAGAAATATTTTAGTATAGTTCAGGGACAAAAATCTCTTGAAACCTAAAATGAAAATGCTTATTATCAGAAATGGAAAAATAACCATTTGTCAAAGTTAGCTTCATCGTCAGTTCCTTAAATATTCATGAGCAGATATTGAGTCCTTTACATTTGTTATTTGGACAGATGCAATATTTGCTGCTTCCAGAGTGCTTCAGTTATTGATCACCCCAGTGATCAGCACTGGATCTGCATGGGACCCTCGCTGGTCACCTGTGGATAATGCCATTTGTTTCCTGTCATTTCCCCTCCTTGATCAGATTAATCTGATTTTCTAACCCAGAAGTTCTTGGTGCTGCTTCCAGGGCTCCGAAACACTTGGAGAGGGTTGGAGGATAAGTGGGTTGGGAAATGACAGAAAACACCAAAGCTTTTCCTTTCTGGCTCGCTGAGGCCTTAGAGTCACAGCTCCCACCAGGCTGATGGAACATTTGTTGGCTGCTTACAGAATTGGAATTTAATTTTCTTCTTCCCATGATCATCTATGTGCAAGGGCTGAGATATGACAGAAGGAAGCAGATATTTTCCACTTGTGGTAATTCCATGGCCAGGGATTTCGGGATCTGCTCCTTTGCTGGGGTGAATTATGCACTAACAGTGTTGACACATTTTCTTCAGTTCACAAGAGATAAACGAATGAATTTAAATTTTTCCTAATAGTCAATACTCACCTGTTACTGCTCAAAACAACTACCATTTCCTGTAAGTAATACCAGAATAATTGCTATTCCAAGAAGTTGTTTTGTTTAAAGATAATTTTACTGAGAATCAAATATTGGAGTCAGAGTGCTCAGCTATGGATCAATCTGATAAAAACTGATAAAACCACATCCAAGTTACCCTCAAAGACAAGGTCTATGCATGGAAGGAAGGAAAAAGGAGAAGTATAGGGTGTGACATAGAGGGTAAAGAAAGTATAGGGTGTTTTCTCTGATATAGGCCCAGAATTAGATTTAAAATTTCTTTGAGAATGTTTAATTAAAAATAGACATCACAATGAGAAGTCTTAAAAGCAACTACTTCCCATCATCACTTGTACTTTTCAGCTTTGATGAATTATTAGACAGCAGATAAATAATCCAGAGGATGAAAAGAGAGAAAAAGAATTCCTTTTATTAAGGATATAAATAACTTAGACCAGGTGCATTCTCAGTAAATACAGAGAATGAAAGTCTTGTTCAGAGCTGAAGGCCATGACTTGATTGCACAGAGAAATCTCCAGCAAATTTGTCATCTTGTGCATGAAAGATCCTGGAGACCACTCCAAGCACCAGAGATGGAATTATTGGAAGGCCATTTTTTTCCAAAGGAAAGCCAAGAAGTGCCCAGGAAGAGAAAGGACCCAGCTGCCTCCTTTTAATTTGCACTCTGATCCTTTAACATCAGTGAAAAGTCTGTCTGGGACTGTTTTGTTTGTTCATCAAATCTGAAATTGCCTTTTTTCCATCCCACCCCTGAATTCTTTGCCATCGATATGTCAAATCTTCAATCACGTTACCCAAATGAGTTTCCAATAAAACCAAAACAGTACCTTACAATCATTACATTCAATTCTTTCATTACAATCATTCTTTCAGGGCTATCAGGGTGTTGATTCACCTGCCCAAACAGCAGTGAAAAAAAAGGGTGAAAAATGAGGGGTGAAAGAGAACTTCCAAAAGATACCAACATTAAAACAAAATATAAAAAATACTGCACGAAACCAATAAAATTAACACTTCCAAAATGGCAAAAAAAAATCTGTTTGAACTTTGCAATCAAAGTCCTGTGATTATGCAGCCRTTGCTTTGTCTCAGGCCATTTACAGGTGGTTTTCCTCCCCTTCCTCCCTCGCAGTGGTGATTATTTCCAAGTGCATTTGGRGAAGTGAATGGAGCATGAGGCTTTCAGAGCAGCCTGAAACGAGGATATCTGATCCCATAATCTGGAGATTTCGTCTCATCATGAAGGCTCCCTAATTGTACTCTCCTCAGATAGACCAGAATTAATTCTTGCCATTCATCCCCTGAAATGTATCTGGGCTGATACACTGATAATAATTTCCTTATCTCAGAGACAGACAGTTAAGGGGAGAGCCTGGAAAAATAAAGGGAAGTGTTGGAGGTGATTATCATAATGAGAATGTTAATTAGCTCCATTTCAGACACCGATTTTTGGCACATGAATCGGCAAGCAACTCTCCAAGTGTTTTCATAAGATTTTTCTCTTTCTAATCTTTTCCCATTTCTAATCTTTTCCCATTTCTTCTATTTCTCTTGCTGTCATTATAGTCATGAGGAACCTTGTTGATAAGGGAAATAAAAGTTGATTTCAGCAGTTGAAAAAAGCATATGGTTGAGAAAGAGCTGCATAATCTGTTCCTGTACTCCTTCAAATGGTTTCTGTATATGACCATGAGGACTTGGAAATTAATGTAGCTGAAGGGAGGTAAAAATGTGAATTATTTCTCYTGTTCAATGGCCAGGGGATGTGGTACAAAGTTGAGTAATGGTTGTGCATGGTCAGCACCAGAAATCCAGATTTCAACCTCGTCTTTGGGCTTTTATACAAAGGAAAAAAACAGAGGAAGAAACTTACCTCCTTTTGTTTTTTCCAGGTTTTTCAGACCCTCTTTTTCCTGASCTCTGCCTTCTCCAGACACCCCCAAACCCACCCTTCTTTATTTCGTTATAACTAGAAAATCCCCACCACACCAAGAAGCAGCTGAGGCTGATGCTCTAGACAGAAAATGTTTTTCCCACTGCTCTCTTGTCCTTTGCAAACAAGGACTTCAGGACAATATTGGAATTATTTTCCTCAACCACTCTGCACTGTAGGTTGGGTTTCTCTGAGCCCCACTCATGGCACTGCTCCCTCAGATTCCTACCACACATTCTGGGTGTGCTGTAAATTGTTTATATCAGAGTAGGGTAATTTTATTTTCTTTCCCTGTGTCTGATCTCTGTGTCTGTCTTCCATTAAGTCCCTGTTTTGAGGGCAGGAGTGCTCTATTTTAATACCAGGTTAGAAATCCAACAAGCTGACATTTACTCCCACTCCTTGACGAGTCATGAAATTCCCAAGTTTACACTCCAGCCTGGGAGTTTAAACTCTCCTGGGACACCTCCCAGCAGAGCTCCAGTGCTGCCCACTGCTGAATTTAACCTATTTGCAGGAGACAGGTCAGCCCTGTGCTAATCTGGGTGAGATGTTCCAGCAAATTCCCATGGGATGCATCAATTAAACTCTGATTAGTTACACCCACTTGTAGCTCTGCCCACTCAGAGCTCAGCCAAGTAACACAATTTCTCTTCAAAACTGCTCAGATGGTCAAGCCGGCCATGATGAAGAATTTACTTGTCAGGTTTTGGTTTTCAGCTCCCTGAAAATCTGTGGCATGGTAAAGTGAATCAGAGGGAGCAGCTTAGCCATACCCACAGCAAAGGAAGGGATGGAGAAAGRAAACAGAAGTCTGAAGCAGAGTTTGTAGGAAATATGAAAAGATATAAAACACAGGCTTTGAAGAACTAGGTGAAGCCAGGTTTGCACTCTCCAGGAGCTTTTCAGARCCATGAGGATAATCCAGGCCTTCCCTCACAGTCCTGTCTCTGAGTATGAAGYTTTATCTCATTAACCCTCTGTTATCACCTCACAGCAGAGGATGTTCCAGCACCTCTCCTCAGCAGCATTTTCTCACCCTTTGGCTTTCCTTCTGCTCCATCAGCCCCACAGTATCTCACAACCTGTACCCCACATCCCACTTTTAAAGCCTCCTCAGTGCCAGGCATGCCTGACCCCACGGCTGATCCCAGAGAGGACGTGCGGAGTGCCAGGGCATCAATTCTGGTTTAAAACTTCAGCTTTTCTGGCCTCTTGAGGCAAAACTTGTATATTTTCCCTTCTGTGCTTCTAAATAGTAACTTCTACATTTTCCTGAAAGTTTTAAAACATTATGTATAAGTACACRTAGAATTATTAGGTTATTGATGAAATATATTTACTTAATACTTTCATGGCTAGCAATGGATATAAAGTTAAAATTGATAGCATGGATTTTTTCTGGGCTTTCACATCACTTTCTTCCCAGCAGCAGCATTTCCATAGGAAAACAACTGCAATTAAAATATGACGTGAATCAAAAGTTAAAAGTCCTTGGTTCTTAATACCATTATTCTCCTATTCATTCAGTGTGTGAATTACAGCAGCCCCTGCAAGATGCACGGCTAGGGAATATGTAAACACAGAGAAAATTTAGGAAAGAGGTCTATAAATCCATAATTCCATGTGTTTTATTCATACAAGTCAGTGTAAAGAACACATCCACCTACAAACATAAGTCGTAGATGCTGAAGGATGTTACAGCTTCACTGATCTATTAAACGATGGTACAAAGTGCTCCATGTCTCTGGGATTGTTTATTGTATTTAGATGTAGGGTTTATTCCCACARGGCTTGGCCCATGCCTCCAGACAACCCTAAGCCGTGTAACCATCTGGTATTACCCAGAGCTAATTATTAATTTGGGTTGTCTTTGTGCTAACGGAGCCATGGAGTGTTTATTCAGTTCAGCGTTGGCACAGCCCAGAATAAAGTCTTTTATCTTCCCACAGGAGCAAGTCGAAATACCTGATTTCTGCCATTTTGAAGAGCAAGCTTGATAAAACAGATGCTCTGGGTGGGATTTTTTTTAATTTATATTTGCCTGCTTTTAAAAATCCTCACGCCGTGTCTGCGTTAGGTGCTATTCATACTCATCCTTGGGCCCTTTCCAGTGCAATTTGTTGTGACAGTGGATCGATATTTGCTTCCCACCGTTTTCCCACTCCCCACCCCGGCCACAAACCCTYTGTGTGCCCCCTGTGACTGGGGGAGATGGGGCCTTTGGGAGGATTGTTTGTGAAAAAAAGCAAGCTTTTCCTCTTGCTTTCCAGCAGTTCCTCGTGTCAGCTGGAATTACGTGTCCCACAAACCACCCTGTTTAAGCAGCCTGTTTATAACTGCAGGAGAATGTCTCGGTGCTCAGAGCTGCAGCGTAAATTCACAGGTTTGCTTTGTTTCTTCTGGTTTTGATTAAGGAAATGGTGTCTCTTCAATATATCCAATGTCACCTATCAAATGTTTTTACCAATTTATATGGTTTTCTGGCGTTCCTCGTGGTAATGTTCAYCATCTTTTATCCTGAGCTTTCTGAATTAAGACAAAGCTCTCCCGTTTTTGTTTTCTATGGACTTCTTTGCTTCCACACTCGATTTTTACCTTCCATTTTTTTCATCTTTGTTCGTGGTCTTGTTTTTTGTTGTGTCAGGGAATCCRTAAATCCTCATGGACCAGGTCCCTTCAGGCTACCTGTTTCCATGGAATTTAGCTGCTCCCTTTATTGCCTTACGCAATGTAAGGTGTTGTGCCTAACAGAAAAACATGAGAGTCTCAATTTCTAGAGTTGTTACATTTTTCTTAAAAAAAAMCAATAAAAGATGTAAATGTTGCTGTATCAGTCTAATCCTGAGCACCTGCCCTGTCTTCTTTGASGTCCCCATCATCATCCTCTTCCCTCCCTTCTATTCATGAGGCCATTATTAAGATTAATATATAAAGAGATGAATAAATTTTGGAGTKAAAAGCACCATTATTAAATCTATTTGAGTATGAATTCAAAGCCATCAGAAAAATTTCAGTATCTCCGTGAGGGAAAAGGTGCCAGGAAATGCAATCCACGTGTTGGGAAGGAGATGAATCCAAGATTTCCTTTGGGATTTGATGCCTTTGCAGCCCCTTGTGACATCACTGAGGGGTTCTCTGACCTCCACAGCCATTCAAAATAAAGCTTGGCTTAAATCATATTACTGTGAGCGCCTCTTTCCTCTTCATGCTCCAAAGAGGAATCTCCAGTGTAGATGATTCCGCAACAATGATCAAGGCCAGGCTGGACGGGGCTTGGAGCAGCCTGGGATAGCGGAAGGTGTCCCTGCCCATGGCAGGGRGTGGAATCCTTATGTCCCTTCCACCCCAAACCATTCCAGGRTTCTATGGGCACTGCACAGATGAGATTTTCTCACTCTCAGCCYTCCATGCCCGTGTGTAACCCTGGCTCTGCTCCCCCAAATCCTCAAGCACACGCTGCTGCAGAATTGGTTGGAAGCCTCCCACCACACAAAGACACACCCACGCTGATGCATTTTCAGAACAAAACAACGTCTGAGATCTCCGTGCGGCACGTGAACCTCTGGCAATCTCCTGCAGACAACAGGAAAGATGCGCTCTTTTATTTTTAGCGATTTATTAAGCAGCAAAAGGTGAGCGCYGGGCTCCATCCTTCCGCGAAGCAACCCCCAGCTCCCGCTGCCGGAATTTGAACCCAAGRGTGGTTCCCTGGTAATGTGCCGTGTCTTGGGAGGCAGGGCTGCCTAGGCTGGGAAGGGCTGCGGATGAACCAGCGGCAGGTGAAAATATCTGTGTGCCTTCCCAAGGTTTGATGGAGATGAACTCCGTGTGAGCGCTGAGCCATGCCCCGCGTTGGGCCGGCAGCGCGAGGGGACCGAGCACCGAGCACAGGCAGTGACAAATCCCTCGCAGAAAGCCTGTCCTTGTTTGAACCGCTGTTTTCTGCTCCAGGATAAAGACAGACACGTTCCCACGACGGAGGACACGGGATGGCTTTCCATCTATTTGTTAGTGGATGTATAAATCCGAAGGAGAAAGTTAATTAGGCTCCCCGTGTGCGAGGCAGCGGAGTACACTCTGATTGCTAATTATTTTAATATAGGTAAACAGCTATTGACAGTACAAGTAATTTTCCCCCATCTACAGTTAAGAGGCTGCCAGGTATCAGCCTAACAGCTCCGAGCCAACCCGAGGCAATTTAAATTATGGGTTTTAATCAATATGTAAATTGTTATTGTAGAATATATCCGTGATCGTTCCCTGCAGCTGCCCCAGCGTCCCTCAGACCCGGCAGGGGCTGGCTCAGGTTGGGATGGGAGTGGCCGTTCCTCGCCCTGCTGGCCACATTTTTGAGCTGACCCTTCTTTATCTGCCCACTGTCTGCTCACAGGATCTCTTACTCAGTGGAGGTGCTCAGGCCAATGCAGCTGAAACCAGCAAGGTGCAAMAAGCCTTTTGCTCATTCCCCACGCTCAGCCATCCTTGTTTGTGGGTTTTGGGAGACTGATGGTCAAAAGTGCCCAATCATATTTGTTTGTCACCCAGAAGTGGTTCTGCCTCAGAGATTTTGAAGAGTCTTTTAGCTCATCTCTCCCAGCAGCCAACTCACCTTGCATTGACCTCTGACTTTCAATTGACTCGCTACCTTAGCAACAATAACAAAAATTAACCCCCCCTCCAAACTTACTATCTTGTAATTTTCTATACTACAGCCTTTAAGGCATAATCTAATTTAAAACTGTCCACTTCTCAGTGTTTTGTACTTAATATTTGACTTGTAGCAAGATGCCTTGTCTCATTTGTTCTTGCAATTCTGTCAAAATGCTGTGCAGTATCTTCAATTTTAGTAGGCATGTTTCTCTTGCAATTTAATTACCAGTTGGTACACTTTCCTTTGGTGAAATTAGATTTAACACTGATTTGGTGAATGATAACTGAGATTCTTTTCTTTTTTTATTTAGTTCTTRATGTTCCTTGGGAGCCATTTCTGATACCCTCTGATATATTCAGAAGTGGAAAGCAGAGAGGTCCTCCAATATTGCTCCTTCCAGCTGGCATCAAAAACATATTTCTCTAAACCATGACCAAAAATTTATGGTTTGGATCAACTTTGGATTAMGAAAGGCCAAAAAAATATGGTTTGCTTGCAGCAATTAATATTTTCCCTCCTGCTAGAGACCTGCAGCCACTGGCACAAAGTAATTGCTCATATTTTTCAGCCCCAGAGGTGTCCAAACTGCTKGGTAAAGTAAGGGAGAAATACAAAACCACTTCAGAAGAGGGTAAGAGGCAGAGAAATCAGCCAAGAATTAGTCTGAGAAGAAATACAGAATAAGAAGCCCAGAGGACAGGGACATCCTCTCCATCAGCCTCAAAGTTCTGATGGAAAACTTCAGTCCTGATGGGCCTTCAGTCCCTACATTTTCCTTACCATTTGAACCAGGAGCTGGTTGTGTTCCTGAGCATCCAGCACATCTTCCTGCCTTTGTGGGGAAAAATGACTRGGAACCATCCAAAAAAAACCTTCTTAAAATAAGTTTTCCGTTTTATGATGTTCCCGTGGACTCCTGTTCTTCTGCCACCTGGAAACTGCACTAAATTCATCAGAAACACAGAAATTGGTTCTTCTTTACCGCTGCAGCACCCAGAATGCTTTGGGCAGGGAAAAAATAAGTAAGAATAACGTTGTGAAAAGTTGCAGTTGCCTGGCTTAGTTCGGAGAGGACCATTCCGTCGGGATCTGCGGACAGTTATTTTTATGCATTCATTGCTCATTGACCAGGATAATCAAATAGAATATTCCATTTGCTTCCTGCTGTTTAAGTGCCTAATTCAGAGCTAATTGAAGTCAATGGGCAGATATTCACAGACTTTAATGGACCAGCCATAATCTTGTGTCTACCCTTGTTGTGTAAGTTATTTTATTTACCCTAATTATTTTCATCTTCCCATGCGTGCGTGCACAATTATTTATTTTACATGCCTAATKATCATCTGTAAGTGGAAGTGTTTTAAAGTGGTTATTAAAAGGTATTTCCAGGCACATATTTGCACAGACCTGTGGCTATGATAATGGCATAGAGAGAGATTTTAATACAGTGTTACTTTGATATCCACTAGAACAGTTATCACTATAAAAATGTATTTAAATTACGAGGGTTTTTTGTTCCTGCAGCTCCATGCGCAGAAGTTAAGACACTAATGTGATTATACCAACAACCTATACATATTTATGGCCTAATGGCACAACTCTCCAGCTGCTGGGAGCAGAATATACCCTGAACAAGAGCCAAAGTATGAGATCCCYGAAAAAAAATGCATTAGAATATCTTGTTAGTGTTTCCCAGGAAAAATAAACAAACAAAAGCAAACAAAAAAAAGAGCAACATAAAAAAAGACACCAACAACAACAAAAAAAACCAAYGAAAAAAAATAAATCAAAYCAAACCCCAAAAAAACCCCRAAAACCAAACTACACAATGAAAAACAAATTAACAAAACAAACCCAAAAAAGAAACACACCCAAAAAACCCCAAACCAAACACAACAAAACAACAGCCCTCCAAAACCACAAAAAAMCCCAACCCTCACATGACAAAAAAAACCCCATATGTCAAAATCTATAGTTGATTTTCTTCATATTAAAGCATTTTCATTGAAAAATTAAAAAAAAAAAAAAAAAAACCACATTTTTCAGCTTTAAATGAATCTCATTCGGCTGAGATAGGGGTTGAAATCAATATATTCTGATAGTGTTGATGTGTCCAAAGCAGGAATAATTCTGGAAGCACCAGGTGACAGAGGATAACCAATGGCATGCACCAATAATGCAGATTCCCTTCTGTTTTCTCAGCTTTTGAGCATTCCCAGAGTCCTTAGGGTGCTGCACATTCCCGTGTCACCTGTTGTGAAGGTCTGGATCTGGTGTGAAAAATTCCAACCTGCCTTCCCRCCTTGCTCAGAGGTTTCTTTTGCCAGGGTTACGTTTTCAGGAGCATCTGTATGTGCTGTAAAAAGTRCTTCTGATGAGTTGTATCAACCAGGACAAAACCAAACTCTGCTCGGTTCTGTTTTCTCAGCGACTCCTGCCAGGGTAAAGACAGGTCAGCCCCAAGTGGTTGGAAAAATCTGATTTTTCCTTGCCACACAATCGGCACAGAATCCAAGCATGTAATTACAATTCCATACACACAATATTTGGGTACTTAATAGTGCATTAAGCAAGTTACATGTAATGTTTTGATATAATTTAATCTCGCCACGTGTCAATATTTAGCTCCTAATTAACAGCATATTTGCTTCTCTGCCATACATTGGTGTGCCAATTATGATCTTAAACACCTTTCCCCAGCTCCATACCTGCTGTGGAAATTAAATATACTGAACTGAACTTGTCTGGGGTGTGACTTCATCAAAGGCAATGGATTTACTTCGAGAAAACCTTTGATCCACCGCACAATGTTAATAGAGCCTGGAGGTGTTTCATGGGTGATATTTTCCCTCTGTGATTGTTGGTGCCTCAGTGGGGGTCGTACATCCCCGAGAAACACAGACCTGCATTAAAAGGGCTTTAATTGTAACCTCTTCTTTCCCACTCATGGATTATTTCCAGTTCATCTCCCTCTCAGGTTTGTTTGGGCAATAAACTTACAATTAACTCAAAAGCCATCAAGGACTACAAAAAGTGAAATTGTGCCTGACACGCTGTTTTTTTGTCCCAGAATTGATTAATTAAGAGGTTCAAGCAGTCATTTTTCATCCAGCATTTGAGGAAGAATTTTGACAGACATATATTCAATTAAAGTGTCTTCCATCTCATTTCACCTTTCTCCATTTAGCCCTTGGTCTCTGCAGGATAACTCTGTTATCTACTGTCCGTGAAGAATTTATAAATATCCCATCCTCTCTTTTTTCCTTGAATCAAGATAGCAGAGCTTTACTCTTACAGACGTTTTCTTTTGGGTTTTTAGTTTTAAAAAAATCCCTCTGCATTTTCATCCTATCTGTAAATGTATATATGCAATAATATTATAAATATGTAACTTTAAAGTAGATTTAGCAAAATACAAAACTTATATGGATTTTATACAGAATCATGTATTGCTATAAATCATTAAATATGCTTATACATTATGCTTATATATTATTCTTATATTAAAATAATATGTAATTTTCTAGGAATTTGAAGACTCTTGAGGCAAACCAATCCAATCCCATTGTTATGCTGCTATAGGACTATAATAAACCATAATATAAATTGGTTAAATGAGCTAAAAAAGAGATTAAAAAAGGTGATATATCCAGAGGAATTAAACATGGCATTCTCTCTCTGGACTCCCCAGCACTGCCCACAGCACACGGATCACAGGAAGCCTTTCCCAAGCCGATGCCTGAGCGTGGAGTGTTGGGAATGGCTGCTCCTGACCCTCCTGCTYGGCTCAGGACGTATTTCTTCGGGAAAGAACTTGGATTCCATCAGAGCACCAGCACAGCTTCAATGGCTGCTCTGTGCCCTMGCTCCTCTTCTCCCTGCACACTTCATCAAACGCTCTGTGAGTCAGGGAACACAAAGGGGGAAAAAACCACCCACCCACGCAGGAAGAGGATGGAGCAGATCACGACTGAGATCACGACTGTTCTGCAGCAGAGCCCCCACTTCAGACACTGTGACTCTTTTGTTTCTGTTTCTGAAAATTTCCAGCAATTTCACCAAGTTTTTCACACACAAGGAAAGTGATAACAGAGTAGAAACGGAGAAAGTACAGACAGGAAAGAAAATAAATATATGCAATCTTCACCCGGGAATAGAAGAGATACAGACAACAGCATCAAGCCTTTTAAAAGGCACCATTTATCTCCCAGGATCTGATAAACCCGAGCTGTATTATCAGGAGAGAATTCAGCTGGACACAGGTTGACGAGAATTCAACTCAATCCCAAGAGAAAGATAAGACCAAATTATTTTTGGCATGCGATTTTAAATGTTAGCTCTGGATAATAAAACATCATGTAATGACTGTAATGACTATTTCTGTCAGGACTGAGGAAAGCTTGACCACAGCAGGAGGTGCAAAGGGAGGTGGATGATTTAAAATAAACACACTCCTACAAAGTAAATATTGTCCCAGCAGCACTTTACTTTTGCCATTCTAAGATACTTATCCATGGAAATTGTTAGTGTGAGGATTGAGTTCATTCCCACTAAACTCAGAGCCAGGGCTGGCTTTGACAAGCCAAGAAGGGTATGGAAGTGCAGACCCAAGTTTACAGAGATTTCAGTTATTTCTGGTAGCTTCTGTCACATTTGAAATGTTTGGCACAGGAAGCAGTAAGATCCCACTGGTTTTGCTGCCAGAGAAGAGTGTCCAGCTCAGAGGCACCACTCCTCACCTGTCCCAGCTCAGGTCTGCTCCTCACACGTCTGCAGCTCCCAGCAGAATTCCTTATTTGCCCCTGTGGGCAGAACCCGATCAACATCCCCTTCCTTCTAAAAGARAACAATGTTCTTTATTTGGCCTAGCAGATGTCTGGTTCTGCCCTACTTAAGAGGAAAACATTTTCTTCTGAAARAAACATCTTCCTTGCTCACAAAGTCCTGTGCTTCTTTAATAAACTTTTCTCCTCTTGGCGCTGCAGCCCATCCCTTTGGAGACCTGCAGGAAAAGCAGCGTTCAGTGAAAGCCTTTCACCACAAATTAACACCCCTCAAATGCCAAATATCGGGAATCAGGCATGCAGTTAATTGCTGACAGTTAATCCACAAAGGAAAACAACTCACCAAAGTTCAGCCCAATCATGGATACGTTCAGGAAAATTATAATCTGCTCGTGATGGTTCCATGTCGAGAAACAGTCTCTGGACTCCCTGAGTGAATTATTCAGAGTGGATTTGCAAGGGCCACAGTCACAGATTGCAGTCGGGGATTTTTCCTGGCATGCCACGGAAAGAAATGCATTTCCCTGCAAATGCAGATGGGAATGCAAATCCAGATGCAAATGCAATTGCAGAGATGAGATSAGAATCAGCCATCGCTGTCATTACAGTGCAATGGATATTTTGGCTTCGAAATGAAGTGCTTGTCTGCAGAGCAGCATCAGACAGTGTACAGGGAACCTTCAGCCTGTGGCTGAGTGTTCATCTTCAATGGAAAATATTGCCCCAATGGCCAGAACTCAGCTCAGAACAGCAGCTCCTCACTGGCCTATTCATCACAGAGAAATGGGATCAATGGTTTTCATTTCCCACATTTTCCCAGAAGGTTTGCCCGTGTCCAAGAGGATGTGCTACGTTACCTTCTTTTTTTCCTCTCAAGGTTTGAGCAGCCAAGTTGATATTAAATTCCTTCCTCTAAACCTACCTATCAATATTAAACCGAAAAGGAGTAAATATCTCTTTAGGAAACTCCAAAGAAACAAGGCTTATTTTCAAAAAAAAAAAAAAAATAGACTCTATCCTTGTGTTTTTCAGTTCAGAAAAAAAATCCTTCTGAACCAAAACTTCTTGAAGCTTGGACTAGTTGCTAAATATGTGAACAACCTAAAGGAACAATATTCAGGGTTTTTTGAGGAAAACTCATCTTCTGGTGCTGTTTTCTGCCAGGTAAGGGTTTCTATCAGGTGCAGTGTTGGTATTTCAGGCAGGACATAAAGGAGGGTTCTGCTCATCTATCTCAAATGCATCTCATATCATGGGACAATGCAGTAAATATCCTCTATTTATTAATGATACCTCACGTGCCAATCATAAACACCATTCCTATGACTTCTGGTTTTTAACCTCGCACTGAGGAGCACTGGAGAACTCACAAAATAGGTYGGGAAGCAGCAGTGTTTCTCCAGGAGCTCCCATGATTTTTTCAGGAGGCGGATGGGGGTTAATGCAGCGTGGAAGGAGCTTTTTGAAAATCAGTGTAATGCCCAGCCAACCCCAGCAAAGCTTAAATGGTTTCCTTCCTTATTCCCAGAGGAAAACCAGGCTGATGGCACTTTTCTGATGGAAGCCTTTTGCCTCCCTGATTATTCATAAACATGACTTGGCATCAAAAGCCAGCCCARCTGAAAAACAAACTCAAAACTCCTCAAAAACCACACACCCCCTCAGTGGTTCAACTCCAAGGCCTCGAAATATATTCATGTGAAACATCTTTTCAGGATCTCCTGTTTGGTTTTTTGTAACTCTGAACAAAACCCAAACTCTCATCCAATGTGTGGTTTTCCCAAATTATTTTCAATTCTGCCATCCAACTAGTCCATTTTTTCATGAYTATTTCTTACAACGTTAAACACAAACATGCAAAATAATCTTGACAAGTAATTAAACCAAACATATTTCAATATTTATCCCTATAATTTTTCTTTCTACACCTGCTAGGACTGTTCAATAAAAGAAAGTAGGAGAAAGGGAATCTGCTGATGAGTTCAGCTATAAATAAATGAAGATTTCGTGAAAAATGCAGAATGTTTTTTTAAGCATGGGTGACGAGAGAATTTCCAGCCCTCTGAGCTCAGGGTCTGGCACTTTTCTAGCTGGAAATATGGGATTGCTCTGGCCCACTTCTCCTGGCCTCTCACTCACTACTTTTTAAATCAGTTTATTAGGTAGAGCCACTCAGGGCCTTTTCTGTCCTCTTTACCCAGAGTCAGTTTTTATTTGCTCCTGTGGAATGCTGGAATGGGCTGATTTTTCAGAACAGGGGAGCAGGGTTAGACCATCAATGTTTCCCATCAGACTCACACAAAGTATCCCTGAGAATGCAAAATAATCTTGATATTCCTACTCTGCATTTTTTAAGGTTTTTAAAACTGCCTYCCCAGGCAATTTGGCTTTCCAGAAGAGCTTCTCTCTTCTTCCTAGAATTCATGAAAATGGTTCAAACCCAGGCCGGGACAATCCYTTCCTAGCAATAGAGTTCAAAGATCAGCCCCAAGAAGAAACAAATGGACTACAAAGTGCATCTATCAGCCAATTATCCATGGAGATAAAAGGAAATGGATGCTTCTTTGGATTCAACATTACTGTACAAAAGCACTCCCAAGCCTTCCCAAATTATGGAATATATGGAACATATCCCTGGACAGGGCAACTGTTCATGTAGACAGGCTATTTTCATATTATGTGTGTGAAATACACATTATGTATATGCATAAAAAAATAAAATACAAAAAATAAAAAWAAATAAAAATATAAAATAAAAATCCAATTTCACACTATAGCAAATATAATACAATATAGGACACATTATGAGCTAAATAATTTAGAACAAGCATATATTTTATAAAGCATATAGTGTAAATATTTACATGTATATACTGCATAAAGTCTGGTTATATGTGAAATAACTCATACAAACATTCTTCAGTATCTCTGGCACCTTTCAATGTAACAGACTCTGTATTTAGACAGCCCACATTAAATACATGGAGCATTTTAAGRCAGCAGAAGAAAGAAAATCACCTGTTAAAAACTCTGCTAAATCTAAGACAAAAGTTCTCATGGGTCTGTGGTGAAGGAAGAATTTTAATTTCAAGAACAGATGTACCATTCCTGCTTTGAAAATTTGCCCCAGAATGTTCAAATTTATAGTTCCACGTTCAGTTTTTTCACAGCCTTGCCTTGTTGAAGATGATCAGTAAATGAAGCAGAAAACCAAGATAAGAGAAAGATTATTTTTCTGTGATTAAGCCATTAGATAAAGACTGAGAGAAGCTACAAAAGAGATCTCTGATGGAAATACTCATGGGGCTGAAAAACATTAATTTTGTACTTTATTTTTCTCTGCTTAGTATTCAACTTTTTCCTCTTCTTTTTTTCCCCAGAATGTCTGATTCACTCACCCCATTTCCAGTTTAAATGGAGTTACATGTCATGACTCCTTGCAGTTTTTAATTAATTTTCCATTCTACTTAACAAAGCAATCTAAACACTCAGAAACCTGAATTAATAAAGTTTTGTCTCAATGGAGGAACCTGTTAGTTCCTCCCCTACCCATCATTTCCCGTTCACCTGGYTGACATTGCTTTACTGCTGTTATTATTTGCTTTACATATATGCTGATTAGTAATTTTTGTCATTTTCCATTCTCAAATATAAACCTGATTATTGCCTCCACCATTTTTCAGACTCTCTCCCCAAAATATTTAATTTAAATGTTTAATTGAGCCACACTCCTGTCATTTCACCCACTTAGGCTGATATTGACTGATTTTATTTTGAATCATGGGTGAGTTTTGTCTTTGAAGGAAGCAGAAGACTCTTGCCGTTAAAAGTGCAATTTAAATGTTGGCTGGAAGACACAAAAAAAAGCAGAACTGAGCTGAAGTTTCGTGGCTCTGTCTGGTTGGTGTTATCCTTGCAGGATAAATAATGGAACAGGGCTAAACTGAGTCATGATGAGGCTCAGTGGGTGCAATCCACATGTGATTAAAGAGTGACAGAACTCTGAGGCTCCTGTCATGACTCATAATTATCAGTAATCTGGTTAAAACAATTTGTTACTCAGAGCTCAAGGGTGAAGCTCAGACTTTTTCTGTCTCTTCGTGCAGTGATTAATTTCTTCCTATATGCAATAAAATGATAAATAACCTACAATGTTTTTTCCACAATGGTTGCGTTGAGGCTGCCATGTCAATCATTGACCATTTTTATGCCAAAATTTGAAAYCAATTCCATTCTTATGTTTGTTGCCTAATGAGAAAATTGATCAAGGTGATAAAAAGTGCTAAAAATATTAAAAAGCAGAGGTTTTCAAGCAGTACTTGACTAATAAAAAGTGTTGCCTCTTAAAAGTTTATATTGAATCTCTCAGAAACGCAGATAAATCACGGACCTTGCTTCTTAGTGCTTCGAAACATTCACATCAAACAAAAAGTTAAAGAATGAAAAAATCAAGAATGAAATTAATTATAAAATGTTTACCTTGAATCGATACAGCTTTTTTACATAATCTATTCCATGTAGGCATTTCTGAAGCTGATTCTCTCAGAAATGGTACTGGAAAATATTGCAAGAGTAAGGAGAGGATCTGACCAAGTGTTCTGCTGTGGGGGAATCTGAGAACATTCTGAATTTACACAAAATTACAATYTAAACAAGAAAGGAACTTTTGCACAAAACACAGATAACATCACTTTATTTAACATAGTTGCTATTAATATTAATAAAACCAGTTATGCTAATCAGCTTCAAATTGGCATGAGAATATAGGCATTCATTCCACACTGAATGCTACTCCAAGTTTTATTATTGAAGTTTGGCATCAATGGAACTTGAAAGACACACAGAGTCTTATGAATCTTCTTTCAAGGTTTATTTGTCTGTAAATTCAAATGGTTCTCGTGTAAACGAGATTGAAGTGTTTGGGAAGAAGGGAACTGAAAAAATGCCTTGCTTTTTCTGCTTTCAAATATATCTAAATATATCAAATATATCTAAGAGTGAGCTGAGTTGTGCAAACAGGACTTAAGCAGAGCTGGAGAAGAAAAGGCATCAGGTACTTCTCTAATGTCAAGATCACAGAATCACAGGATCATGGAATGGTTTGGGTTGGAAGGGACCTTAAAGCTCATCCTGGGACACCTTCCCCTATCCCAGGTTGCTCCAAGCCCTGTCCAAGCTGGCCTGGGACACTTTCAGGGCAGGGCTGTCCTTACATTCTGGCTTCTTTCTGCTGCTCTGGTTGTGCAAAGTGACCACAGAGTTAATTGCTCAATTAAGGGAAAATAATGAGATCCCAAATTCTGAGAGRAGACACCCACACAAGGAGCTTTATATTCTCCATCATGTACTGGAGATGTCTCATCTAGATCACAGTGGAATGCAAACAGGGCTATGTCRTTGGAAAGAGCAAAGCTGGATTTCTGGAAAAATCAAGGAAAGGCTGAATCTACTTCTCTGCCTCCCAAGCACAGGCACAGCATTTGCTGGAGGTACAAAGGGCACAGTGCATTAAAACTTCTCCTTCTTGCTGTTGAAAAGACATTTCAACACTTCATTTGAAACTTCTTTGCAGAAGAACTGCTTTTATTTCAGCCAGGTGCCGAATGCTTTGGAAAACCTGCTAATTCAAGGCAACGCTCGGGAGCCCGAGCTCCATTGTAAACCCTTATCGCAATAAAGATCAAATTGACAGCCCTTTCTGTCTGGTTCCTCTGTTTGAAACTGCAAAGGGTTCTTGAGCTGCTGCTGCTGCTGCTGCTCGTGATTAAATTTGCTTTCTGTCATGCAATTACATTTTTAAAATTCTGTTCGGTGAAATATTTCTGAGTCCATCACAATAAATTGAAGCCGGTGTCACACGGACACACGAGCCACATCAACAACTGCTGCTGCTGCTGCTGCTGCCTCTTGATGAGCTTTCAGCAGCAAATGGGGACTTGGCTGGAGCTTTTTCCCCTCTCCTTTAGAGTTACATCCATCCCCGAATCGTGAAAAGAAAACTGCCATGAGATATAAAAAATAAGATCGCAGGTGATCYGCTGAGCCTCGGCTCGCTCCTGTTATCAGACAACAGATTTGCTCTTCAGCCATCACTGATGGGTTTGACATCTGTCACAAGGGACCCAGTGGCTTTTTAAAGATCTCTTAGGCTGCTCTTTTTTTCCTTACAAGCTGTTCCCACCAGCAACACATTTCTAACCATGAGGAGAGGCTGAAAATCTAAGGGAAATACCCCAAATATACACAACRAAGCACCTGGCGAAATCTGCCCGTGGGTGTTAAAGCCAAGAAYACCAAAGGGGAGCCTGAGCACTTGCTCTGTGTGGTTCAGTGACAAGGATCACCCTCACTCCTCTCCTTCACTGGCTTCCTCCGACATTTTTCTTTGGAGGAGCCAGATGCTCAATTAGAAAAATAAGATCTTTTATTAATAATCAAGAAAACGTGTGCCTACTGGTTTGAATCAATATTMRTTCTTCCTTYGTCTCGTTGAGCCCTTTAAACAGTYAATATCCTGAAATTTCTATGKTTGTAGATTTTCATTCAAAAATGAAAGTTTGCAATTTGGCTTAATGTTTATAAAYAAAATTTATATCATTTTCTGGCTACATAGTTGTCATAAAGGMAGTGAATTTAAAAAAGTAATATTTGCTCTGAATCATACAAATTTACACCAGCAAACTGATTTTTTTCCATAGTCTGACAGTTCAGATATTCCATTCCTTTATCATAATCAAAAGAAAGGTAAGCTCTTAATTTCGTTAATGAGATAAATCTTAGCAGAGACAAGGAAAAAATGGGATAAAGGAACAGAGCTGTATTAAAAAGGAAGAAAAAAATCCCTTTTCTTTCAAACCAAACCCAACTGGAAGCACAGTTTTTTTCTATTCRTGTCGAAAATATCTGGCAAAACGTGAGTGTTTCATAAAGGAATTTAGACCTTTTATAGTAAATGAAAAACTGAAATATGTTCAGTTTTTAAGGAGGGAGTTAGAAACTATTTTCTATTTCTACTTCTGCAGAAAGACCGACCAAGGTCTCAAATGTTTTTGGGTACTTTTACTGTGCCAAAGCTCACAAACCCCAGCTGGACCATGGGGTCTCACACTGCAATGCAATCTAGAGTGGCTGAATTAGTAACGTCATCAACAAAATAAAAAAAAAGAAGTAAAAGTTAGAATAACCACATTTTATTGGATTGTACAACGACTGAGGCAAAGATCAGTAGRTACAAATTGCTCTGTGTGGTATTGAAAGGAGGAAAGGAAAGGATAAATTAATCCTGCTGAGATTCTTCATCATGATCAGCACTGCTGTTCCCAGTCCTTGCCCTGTGTGTCACCCCACACCAAAACTTGGGGTAGGGGAAAAAAATAAATTTGTTCCTTAAAGAAAACAAATTCAAAAATGTTTTTTTGTTGTGATCAGTTTTCCAGGATGTTGGTCCTGCTGGAATCTCTTTTGGGGATGATGATCCTGGCCCTGCAGYGGTTGGATCAGCTGGTGGAAGGGACTGGAGCCTCTTCAGATTCATGTTCTCTCCAGGTGCTTCAGAATGGCAAAAATCTCCCTAGAACCCAACCAAAATCCCTTCCTTTCCGTGTTGTCACTTCAGAGCTGTTCCTCTGCAGTCTGCTGGAATATTCCAGCTTTACATTGGTACAGGAGAGAAGGGAATTTATCCTGCTCGTTTTTTAAACTATCCCCCGTGGTCAACCAAACAAGTTGTTTCTGGAGCCTCGTGTGCTGCTTCCCCTCGAGGTCAGGATGGGACCTGCCAACGTTTCCTGCCCACTGCCTGTGCATGACTCCTCTCTTAACGACCTTTCAGAAGTGTAGAGCACATAAAGTTTCTTTATCCAATTATTATTTGCAATATTCAAGTAGTTTCTCTGTGAACAGTATTAAATCCTTCGAGCATCTGCCCTTTTGTGTTAAATGAATTTAATCAACCCTACTCCTACTAAAATAGATTTTTTGATTAGAGGCAAGATTGCTGAAGGCAATTATTTATTTATTTTCACGTTCACAAATTATTTACCCTGCAATCCTAACATTTATTTTTCATGGGCCTGAAGAATAAAAGATTACAGACAGGGTGATTGAGGGGAGAGAGACAGTTCGTGTCTGCACATCAAGTTATGGTCTATGATGTTAGAGATTGATCAAGTATAAATATTAAACAAATGGGAAACTTCTGAATGAAAAACCTAGAGTGGATAAGAGTTATAGATACAACATCAATGAGTTAACTCCAGGTGAAATTCCATTTTTTTCTTTTTTCAGTGGTCTGATGTATGATACAACTTGTACCTAAATCAGTAAAAAGTGAGCAAATTACTGTTCTTGTCACAATCTATCTCTGATTGTGATGTACAGAAATTTAAGAGGAAGGAGTTTATACACACAGATATTTGAATTTAAATAGTCAAATGAAGGAACCTGCTTTTGAAAGCACAGATTGCCACAAAATTTCCCACAAGAACTTCATGACAAAGCTGAAAATTCTATAAGCATTTCCTTGTAACCAACATGTAAATCTGAGAGGACATTGTATTTTCTTTTTTGTGACATGAAAAGTTGCTGCAAATCTTTACCAGACCAGTGGTCAGTCAGGTCAGGAAGGGAAAGCAGAGCTAAAATTAAACTCATACAAACCCATGAACATTTGGCCACCTTCAAAAAAAAAAAAAAAAAAAAAGAAGAAGAATTAAAATTCTTTAGTGATTCAAAATTAGCTTTCCATAGACAATTTCCTCAGTTATATAATTCATGACTGAACTCTCTTGAAAAGTTTTCACTTCAAAAAATCTGAATAGTCTGCCTTCTGAACAATGCTTTTGAACTGCCAATATGGCAAATAATCCCAGTGAGCTTCCCGTGGGGAAGAGGGAATCATGGGCTTTGTTCTCCTACTGATCCAGCAGAAGTTTTGCCCTGGACTTCAACGCAAGGAAGACGAGATTTCGTGCCTTTAAAGAGGGAAGAGTATCAAAGTGGACACCACRCAATGCACAGATGCACTAGAAAGTGATTTGGGGTTGTAAAGCACAAAATCTAGGCCGGGGTTGTGGAGTGATTTCCAATTCCGTTTCATATCTCGGCATCTCCCACTCTCTGCTCCTGCATAATGAGTGGATGAGGCTGGAGTTGCCTCCATCACTTTGTGAGCTGACATTCCTCCTAAGATGTATTATGTATACAAATTATGATACTTAGGGAAACTTTTGTTCTGAGGAAATCTCATCAGAAGGAAGTCCTTTTCAAACGGAATAGTTAGCGGTGCCATTTGAGGTAGGAGGAAACAGCTCGGCTTTGGTGGAGCCACTGCCATGTCTTTAACGCCTAAGGCCTTTTATACACTGGGGTTGGGAAAAATTTGGCTTTTAGAACTTGTGAAGTTGTTAAATTTCATTTTTGAAGCCTCTTCAACAAGTTAACAGGTTTGTTGTTTTTTTTCCAAGCGAAGTAATTGATGAATCTGACTCTGTCTTGTGGTATCAACTGTCAGAGCTTTGCAGGGTGAAGAGGCCTGAAATCAGCCAGGAGAGAGAAGAAGAATTTCTGTGGGAGTTTCACGCACAAAGCACTCACCACCTGCGACCTGAGCAGCCACATTTTTTGGATGGGGKTCTCATTTTTTTCCTTACTACCACAAATTCCCCAAAGTTCTGCTGCACACTTAAAAAATTGGGGTTTTACTCTGCATCATGGGTCTGAATTTGAACCTCTTAATCCAAACCCATCYCAGACAAGGAACGGGATACTGGGGACAGAAGTGGGACAGTTTTTCCTGTTGGGTTTCAAGTATACAAAACCTCCATATGTAGGGTGTTTGGGCAAGRGTAAACCAAACAATTTAATAATGAAATAAGTTTATTGACTTTGTGTGTTCAGCAGTTTCCAAAGGGCTCATCCCTTTGGTGGAAGCAGAGCAAGAACATTAAAACTTCTCGTTGAGTCCTCAGCACTCCTGGAACTGCTTCTTCACTTCAGCTGATAAAACTGTCACCTTTGGAGTGTTTTATTCAGCTCCATTTCCAGAGGGGAACTCAAACACTCAATCCCAACTGCCCTTGGAGCAAAGGATTTACACGCCCTGTTGCTTTGTGATGGCTGTGTTGTCAAAATAAATGACTCCGGCGTTGTGAGTGTATTTCAACCCCAGAATAAATTCATTGTGTGTGGTTAATGTCACAGCAATGCAAAACCTTCGCAGGAAATACAGGGGAGAAGCTTGAGAGCACAGGGAGATTTTTCCTGGTTAGGTGGTCCACGGAATCACAGATYCATGGAATGGTTTGGGTGGGAAGGGACCTTAAAATCCATCTCATTCCACCCYCTCATACCTTCCACTATCCCAGATKGCTCCAAGCCCACCCAACCTGGCYTTGGACACTTCTAGGRWTGGGGCAGCCACAGCTTCTCTGGGCAGCCTGTGCTGTCTGTGGTCAGGAAATGGACTTTTCCATGTATTTGTTCCTCCAGGTGAGTTTAGCAGCTGCAGAGACCTGAACTCAAAATAGACACAGACTTCATTTTCTCCTTAAAAGTATTTAAAGCAGAAAACCCAGACTCACATGTAGAGGCAGCAGTAGGTGACTGACACCTCCCAGAAGAGCTCCCCCAAACACAGAGGAATTCTGCTGATCCCAATCCTCATCTTCTGGTCTTGCAAGGGTTGCTGCAACACATGGGAAGAGCGAGGGAATCAGAACTTCACAAGGCCACGACTTGCTTTKGGTCTGTCTTGCAAATACACTTCAGATCTCTTTCTGACTCTTAAGAAGCTCTGTGAACAGTCTTTTCTCTAAAGCCATCAGTTATTAAAAGGTCAAGAAAATGTAGCAGTCCTGGAGAAAGAGATCAATTAGGAATGCGTGCTGGTGAGCTGATTAAGTTTTAAAAGCTCTTCATGCTAAAATAATATCTTTGAGATAATGTATGCCGTGGCACCCACCAACCTGCTTTAATTCTGTAGTGCTTCTGTGAACTTTTAAAAAGGTTGTTCAAGGAAAAAAAAAAACAAAACAGTTAAACCCTTTGAATGGAAATAAATTAAAAATCTAATGAAGAAATTAAAATGGAAGAAACAGAGTTTCYCTTGCCAGGCTCTCATCAGTATTTCCGATGCAGATGTTATGCTAGCACCAGGATATTGCTCTTYGGAATGCTTTAATTTCTTCTCACATGCTCCCAGGAGTTCCTGCTATCAACTAAGAACTCAGTTTATCAAGGTAATTTGATTGATCTGTCCCCTTAATAGGTGTTCACATTTCTGAGGAACTGGGGATCTATTCCGTCAGCCAAAAACCCCACAACCCACAGCACCCCGAAACAAAGAAATAAAAATCCCACCCAAACCCGAAATGCAGTCTGGGTTTTTRTTTCTCTTCTTGGATAAAGCCACATGCATGGGCTGGATTTCAACCTTATGGAGAAAAGAATTCCCAGGAGTAACAAGAGGTTTTGTATCTGGACCCTAATCCTCCTCTGTAATTACAGACACTGTGTGGGAAAAGTACCAGGAGATACAAACACAGAGCAGCAAAGAATCTGATGGAATAAAATCCAAGTCTCATTTTTCCTCCACTTGTTATATGACTCTGTAATATTTTCTTGTTTCTCTCTAAAACCTCTTTGTGCTTTCCCAGCTGAGAGTAAAGATAGAGGAAATCAATGCAAAAGCAGAGTTTCTGCTGATATTTAATGGGGTAAACAATCTATTCTAAACTCTTCTTAACAGACAGCTCCTCTGAGATGTACTTGGCAGATGCTTCTCAATCCAGATAAAATATATCCCATTATCTTCTTTTTATGTGGTAGTCACTTGGCTCCTCAAAGATTCATATCTCTTCTCATTTGGAAATTCTTTATTCTGCGGGGAAATGGCTTTTCTCAGAGAAGCAGGTACAGAAGAGGAGCTCTAACAAAAGGCTTAGAGAATGACTCAAAGGGAATTAATACCTCCCAGACCTGAGGGAAGTCAGGGTGTCAGCTCCTCCAAGCCAGACACTGAGGATCTTATGCAAAGACTTTTTAAAATTCCACATTACTTTTAATTATTCCATTTCTTTGTTAGGACCAAAGTGTTGCTACATGTCAGTGAAAAAGGACATCTGAGTCAACTGTGTGAGAAATGTTATGAGATGACTGAATTGAAGAGTTTTTAAAGAAGAAAATAAGTTGCCAGTTGAGCAACTGGGATCAAACTGAAATGTCAGTTGAAAGCGTGGATGGGGCTTGTTTCTGCTCACAGAAGTTGTTCTGTCTGACAGTGCTCCTTCTTGCAGGGTATTTTCTTCTCATCTTTATTTTAGAACTCTGAACATATTGGTGAAAAAAATTATAACTGAAGTACTTGTAGCTAAAATAGCAGTTTATTCACAGTCCTTAACACTGAGCTTTACCTACTTCACATGATCTGCTTCCCAGTTTCCAAATCAACTCTGACTCCAGCCGGTCTCTGAGCAATTCCCCAGCCCTGTGGCTGTCAGAGGAACCTCATATCCCAGCTTAAGCATGTGTTTATGGGACTTTTTGAGAACTGGGATGTTCTCCAGGACCATTTGCTATGGTATTTGGAATTAGGCATCTGCATGAAGTTACCTACAGGTTATAACTCCTGCAAATGTGCAAATGCAGTCCCAGCTGATGCAAAATGGATTAGGGATGCCTATCTTGGATATCTAATACTGAAAGCTTGTCCTTGGGGAACTCAGACAAGCATAAAGTCACATTAATAACTTTCTATCATCTTTCAGAGATGAAAACTTGAAGAGCATTCCCAGGCAAAAAAAAAAAAAAGGACCCGAAGCATTCAAGAAACACTTTAAAAGCAAGATTAGGAGTGACAGGTTATTCTCACAATCGTCTGTCAGCTCTCTAGAGGATATTCTGTCTTCTGCTTTCCATATCCATGAAAGCTGAAGAACTGTAAATGCACGACTGAGAACAAGGTCTCCATCCTTGGGCTGCGCAAATCAGGAGTAACTCCAGTTTATTCACCTCTTAAAAAAAAACAACAACAAAAAAAMCCCAAAGGGGTGGGGGGGTTCAATTTAACTCTAGAATAAAAATAAAAKGTGGTTGTTCTGTAGAACTCACACCCAATACAACCAGATCCATGCAAAGCCTTGGCCACTCCTGGGATGCTCCAGATGTCAGGAGTTTGACCCAAACTGGAGCTCTCGGTGCATTATTGATTGCCAGAGTATTAAACTGCACCCACCACTGTTTGTTCAGGCTCCCAGCCCCTGTGTCGGAGCAGCTGCGTCTCTTCAGAAGTTCATCAAGCTGTGCAAATTGTGAAGATTTTCATATTTTAATATTAAGCCCTTCGTTTCGGAAAATGGAGGAGCGGTTRTTTCCTACGTGCCAAACTTCAGAAACAATTACCTTTCAGGAGTGGACACTGCCTCAGATTGAGGCTGTCAGAACTGCCTGTGCAGCCTCTTGCTGTAATAGATGCGATATTCATACCCTAATTTCCATAAAAATAGGTTTTACAGAGTAACTGTTCTGGGATTTATTAGATTTTCCTGCAAAGCCTTATAATTATCTCATACATCAACCATAACTAGTGCTTGTTATAAATGCCAGTTGCAATCATTCCCTGATTTTGTTGATGTTCTAAGAATATTAGAGTTACACTTCGGTTTATTGGGAGAAAAAATTAGTTCATATGATTACAAACTGTGCGTTTGCTTCATTGTATTTAAATTAATGATAAACTTCAAACCCTTCATCACTTGAAGTTTCATTGATGCAAAAAGGATCACACATATTAAATGTATTAATTAAAAAGCTCGGRGCTTTTTTAACACTCATTATTTCAGAAGTGTTTGGGCAGTACAATGTTGAGTCTGGAAAAAATATAAAGCAAAAATATCTGAGTTTTCCCATTTATACGTGGACTGACGAGAAAATGTGCACACCAATTATTCTAAGCAAGAGTTTGGACTAAATATCCTCCTTGAGTCTCTCTGAATCTGAATTATCCTATGATCTGTTTCATGTTCAGTCTCTGAAGGATTATCCAAAAATTCAGCKCCAAGAGCTTAGTGCAGTAAATATCCTTGTGCTTAAAGGAAAGGGAGATGCAGTTGTACAGCCCAGGAGTTCACAGCTGAATTTTTAAAACACAAACAGGAAGAAACAGCTACTCTGGATAAAAAAMCATGGATTGCTTCCTTCTACAAATATCCTGGCGTTCCCAAATGTTTTTCTGTTTGGCTCAGAACTCAGAGATCTCAGCTTTGTTTCTGCCTTTGTAGATTATTCCCATGAGTTTCCCATAACTGGTGCTACTGGCCAGGCCTCACAGGTGTGAGCAGCACTTCAAGACTCAAATTTTAGGATTGTCACTTAATCTGTTCCACTAAAGGCRGTGTTTACAGAAAAGCTACTAGCTAAATTTTTTATTACACATTTTAATTTTGGCTAAAATAGAAATATTTCCTCGAATCACAGAATGGTTTGGGTTGGAAGGGACCTTGAAGATCATCCATTTTCAACCCACTTTTAGAACACTGATCTGAGCTTTTGGCCTCTTTCTGAGATCTTTGCACTGATGGTTTGTGCTGCCCAACTGCAGATAAATATGGAGCAGGTATTGAGAGAGACAGAAGGAAAAAACTCTTCACTGTGGCAGTGATCAAGCACTGGAATGGTTTGCCCAAAGAAAGCCTTGATGTCCCTGATGTAGGCCTGGGGTTTGCCCTGCTTGAAGCAGAAGGTTGAACTACCAGACTCTCAGAAGTCCATTTCTGCTTTTTTCCTTTTTTTCCTCTCAGTTTTTTAACCTTGATTATAAATTGTTTTGTTTTAAATACATCTGAGTTAACAGAGAATTCAAAGACATTTCAAATTTAATCAAATGACAAATTTTGCTCTTCATCCCAGTGGATCTGAGTGACACCCAACCTTYGGGTGACTGAATGTTCATCAGTTACATTTCTTAGGTTCCATCCCCAAAATACTCACAATTTAGATATTCTTCTATCCTGAGAGAAATAAATTTTTTTCCAGGAGTGTTCAGGAGGAAACAGTGATGGTAATCTCAGATAAAAACACTGTCAGAAGCTGAGATTCACAACATTAGCACTTCCATTAAGCACAGAGCAGCAGCAAAACAAGGTGGAGAGGAGAAGAGGCCATAACCTGGTTTGTGCTTCCACAAAGCAATTTATAAATACTACATTTCTCGGAGAAAAGAGAGGAGAGTTTTCGAAAGTCTCAGAGGTAATTAGCCAGACAGGTTTTGGCACTTGATTGATTGCTTTTTGAAAAACATTAAAGCCCCCAGAGCTGCAACAAAGTTAAAAGCTTAGGTCTAGACATGAGGTCATCATTCTTCATTATCACTTTATGTGAAGAAATAAAAAAAGCGATGCACTGGTGATTGAAACCCGAGCACTTATTGATATAACTCTCCACCACAAACCTGCCTTTCCCCTCTCCCTGCCAGGTAACAAATTATCCCATTTACCAGGCAGCYCTTCCAGGTGCTTCCTAACAGGGCCCTCACTCCAGCCCGAAGCCCAGCAAATGGAGCAAATACGGAATGTGGGTTTAATACACACAGAAGCAGAGCTGATGGATTGTTACAAACTGCACCTTCCACGGGGTCCAAACAGTCCTGGGTTATGAGAGGCAGAGGTGCCAGCCTGACRTGTGATTATTGATGTTCCCCGGCGCCGAGAGCTCGCGAAAAGCACAATTTCTGCAACGAAACCTTCCAAGGCTCCCGAGCCCTTGGAGAAAGTTCCAGCAGTGATTCATGGGGTGACCTCCGCTCCAGCACTGCACCYGTGGCCCTGGTGGGTGTTAGATACTCCAGCCACAGGGAAAGCTCCTGTTGCATTTCAGATGGATGAAAAATACGCCCATCAGTCATTTTTTCACTGATGCATGGCACAGGTCTCCCAGGACTGCGAAAATGAGTGCAAATACTCCTATACAAAGGGCCAGGTTTGGGCTTGGAGCGACCTGGGCTAGTGGAAGGTGTCCCTGCCCATGGCAGGGCATGGAATGGGATCATCTTTAAGGTCCCTTCCAACCCCAACCATTCCGGGATTCTGTGACCATTTGCTGAATAACACAGAACCAGTTCCTATTTGAACCTGAGACACAAATTCACCTTGACTTCAATTTTCTTGCATATCTCTGTGAACAGCTGGATCCCCAATTCAAGACCTTTTTCCCCCTTTTTTTTCTAATATTTTCTAGCACACCTCAGTAGGGGACTGTTAAAGTCTTTCCTAACTTAAATAATTAAGTGCAATATCCACAGTTATTTGAATTTGTTCCTATATGAGGACCACGAGACAGTGACTTGCTGCGGATAACGCAGTAGGTTCAAAAAAGTCTTTGGATGCAGGAAGCTTAAAAAAAATATAAAACTGCCCCCACAGACCTAAACTGGAATTGTCCATTATTCTAGTAAAAATAACCTGTGCTTTGGTAACTGTTTCGTAAAGAAATATGTGCCTTTGTAGAGTTTGCAGAAATGAGTGACAACAGGTGACTTTGGTATTAGAGGCAGTAATTTTTGTTAAGTTATTGCTGGCAATGAGCTCACTCCTTTCTTAAAAAAAAAAAGTGTGTCCTCAATGCTGAGGATATCACCAAAACTATCAAAAATTAAATCCTTCCAGTGACAAACTCTGATATCAGATATTACAATTAAAGCCTATCCTGCACACAGCACCCCCTCCTTGACTGTACCTGTTTGTTCATCTTGGATGGACATATCTGCCCTTTGCTTTGAAAAGTGGAGAAAACTTCTGTTAAATCTTGACATTTTAGGTAATTACAGGTTATTTGAAACCTGCCATTTTCATGAAGGCTTCAAAGAGAACATTTCTTGCCCACCTGCATCTCAAGACGGAGTAGAGAAGATGAAGCACTCCATGAGGAGTTTATTCCATCTCTAAGTATTGAAGTTTCACAGCAACTTATCAATGCCACCCTCCTGCTGTTTTTTGTTTGGTGCAAGGCGACAGAGAGAGCAAAGGAAATTATTTTCTAARTGCAAATAATACTTTCTGCTCAAAAATTATTTCCCAATGAGCTGTAAAGTCTTCAGACTTATTATTCCAAAATTGTTTAATCATTTTAACTGGGATAGTCTTTATTCTTGGCAAATAATTAAAAGGTGGAAAGGCTTTCTACCTCCAGATGCAAAGTCACCAGACATGTGTGGCATTCACCATCATTTTCCTTCTTTACACAAGGACAATACAAGAAAACACATTTTGAAGTTGATGTTAGGAATATTGCAATGCAGCCTATATTTTTCCTCTATAACATGCACATAGATCCCAATGGAAGTATTTAGGGACTGAGATTCGATAAAAATTCCTCAGAAATATGTCAGGAAAGCTGATCCTGCCTTGGACCAAGAGGACAAATCACTGACTTCTTGCACTTCCTTCGAGCCCTACATTTTATCATCCAAATTAGCAACGGGATTAAAGTGCAGCTTTGGGTTGGATTTAGCGAAAGGTTATTCTTCCCCAAGTGTTCTGATTCGTGCACAAAGTTTAATTTAAAAAGTAATAAGCCCCAAATTGTCTGCAGTGATATCTGACTTTGAAAACACTACAGGAAAACCTGCATGGAAAACCCTTTGCACAGCATCCATTATTTAAATAAAGTATAAATGGAAGACAGAACCTGAACTCGATGGCTGCTCTTCCAGGATCATTCCTTCAAGGACTTAGGAAGGTGTTTCTACCCACTCCAGGTTTGGAAAGCTGGAATGTGTCAGAGTTCATCCCTTGGAGTGGTGTGACATTGATACGACATTTGCATCACCATATGGGCATTAGAACAATAGCTCCATGAAATCCTGCAGGAATTACACTTTCCAATTGTTTTGTCTCAGACTCAGTGCCAAACCCATGTGGTTTTACTGCTGCTTTCTCACGCAGTCACAAAAGTTATGGCTATGCCAATGAGAGCCAGAGACAGGCTAATGATAAAACACCCTGATCTATCTCCCATCAACACAAAATTCCTCATTCTCGCTTTTAAAGGATTCCAGCTCCTCAATCAAACCCTGCTGTTGAACAAAAAAAACCCCACAGCACAGCACTGGGTCTCTGCAATATGGTACAGAGGTACAATTTCAGTTATTTTTCCCTGCTCTGAGAAATCTACAGGAGTGGATTTGTACTTGATTAGACTATTTAAAAAAATGCAGCATTTTACCCTTATAGAGAATTTATTCATTCTCAAGGGTGTCAATTGTTTCTTCACTGAATTCCTTCCTAGACCCACCTTAAACCAACCACAATAACAAAAACACCTGAAAAAAGAGCAACAGAAAAACCCAGAGCCACACACACCCAGACACGATAAATCTGACTACAAGTTGTTATTAAATGTGCATCAGTTAAAATCTTTCCTTCTAYAAGAATCTTGGAATATTCACGAGTGGAAAAGCGGGACTGGCCCAGTTCCTCAGGAAGGCAGATATACAGCAGGTTTGATGGAGAGRGGAAGTAGTCAGCTCTTATTACACGAAAAGGGGGAAAAAAAGCACTAAGGACTAAAGGAGAGAAAAATCTATAGCTGTATTTTCTGTGAAAAATTCCAATGACTGCTCCACTTTTAAATGTACTCACTACACCTATCAAAAGAAAATTAAGAATAAAAGTTACCTGAACATCTTGGGACTAGAAGTATTTAATTTCCCAGCCAGGCCAGCCTGATACTAATTCATATAAATCACAGCACAGCTTAGCAGAGAAGCCATTTCCAGGGATTGCCAAGGTATGTCTCTTTCAAACTTTTGAAAACACTATTTCACTCCTCACATAAAAGCCACTGCAGAACCCGACTGAGAGTCCACTGGTCCTTTTGGTWGGCTAAACCCCATCAATATATTGGGCCGTTTGCCCTGATGAAAGCCACGTTCTGTGCTCTGGACAGGAGGCTGATGGCTCTGTGGCTCTTCATATTTCACTTTATCACCTATTTTGTGCGAGTGGCAACAGCTGAGTGCATGAGATTTGTTCCCTGATCACACACACCATGGACAATTTCAGCTGCTCCCTGGATTTTCTTTCCAGCAGCCATCACAATAAGCTGTACTTGCAGYTCCCATAATATCACCTTTTTATTTTTTTTTTTTTTGCCCACTTTCCCTCAGATATCTTGCAATACATTTAGCTCATCTCACAGTATTAATAACACTTCTACCTTAATGTGAGCCTGCTTGTCAAATCGTGGAAGAAAAAATAACTACATGGGGTTTGGGCTGATTAAAGGTAGTAAAAACCCAAGTTCCAAAGGTGTGAGATCAATACTTCATGTGAAATCTGTGCTCTGTTAAATCCTGCTTCCAGCAAGGCTTGAAAAAGTCCATCCAAAGCCTGGCTCAGTCCGTGCTCTGCCCAGGTAGCTTTTGTCTCTAAATTTTAACACAAATTGGACAAGACATGTCCAATGCCTTGCACATATTTCAGTGCCTGCCTGGAGCCTGCATATGATTTATTGCAGGGAAGAGAAGCCTTTCCCTCATCCCAAGAAGGGTGAGAGCCTCTTATTGAGTGTCTGAGAGGAAAAGCTCCAGCTCTATTCAGAGGCATATGTAAATTTGTATTTATGAGCAGGAACCTCAGATCTGGGGAAAACAGGCAGGAAACATCAGCCAGTCGAGTTGTGTCAAGAGGAAAGAGGAAAAAGCTGGAGAATGGCAACCCTATGGCCATTTTACATTTTTTTAATAATTTTTCTCTTGTGCAAGAATCCTTCAACTTCAATCCCTCCAACTCAATCTCAGCRTCACTCCCAGAGATTTTTCCGTGAGTTGGGCACGAATGGGGAGGGAGGAGAGAGCCTCAGCAATGAGGGGCAGCTTGTCYGCTCCCTGCATCCCACTGCAGCTGGAGTGGTTGCCCATCCTCCTTGGGCAGGGCAAAAAAACATTAAAAAAACAAGAGAAGATGAACTTAACTGAGAGAAGACACAACTTCCCAGTGCACTGAAGCTCTTCCTGGGCTGCACTTTGGCTGGAACCCAAATCCTGCCTCTCAGCCAGATTAGCTGATTGTTCTCCCTCGGTGTAATTGCGCAAACTTTCCTCTCTCCCCCTCCCCTTTCCCTTCATTATGCAATTTTCCTCGGGAAGAGCTTTCCTGCAGGTGCCACCTGCCCTGGCAGGACCCGAGGAGATCACACACCTTCCCAGCTCCGGGGCTGTGGCAGGGATTATTTGTGTAAGGAGGCAGAGCTGCCCTCTGAAAGGTTTCCGAGTGCCTGCAGAAATTCTGGATGTGCAGAACACGGGGTTGTTCTTCCAAGGTCACAGGGAGAGGTTTGAAAGGCCTTCAGCATCTCCCAGAGGTGTTGATGCACTGGAAATATCGTTATTATTTTTATTTTGGGTTATCACGCCCTGAATATCCTGAGTTCAAGCTGCTAGTGAGCTTGGTTATTCCTCTCCAATTCAAGTCGCTCAGCTCTGAAATAAGCAAAGAAGATAAAGCACTAAAAAAAAAGGGGAAAAAATATTAACTCTCTGGCAAACTGGTAAAACTGGGATTTGCCAGAGGGGAGGGGGGAAACAATAAAAATTGCATTTAATTGGGAATTCAAAAAAGAATAAAAAAAAATCACTGAGTTAAAAAGTTTATTGACTTTGGGGACAAAATCAGAATATTTTTGTAGAAGGAATACACTTTTTTGTGGGAAGGAAAACATATGATTTCCAGTAAAAGCTGTCTTGCCTTGACTCAGGTGGTAACACTCTCTGGAGCTCGTAACAGCCTGTAAAGAGAGGGAGTTTACAAAACCTTTAACTACAGGACTCACTCAATTTAATGTTCTTATCTCCTTCTCTTATTTCTTTGCTCCCAATAGATGGCTGGGAAAACACTCAAGATGGTTTCACTGTACAGCTACTATTTTTTAAAGATGTAGCATTTAATAAAACACTCTTTGTTGCTTTGTGTGTCCTGGCTGTGGAAAAAAAAGGAAAGAAACCCCAGTTTTGCTCTGTCATAGAGGATCCTGGTTTGGATATACAGAGTAATCTGGGACAATTCCCTGCTGCTCACAAATGCACGTCCACTTTCAAAATTCCACAATCAGGCATTGAGGTTTTGCTCCTAAATTAATGTTCTGATGTAATTACATTTTGATTAATTTCATTTCTTTTTTGACGTAAGTAATTCTCACTTCGTTTCACGTTATCTAGGTCTTTCCTTTGACATATTCAGTCAAAATATTTTTTCCTTAAAAAAGTGCAAAAGAATCAAGTGAATCACCTGTTGAAGTCTGACTTGAAACAGTTGTCAGTTCCATACATCTGAAACAATTAACGCAAAGCTTAATTTTATTTAACAATATTATGACCTGAAGGAGCTATTATTCCTAATTGTTTTATAATTTAACCGTTCTCCACTGCTCGTGCTGGGTTCTGTTAGCACAAAATCCGAGGTGAGATTAAAATTGATTGAATTTTAAATGTCAACTGTCTTTATGGAGCAAACACCTCCTGAATAAGAACAAACATTAATGAGGAATTTCTTCCGAAAAGGACAGCTTGGGGGTTATTATTTGTTTTTATTTCGAATTGAGTGTCTAAGAGGAACTCAACTGTTCAGAAGACATTAAGGGAAGGACCTGAAAACTCACCCAGTTCCATGCCCTGGGCCAGTGGAAGGTGTCCCATGGCAGGGGTGGAACGAGATGAGCTTTAAGGTCCCTTCCAACCCAAACCATCCCATGATTCTATGAATTCATATTTGTTAAACGAACCAAACAGAAAACCCCAAACAGAACCATCGGTATGAGACAATAATATGATCATAGCCCAGAGCAGCTCCAGTGAAAATCTGCAAACATTTAGACATCCCCTATCAAAGCCTTTTTGCCTGTGAGAAACACTTCCAAGGCAATGGAGGAGTTCTGTGCATAATGTGGACATATTTATTTATTTCACAGCAATAAAAGTACGATCGGAGCGGAAAACAAATGCGAGAGAGGATTTCAGAAAGCATCTACAAGGTAATTTTAAAACTATTTTGCCTCGAGCATTAAGAATTAAGAAGGCTGAAAAAAAAGCAGGGGATTGTTGGCTTCATCGCCCTCTTCCTTTCCAAAGGGCTGTAAAAAATGAGTGCTATTGAAGAATATTGAATTTCTAACACATAACAGTCTAATCTATCATGCACCAGGATGTTATTGCATTTTCCAGCATAATTATAAACTTGAAACCAGAAATGTATTGAGATATCTGAGCCAAGTGGAGTCACTGACTGATCCTATCAGGGGGATGTCTTTAAAAATTACAAGTCTTAATTAAAAAAAGTATTGTGGCTTGCCTAGAAGGTGACTTCCAATATGCCTGGAAGATTCAGAGCCCTTCACCTTTCACCGATAGGAAGAATTTTTTCCTTAGGTTTTTTTTCCCTTCAACTCTTGCACTTTGAATTTTGGAATGATGTTGACGGCAGAAGAAACAAAGGGAAAAGAGGCTGACCTCAAAAAATGTGAGAAGTTAAACCAGAAAATGTAAGAAGAGTTTGGACATGAGTTTGACTTTAAATTAAGATATTTGAGAGGATTTGAGACTCCTTTTTCTAAGTGCCTAAGGACAGCAAGGAGGTTTTTAGCACGTTTGTGACAGAATACAGGCTCAAGTATGTCGACTTTTTAAATAGTTTATTTTAAGCCAGGGACTTTATGTTACTTTTTAACCTGTATAACTCACTAATTGGTCTCTGCATCAATTAACGCTTGTTGTTGACATCCATTAAATATTTATGAAATACTTTTAAAGTATTTGGGGTGAAAATATTAATTAAATATTTGAGGTGAAAACATTAAATAACCCAAAGTGCCATAAATAGTGCAGATATTTTGGAGCAGATCCATCTGACAGACTGAATCATCTCCGATGCACACCGAGGACTTATCAAAAGCCCTAAAATTATCTCCCACTTCCCTGAAATCTTCCAAAGCAGGGCAGAATTCACACCCAAACTGAAACATTTCTTTTAGATTCCCCATTAACACAAACTCGCTTTCAGGCCTTCTCTGGGTACAGAAACGCTGCTGGGAAATGGTGTGAAGTGTGGAGGAGGAGAGAAAATGTGGGGCAGTGCAGAAAATCTCACCTATTTGAACTGATATTCGGCTCCTTCTTGAATTTCTGATGCTTCTTTTGAGCACAGAACTCTCATTGAGCAGGGAGGGTTCCTTATCCCCTCACATTTAAGAGTCAATTACTGCCACGACACCATAAAAAAGGCTTTTCTCATAGTCCTGTCCGGGTGCTAAATGAACCTTCCCTCTCAAAACTCTCTCTGGCATCACAGCATCCTTTTAATTCCCTTCTGGCCACCATAGATCATTGGAGAACCCAGTGACTTCCCAAGGACCCTGTGAGCAGTGGAAGTGTTCAGGTGCCTCCTGCCTGGCCACCTCCAGCTTCTCAGCACCATTAATTCCTGGTGGTTCCCCCCCAGTGAACACAATAGCCTGGATATAATCACAGCCAGCCTTTGGGAATGTGCATTATCCCTCTTCTCTCCTCTTGAGGGATGCACTCCAAAATAGCTGTGGCATTTTCCCCTAATAGGCTCACATTTCACTTTATATTTAATTTGTTACCTGCTGTCTCGCTCGGAATCTTTTCTGCATTGCTGCCCTCTGTCCTGCTCTCCTGTATTTTATTTCTGCTTGTTATTCTTTTTTTTTCTTCCTGCCCCTGGAGAGAAACGCCTTGCATTTATCCACTTTCAGCCACAAATCCCTGGATTTAATCCAATGTTCTGAACCCTCCAGATTTTTCTGCGCACCTTCCCTTCTCCTGCCCTTTGCCAGCAATTTGCCTCGTAGCTTTCCCGGGACAAAACTTGTTTGGGTTTTCCTTTAGTTCAAGTTCCCAACCATTACTTTCACTGATTGGAAGGAAGGATGGGAAGGCAATGAATCTGGGTGAAAATCAGATAAACTTCCTATTGATTTTGCTTTTTTTCTCTGGAACTCTTTGCTCTGGTCACCAAAGGCAGTGGGAAACAGGATGAGAGGTGGGGAATGATGAAGGATTTCTGATGGCAGCAGTGTCAGAAGGAACCCAAACATTTTCCAGTCCATTTTCATTCTCTCATGAATGGGAAAGGAAGCTCATGAAGGGAAAGGAAAAATTAAAATGCAAAAATAGGTTTATCTGGAAATTTGTAAGTGGCTGATTCCATCTCCCCTCTTACACAGTTTGAAAATAAACCTCGTTGCCTGTCTATGGATTGTACGGAAAGAGACTTTTAGGAATCACTCCGAAAGAGCTTCTAACGCTGATAAGCACAACAGGTGGGAGAAGAAAGATCCTCGCTTTATCACCCTCAATTTAGTATTCATCCTCTCAGTGATACTGTCAACAAGACCCTTTCAGTACAGTTATTAACTGCCAGCCTCACTTTCCAATGGGATACAGTCAAACAAAACAACAAACAAGGAATAAAGGGTCCAAGAGTATTGGTAAAATTTATAAACAATATGGAAATAAAAAGAACATAAAATTTTATTTTTTTACTGCATCCCTGGGTCATTTCAATAGCAGATCAAGCAGAAATGAACACTCTTGGCAGTGCACGAATGTTTCTTCACAACCTCACTCAACAGTTTCAATGTACATTTTACATATTTTTACTTATTGCCTGGGCAATAAGTAAATTCAATCAATTCTTTTATTTACTTATTTCTTTTTAAGTAAGTGGCATTGTCTTCCTTTCAATGTCATGTTTTCCATTTTAGAGATGCAGAAAATGAGACTGCAGAAGAGTCATCTCTCTGTGTTTGTCTCTCTGGAATTGTCTACTCAGTTTTCTTTCAAAACGAGGGTTTTTTCCCCATTTCTTCAGCATTGTTTTTAGTTTCCACTCTGAATTTTCACCGTGTTTATCCAGGTATTCCAAGCAGCTTTGCAAGGGGTTGTGAGACGTCAAATCCTCCGTGTGCCTCCATCAAGGGTGGGCTTTGCCACGGCCTCCTGCCTCCGTCCATTCTGCTCCCCTGGCAGCAGTGGGAGTTTTCACAAAGAAAGGGGAAAATCCCACACTGCTGAGAGCATTTTCAAAGCCTATGTCTGGGTATAAACTGAAACAGAAAGTATATTATCCCTAAGGAATTTCTGGAGAGAGTAGGACTTCCTTATCGAGGAGAGAAGTCATCCCCCATCTGATGCTGCAGAGGTTTATATCTCTTCCTCTGCCTGGATTGTTTTCTTCTAAAGATTTTTCCTACAAAGGAAAAAAAAAAAGTAAAAAAGATGTCTCGGCAGATTGATTAATAATGTTGTTAAGCTCATCTGGCAACACTTTATCCTCTGTAAAAGACAGGTGCCCTTTGCAGAGAAATATTCCATTCTTTTTCCCTTTCTCCTATTTTTTCTCTGTACAAGCTCAACCACCTCGGGAAACAGAGTGCTTTGTCTTAATGGCAGTGATTGCCTGCTCTGGGAAGCCCTGGGAAGACAGAAAACCAAAGGTGGGAGATGGAGAGGAGAACAGAAAGAAGTTTTACTACTTTTAAAGGCCCGGGAAGGGCTCCCTGCTCTGCTGGCAGCTCCTGTGAAAGCATCAGGCCTGGGACACGCACGGAACTGCTGCAATTATGAGACTGAAATGGGGCAAAACTGGCAATTTTAGTGACGCCTCCAGCAAACTGATGGGCCAGAGGGCTTCAGCTCAGCTTCAGGCAGTGCTTAGATTTACCAGCTCTGGGATGAATATTGAGCTGTATGAACACCCTCTTCACCTTCGAGCAGGTCGGCAGCAAAGCTCTCCTTCACTAAATCAAATTAGAATTCACAATACCAGCAGCTAGAAGGACTGGCTGGATTGTCCCAAACAGATTTTTTTTGAACAGCTAGAAGCTTTATAAATAGAATATTAGAAACTGGCTACTTGGAACAATCAGACCCCACCCTCCCACAGCCCAAGCAGAGCTTTGAGTGTGCTCATTGRAGGCCTGACAACATTTCCTATGGAGCAGGAGGTGAAATGTTGTGTTAATATTTGTGTGTGAGCCCTCAACTTGCCCCAGCACYGCTCTGGAGCCCCTTGGGTGGCAGCAGGGACTGAGCTTTGGGGTGCTTTGCATGGGAAGTCATTGATTACTTCCACTTTAATTTGGAAGCTGAATTCCAAGAGGAATCTGCACGTGTGCCCCGTGACCKATTTGAATCTGTCAGGGCCCTCCTGAACTATCAGCGGCACTGCTGAAGTTTCTTTTCAGGGAGTGATGGATTTAGCAAGCAGCTCAGGGGGGGAAAAAAGCTTCGGTTCCCTCCCTTCCTTCACCTTTGTACATCGTGTTGTTTGTGCTGCAATAAGCCAGGAGAAGATTAAAACACCTCTTATTAATCTCCCACCTTTCACAAGTGATTTAATGTTTTACAAGCCTGGGTGGTGATTGCTGATAAGGTGCTGGGGAACAYGGCAGCAGCCTTTTCCCTTGGCGTTTAACATCCACTCTTTCCATCACTCTCAGTAACAAAAATGAGCTAAAGAATAGAGAGAGCTATCAATATTTTCCTTATTGTAGCTCATGGAGACTATGGAGGGACACACACCCTGACAGGAGCAGGGAATGGTGAAGTGGGGCTCGTGGCTGGGAAGGAAAAAGGGATTCTGTGCTCTTGAGGGCTGATCTCGAGAYGAAGCAACAATAATACAGCTCCAGATAACAATGGTGATTCACAGAACAAAGAGAAGCAATTAAAAAACTACAATTGCAAGCCGAGGAGAAATAATGGAACATATAAACCATCCCTTTCCTGTACATTCAGCAACTTCTTACTCCTCCTTTTCAATGCCTTGACAAGATCTACACCTCTGCTTTGGAGCTGAGAGCCTGAAACTGCCATCCAAACCATTTCAACCAAACCTGGGCAAGCTGAAGGACATGACAGGGAAATGATGCATTGGCTTTATCTAAGGCACTGGTATTTATGGGCTGGTCTTTTGAAGCAGAGATGAATTCAGCGACTTTTTAAACAGAGAGAGCTGTAGGAGTTGGTAATCTCGCTGCTGAACAATATGAAGTGGTTGGCACTGGAGTCCTTCCAGAACAATCAGCATTTTTCCTCCCTTTAGTGAAGGTTTTTTTAACAACAAGCCACCTTACAATACAACTGACAGCTGTCCCAGCTCTGCAGCCTCCTCGCACTGCAGCMCCTCCACCAGCCCATGAATATTCACACTATGTTCAGGGCATCATTTTAGGTAAGAGAATACTTTACATTGAAATTCTGCTACTGAAATGTGATTTTATTTGTTTTACCAGCAAGCCCTACCCGGGATCTATCCCGCTGAGCACTGTGATGCCTAACCAGGGAATGTGGAGGAGGTTATCCTCGATYACCTGCAGCGGCAGCCACGGCACGAAGCACTGTAGGAGACTGTGCACCCAAATTTCCACTGCCCACCTCTCGCACACCAGTCACGGACCAACCTGCCTCGCTGAGCATAAGGAATGGTATTGCTCTAACAGGAGCTGTTAGCCTGGCTGGAATGTTTCAACAAGATTGGTCTCTTTACCCGACTCTCTAATGCCTTTTCTCTTTTCCATAACGTGTCAGAGAGAAGTGATGGACAATTACCGGGTTGTGTGGTGAGTGTGCAGTGTTTCTCCAAAGAGGTGATAAAAGGCATTTCTCCTCTCCCTCCTTCTGCTTATGGCCAGGCTTCCAGCAAGTAATGACGCCTRTCATGAGCAGTGATTCGTCCAGACAGCACTGAAGGTTAAAAATCACGTCTAAGGCCCTTTCTGAAAGTCATTTTCAGTCACATTTGTCTGCTGTAAAGACAAGGAGGCAGCAGCCTGTACATGCCCAAGCACTCTGTCCCATCAGCGTTTCAGCTCCACAAAGGCTCTGAGCTGTACCGGGGATTTCACCTTCCCTAAAAATGCCAGCAGGATCCGTAGGGCGCATTCTGCACGTGAAAAAAAATCCGTGGCTGGAAAACCTTCTACACAGCTTTTGCTGCATATTTTATGTTTTTTACATTTAAATCCCTGAATGAGGACGGAATATTTGATAGTAGATCATTTCATCCGAAATTACATCTGAATTGGGACTTCTTTTTGCTCCACATTACTGTCCTAATGTTATAATCACAGTCGATGACACTGTAACACTTTGCCTTTGGAATTATATGGCACTTTGGACCAGAGATGTCACACAGTGCTACTTAGACAAAGCTCTTAAGGAGAAAAACCTGGAAACATCTAAGCTAACTCCGTGACATGACACAAACCGTTGGAAAATGCAAAGGCCATGTTGATACTGTGTCTTTTTTAGTACTCTGAGYTCAGAGCCTCAGATTTTATGTATAATCCTCATATAGGATATTCTGATTTTAGATTTAACTTGATTTTTTTTGCAGTATTTATGGACGTCTAGGTCTGCATGAATTTTAGTTTATTTTGTCTAGGATTTGAGAAAGGGAAGGAAGAGAGGGAGGGAGGGAGGGAGGGAGGGAGGGAAGGAAGGAAGGAAGGAAGGAAGGAAGGAAGGAAGGAAGGAAGGAAGTCACAGTGTATAAAGTTTAGCACAGGGGAGATCATTATGAGCACTGAATTCGTAGTTCTACATAGAAATTTAGAGTGATGGAAATAATTCATTCAACAGAATGAATAAGGCCAAGGAAGAATTAATCTCTGAGTATTTAGGACTTTTCATCCCAAGTACAGCCTTCAAGGGCATTTGTGCTTCTGTTGGATGTGATTTAAAAACCTCACAGGTTTAGGATAAATGGAGAGGAAAAAGTAGGAGATAATACGAAATTTTCTTACCAGGAGCTACAGGTCAGCACATGGAATAATTTAGACAGGAAGGGACCTCTGCAGGTCATCTGATCCACTGTCTCTTAGAGCAGGGCTGACTCTGGGGTTAAATCAGGTTACCTGTGGTCACATCCACTCACATTTTTAATATCTACAAAGACAGAGTTTCATCAGCCTCTGCAGGGCCGTGTTCATCACCACCATCACCACCACAAAGCGGATTTAGTCCCCTGTTCATCCCATTGAATTCCCGAGTTAAGAGTGGAGGAAAGCGTTCAGGGAGATGTTGCAAACCTGAAACTCTCAGGGGTCAGACATTTTTCCAAATTCCAGTATCGGAGGGAACAGTTTAGGCTAAGAAACCTCACAGAAGACAAATCTCGTATTTGTACCTTTAGCAAAAAAAATATGCCAAATTCCACTCTTAACATGTTCAAAGGAAAAAAAAAATTTTTAGGCCAGCATTCTTTTCCTAAAAACATTGCTAGTTTTGTGGAGTTGTATAAGCACTTCTCCAGAAACAGAACTACTATACCACGACCTAAGAAAACAATTCTTTTAAATCTTTAAAAGAAAAAATCCTTTAAATATACATGGCTTGYAAAACAAGCAGCAAAATGCTGGTTTATTAAAAGGATTTCTTTTCAGTGGTTAAATTTTTAGAGCTTAGATGGTAGAAATAACTGATTTTCAATGACAGCATATATCTTTCTTGTGTCTGATTAGCTGTTGCCATTATTTATGGCTTTGTGCATGTGATAGAAACATAGAGAGGACAACATGAATCTTTCTGCCTCTGTTGACAGGCCARCTAATCCATTCCTAAGTCTCCTCCATTCTTACTCCACTTACCTGTAAACCAATAGTGTCAGTGCTGAATTATATTTGATATTGAAACTATTGATGAATTGCAAAGGTTAAAATTAAAGTGTGATTTATGTTGTGATGRGTAGCACGGTGTTAGAGCACCAAGTGATCTGTGTGAAATTATAACCATAAATACACTTCAGGCTTTGCTTTGGAACCTCTGCCAAACAGCTCCTCTCCTTCTCTGTTTTGTTCTTCTGCCCCTCTTGCCTCTCCCTGAGACTGTAGCAAAAGAAATGCAAATAATTTTGCTGATAAAGATCATGAGCTGCCTGGTTTTGATGACTCTCTGAACAAAAGGATGTTGCTCTATTTCCCTGGGGACTCATCTGAAACGCTGCTGCAATCAGTGGAAAAAATATTGAGTGGTGCAACACGGACTGAGTTTCTCATTTGATAAAAGCCACAGTTTATAAAACTCCAGGTRTAATTCACTGCAGTTCAGTAGTGCTGGACATCTTTACTAGGGTAAAAAAATACTTAGCAAATGAAAGAATTATTTCCTCAAACCAGAATAAAAAGTGTCCCTATCCATAAGCCTCTGCTCCCTTCCCGTAGGCATCAGTTTTTCAGATGATGTATTTAGCAAAAGTGAATGGTCCATTTGCTATGTACACGAGCTGTACTCTGTAAGGAAACTTTCCCAAAATATCTCTCTCAGAAGAAGGTTAGAAATCATCATCCTACAAATACCTTCCCATTTCTGTATCCTTGTTCACTTCAGGTGCAGAACCAACAATGCAAGTCCCTAAATACCACTAAGACAGGCTCACCCCTGAGCCTCAGGAAGCAGAGGTTAACACATTGCCCTGCCTCAGCAGATCTCCCACTCTGTGTTGCACAAAAAAGTGAGCTTCAAATGCACTTCTCYGGGTGTATCTTCAGCCAATTCCTCCATGGCACAATATTAGAGAGGAGTGAGGCCTYGGTGTGCAGATTGCAACTGTTGGGAAAAAGAGTCAGAAAAAGGCAAAACTACCAATTTCTGGGAACAGCAAGTCCACCTCTGCTGAGCCTTTCCTTCCCAAATATAGAATTATAGAATCATGGAACGGCTTGGGTTGGAAAGGACTTCAAAGACCACCAAGTTCCAATCCCCTGCCATGGGCAGGGACACCTTCCACTATCCCAGGGTGCTCCTTGGACACTTCCAGGGATGGGGCAGCCACAGCTTCTCTGGACAACCTGTGCCAGTGCCTCACTCTCAGTTTGGAGCCATTTCCCCCTGTCCTGCCCCTGCCTGCCCTTGTAAACCTGTGCTGATGAAACCCTGAGCAGAGAGCACAGACTGAAACATTGTGGGGAAACAGCGCAAAACCCACTCTTCTCTTACCTGGATGACAAAAGTGGATCAAGGAGTTTCATTGGGAAGTCTTTGCTGAATTAGAACGACCCAAAGTCCCAAGCTGTATAATTCCTGAATCTGCTGCTGAAGAACTCTTTTAATAATCTCATCYCCGTGGTGCTGAAAGTCAGGATTTTCTGTGGTGAGAAGCACGGGAYGTGACACACACAGCACCAGGCACGACTTGGACAGGCTGGGACAGCACAATTTCTGAAGCTCTAACTCAAATCTTAAAGAAATATCTCTCCTGATGTTCCCCTGCTTTCATCTTGCTGAAATATATGCTTGACTTTCCAGCRGTAATTTAGTGCTTATTTAATAAAGAAGCCACCTCTACTGCAGAGTAACCCAAAGGGAGAGATTTGTTAGCACAGCCCTGATTTAATTGGTTACACTGAGATTTTGCACTTCCACGGAAAACTAGAAACAATGACAAATGAATAAATTCGAACTGCACAAGAAGTATTTATTTCTCTGTTTACAGTTTCCAGTCACAGAAAATGTTGTATCTATTGATCCTGACATTCTATATGCCAGGGATGAGTTATTTCATACACTGCTCCTCGAGCACTGGCCCACACCTTCCTGACAGAAAAAAAGTAATTTATCCCTTTGCAAGTGTTRCCTGGTCATCTTTTGAGGTTTAAAGGCCAGTTGATCTACTGCTCTGGAGTTCTCATTAAAGGGGCTGGGTGGCTCTTTGTTAGACACCAGGAAAAAGGGAGTTTATGGCAATGCATCTGCCTGTCTGTGTGTCTGTCTCTGTTCCACTGCAGAAAAAAAAATCCCCACACCCAAAAGATACATCCAGCAGAAAGAAAGTGGCACAGGATAAAATTCATTCCCTCAGAGTTAAGTACAACTCCCAAAATCTGTGTGGTTTTCAGATATTTGCAAATATTTTTATCCCAAACCAGAATATCGTCTACATTTACATGAAAAAAATTGAAGCTCTGACCATCATAAAAATTAACAGGATTAAAAAAAGAAAAACAGCATTAAAAAAAGAGCACATTTACAAAAGTCATGATGAGAAACTCCCTGGCAGTGAGTTCTGTGTGATCCCCTCAATGCACTATCCCGGATTCCAGCTCCATAAGGATCCAGAAGCAGGATGGAAGCTTTGTTTTCCTAAAATCTACCGAGCTGCTCGTAAAAATATTTTATAAACAGACTTCTTGTGTTTCGATTTATAACTTTAAATAGCAACACACACGTTAAAAATTAACTGCCTGTGATTCAGAATGGTCCTAATATTAAATATTCACACATGCAGTGGCAGGAACTGAAAGACACCTCATAGACAAGGTAGAAACTGWTACCTGATTATTTTAAATTTGGTACACTGAGCAGATCATTAAAATCYACAAACGTTTGTACAAGCTGGGGGGTTGTGGTGGTAGGAAATATTTTGGCAAATATTATGTAAAAGACAATAATTTTCAGGCTAGAAAAACAATGCTTTTTTTTTTAATTTTCCAGTGATGGGAAATACTGATTTGGGTTTATGTATCTCAGTGCTTTAGAAACAAAGGGCACATTTCAGGGATTAACGTTGTTGTGAAACTGAGAGGTGAATTGTTGTGAAACTGGGGACAGAAGGGGGAAAATCTCTGCATAAAATGGTTGAAAAGATCCCAAATTTCTCCAATGCCAGGACTCTCCACAGTGAAATGGCTGCTGCACTTTGCAGTGGTGAACTTTTCCCCATGTCACTGCAGATCAGAGTGACAAATACATTTCCATGAAGCCAAAAGTTGTCTTCCCCACCCAGGCTGAGCAGAAGCCTCTTTTTGGGAGCCTGATTGCTGGATGCAGCTCAAGAACAAGGGACAAAGGATGGTGGCACRTCTGCTTTCACATGTGTTCAATGGCCTCACCAGCTTCAGGCAAATGCTGGTGGAATAACCCAGTGGTTCTGGAAAATCGCCCAAGGAAAGGATTTTCACACCATTCCTCTGGGGAGTGCTGGTATTTCCCAAAGAACAGTCCAAGAGTTGTCAGAGAACAGCTTTGAGACTCCCACTGCTGTTCATGGAACTGCACACTGTGAGCAAAACCCTTGTTTAGTCCAATTCARCGCTTCTTCCAAGGGACTGGAGAGATTCTGTTCACTTTGGAGTGCTTTTTCTTTGTGGGAATTCACCGGAGACGTGATTCATAATTATTATCATGTCCATATGAAAGAGGATCTTGTAGGTGAACAGAAAGATTAAATGTGCTTCTGGAAGTTACGTCATAATGAGTTCAGTTGGATTTAGCAATGGATTTCAATGCTGGAAATTCCCTGGAAATTTTGCCATTTCCTTGTCACTTGTGCTTGGTCTTTGATTACAGGAGCTGTGAAAACAAGAGCTAAAATAAAGAGAGATGGAAAGCAGTGTTTCCCAAATATCATTTTTTAATTGAAGTTCCTCACTCTAATAAGAGGCACCTTCTGTTCTCTTTTTCTGTAAAGCAAACGACCAGGGGAAATGGCCTCAAGCTGTGCCAGGAGAGGTTCAGGTTGGATATTAGGAAAAATTTCCTCACTGACACCATGATTGAACACTGGAAGAGGCTGCCTGGGGAAGGGATGGAGTCACCACCCCTGCAAGTGTTCAAAAAACGAGTGGATGCGGCACTTTGCAATCTGGTTGAGTGAGCTGGGTGATATTCAGTCGAAAGTTGGAATTTAGGACCTTGGAGGTCTTTTCCAAACTTATTGATTCTTTGATTTTTTGTGGTCATCAGAATGAGCCATTATTGTGCTACTGCATTTCCATTTCTCTTCCAGAGAGTGCGGATTTGTGAGGATTCCCAGTAACTCATACCTGGGATGAGATATCTCTGTTCCCAGCCTGTGAGGAGGCTGAGCCCAGTTTCTATTTTCTCTACTTCTATCATCAGAGAGATTTCCTAGGAAAGAATGTGCATCCATCAGCTTTATCTGGTCAATTAAACAAGCTGAGGCACAATGGAGGGATCTGTGGTGTTCAGGCCTCTCTACCAGAAGAGACAGAAGTTGGAAGAAAGAAAAAGAGACAAATTTCTCTGGCTAAAACCTCCTTCAGGTTTAGGATGAACTCATAAATCTAAGTTCTATCTCTAGGTTAGAGTAAGAAGTACACACAACTAAGAGAAACAAATGGGATTTTGCACAAAGAAGGAATTGAACAAAGTTTCCTTCCATTTGTTATTGGAATAGTTCATTTGGGTTGTGAAACAGCACAACAGCACTGCTCCATCTTTTCAGAGCAAGCCCTTCGTGCACGAAACATGGTGGAAGTTTAAAGTGAATATAAATGTGCGAAAAATTTCTCACTTAGTCCAGCGAAGACTGTTCCTTGGACTGCACAAATGTCCATGGTGTAGCTGGAATATTACAAATATGAAGTTCCTAACATGGAAGCCCAGTAAAGTGACACAGTAAATGGCACACCATTTAAAAAGTAAACAGTAGGTTTTTTTCCCCTAAGTTGTTTCTTGAACTGCATTGATTAGCAATTCATCATCCTATTTAAAATTCAATATTAACAAAATTGTAATGGATCGGCCTCACTCTGAAATCAATTCCATAGTCATAGCCATGCCCTATTATGAAGTAATGGCTATGCTAATTTTATTCTGCCAGATGTAAATTGAGTGATTTATCATGCCATTATACACTTACAGCGCTCCTTCAGTTGGTTTCAGAATAAAAGGAGGCAAAAAGGAAAGCTCAGGGTTACAAGTCCCCATTTCTGTATTAAGTAGCACTGAGTTTAGCCAGTCAATCCCTATAAACTGCAACAGGATTTTAGAAAGGGAGTCAGAACCCGATCCTGCAAGTCACTGTGGCCTCTCTGACTTCAGCCTGCCTAATTGCCTCTGGTTGGTTTTTATGTCAAGTGAGACTCCAGCCCTCAATATCTGCTACATTTTGGGAAGAGATTTACTAAATATAATGCAGGACTGAGAAACAGAAAAGATTAGAGTCTGTCCCTGATTCAAGACTAACTTGTTGGCATGACTTCAGGTTTTTGCTTCATGGTAAAAAAATATCCTATGAAGATATTTTAGGATTTTTTTTTTGAGATTTAATTGAGAAAACCTGTAAAGCAGCCACAGCTCTGCAACTAAAGCAGGGCTGTTCACAGAGGTTGCCATCACCATCCACTCCTGACAGATTTTGTAGACCAAATGCCTCTCTCAGCAGCCCAACGGCCCAAGTTTAACCGACTGGAGCCGAGTTAGAAAACCCAAAACATCAACAAAACGGAGCCTGACAGAATCAAGGGCATCTGCCAAAGTCAGGGCAGGAAAACACGGACCACCACGGGATGATCGAATGGTCCAAGGCCAGCTGGAATGCAGTGCAGATAAGGCCTTGCCTTGCTGAACCACTTCGTGCTCAACTGCTGCTCAAACCTGCCAGCCATAAACCCTTTCCACAACACGGGTTCCCGCTGCTTGGAATATCAGGAAAATCCTTTGGCCGTGAGCAGCGAGCTGGTGCAGGCACTGCCACCGACCACCTGCCACCGACGTGATTCCACCCTCAGAACGGGGAACAGCACCAGCAGTGGGGAATAAAGCATTTTGCCTGAATTAACTTCCAGGAAAAAAACCCCAACGATTCTGTTTACAAAACACAAAAAAACGCCCCGAGTTTCAGCCGTCCCTAATTGCTGCGGTGAATAATCTTTTCCAGGCCGTTCTCATATTCCCTGAATCTGCCTCTCTTACCACTACTTATTGCATATCGAATTTACTGTGAGCGGAAGAAAGAGAATGAGATTACATCTGCTGAAGGAGCTGGGATGCCTGGAAAAGACCAGCCACTAATGCTTTGTGTTATTGAGCTTTTGAGGGCTCTGACTGCTGGCGTTATGCAAAGTGAAATCGTTTCGGTCGTTGCCTCGGCGGCTGCCACGTCTTCACGAGGACGTGCTACGCGGCCCGGAGCGTCTCTAAATAATGATAAAAAGGTCGAAATAAAAGTATTCGGCTCATAATTATGTAAGATGCACTCTAAGCTAACCTCAAACGATGACATTTATTAAGCTTAAATAAGAGCCTGGGTTCTTGGCAGGAGCCTCGGGGAGTGATGTGATGCTGTGACAAACAAGCAGAAGGGCAATTGTAGAAAAGCTGCAAGAATGACTTATTTGGTTATAATGCTGGCTCTGTGTAACCTTGTGTTTGTGTCACCTTTTTTTTTTCCCCTAATTATTCCTGGTAGAAGGAAATGCCTGAACCCGAGTTTCAAGTCCAGGACGATTTTTGAACCCCTCAGGAAAAGCCCAAATTTGACATCTTTGAGCCACAGCTAAGTGCACAGGATGGCGAACAGTGAGTATCTATTCCTAGAAAACTTTTGAAAGTGAATATATCCAACAAATTTGCAAGGTCTTGGTTTTAATACAGGAACCTTTTTTTTCATTTTAGTAACCTCAAAATAAGAGACATGAGAATGAAATACAGTCCATGCTCAAAAAATGCAAGAAAGGGCAGCAGAAAGGAACAGAGGATATGTACAAGCCAAGTTMGCAATAAAAATAAAGATGAAGAGGAAGAGGAAAAAGAAAATAGTGGATTCTGTGTTCTAGTTCAACACATACCACCAGCATCTGCATTTATCCTAGAGATCTTTTTAAAAATTGCTTCCTAGAAAATTTATTTAAAAAAAAAAAGATCCCTCCATGGATTTTCCTAGAATTCCTGAGCGTTAGCAGCTGGTCAGAAAGAGGTAACACGACTCAGCARTGGGGACATTGACCCTCTGCTCTGCAGGACAGACGTTCCCTGGAGGCCTCCCTGCTGCTCCCTGCCCTCCTCCCCTCCTCAGATATTCCAGTCTCCTCCAAAAGGAGAGACCTTCCTGGAGATTCCAGGAGCTGGGAAACCTCTGCACCGCCTGGATGTGCTCTCTAGGTGTCGTTCTGGTGCTGGAGAGACAATTTATCTTTAAAAGCCCTGAATTTAACAAGGTGGGAGGAGACAACCTGGTCAGGACATGAGGAAATTTCCCACGGAGCTGGCTCTGGTTTATGATATCCCTGGAATTCTGAGCTCTTCAAGCAGGGTGCAGTAATTGCTCAAATGAAAGTTTCTGTCCCCATGGTGCCCTGGGCTCAGAAGGACCCTTGTCCCTTGGGGCAAGGATGAATTTCTTGTTCACTGATGGACTGAACCTAAACCTTTACAAAGTACCTGGAGTCTTTTCATTGGCTTTCCTGGGTACGAACCATGAAAGCCACTCCTTCCTCTTTTAACCCATCCTGATTGTGCAAAAAGTAAAGCTAAATTACTGAACCATTTAAAAATGTTACCTTTCTGCCAGGCAAAGTGGACAGGATTCAGTTTTAGGAGGGACTTGCTGTTGATCAGTTTATTTTCTTCTAACAACAACCCAGATGACAATAAGTCAGAGTAAAATGGATTAACTGAAGTGGTTTTGCAATTGAGGCAAAAAAGCGTGTCAAAAGCCAGATATTTTTTGCCAAATACTTAGAATTTCACTGAAGCAAAGGGTGAAGCTGAAGCTACTCCTCACTGTGCATTCAGATAACCTTCTGAAGGGCTCATATTAAGGTGCTGAACACCTGATGAAGTCCTTCCAAAGCTGTAAAAAGCAGGTAATAATAATAATAATAATAATAATAATAATAATAATAATAATAATAATAATAATAATAATCAGTGATAGTTCTATGGAAGTATCTACTTACAGGGCTCAGAACAATGTGCCATAAACACTCAAGGATCAAAATCTTCAGCTAGGAATGCCAGCACGGTGTCATCTTATATTAGAAATAAATTAGAATAATAAAAGGAAAGACAGAAGAGAGTGAATTGTGAAGCAGACATGATGCCCAACTGGCAAACACTGAAGGGATTAACAGAAACAGGAGAAAAGACTCAGTTTTCTGACAGAATTGTGTGAGGATGTTTTTCTCTCAGACCTCTAAAGATGGCAGCTTTGGAAGAAGACACCCTAAATGAGTCCWGCAGGCTGTGAGTATCCCCCAGAAAGGTGATCACAAAGCTGCAGATTGATATTTTAAGCTCGGTCTGGCAGAGATCCGTGTGAGGAAGGGATGTGCAGCAGCTGTGACACCTTTGGGAGAGCTCAGACGACACAAACAGTGGGATGGGAGAGCAGAAATCTGGATAAAGGGTACAGATTGTGTGCACGCCAAGAGGAGTGTTAAGGTGACAACCCCAAAGAGAGTCACTGCCCCGCCAGCYGTCCCTGAGCTGGGGGTCTGAGTGGTAACTCCTGCCAGGATAAGCCCAGGGGAAATTTTTTCAGGGAAGAAACCCAAAACACAGTGCTCTGGGGAAGAAAAAACACAGTGCTCTARGAGCATGAAGTACATCCTAGAGTTCAAGTGCCCTGCAGGCTAAACACAGTCCCTGGCACTCCTGAATCCAGCAGGATGTGAACATGGATTTTCCCTGACTTTAAAGGAGCCCAAGGGCAGGAACAGCTCGATGAACCCATCCCTGGGGACTGTCCTGCAGTGCAAGCCCATGGAAACGTGGGAAATGCTGGAACTGCTATGAGCAACCACACAAAGGATGCCAGCAGTCCTGTTTGGAGAATGTTCGTTTCTTTTCTCCTTTTCTTTCTTTTCTTTTTCTTTTTTCTTTTCTTTTCTTTTCTTTTCTTTTCTTTTCTTTTCTTTTCTTTTCTTTTCTTTTCTTTTCTTTTCTTTTCTTTTCTTTTCTTTTCTTTTC